>JARFXV010000664.1:0-490000 GCA_031761425.1 Cosmopolites sordidus
AAAATCCTAATTGGATATTTTATTTAAAAAAAAATTCCATTATATATTTTACTTCCGTACGCGTACGAGTATTTTTGCAATATTTAAATATTGTAGGATTCGGAGAAATATAATTATTTAATATAAAAAGCAAAACAATACTGAAATATTGGGTGGGTCATAAATATTCTACATTTTAAAATTGGTTTAATATGAAACGTAAATTTAAAAATATAAATTTAGTAATGAGACTGATGGCATCGTACTGAAAACATCTCATGTGTTTTCAGTACGAGTTTCAACTCCCTAGAGTCACTTAATGGGCAACAATTTTGAGGCTAGTTGCGCTATCAGGTTTTGTTTCAGACTTCCTCAGAAATTTCAATTTCAATCCACCCCTAAAAGTCAAGACACATTCCCTCCTGTTCTCGTTTTAATTCTGGGAAAGGTTTTTCGGAACCATTTTCACACAGATTTTCTTAATCCGCAATTCATTAGTGAAAATCTGATGAATGGTTGTGTGAGTCATATTTAACTCTTCCCTAATCATTTTCACTATCAATCGACGGTCAGAATGCACAAGATCCCGAATTTAGTGAACTTTTTCATTACTTCTTGCAGTTGAAAGCATTCCGCTGCTCAAAATTCACTTTGAAACGATTCTTCTGAGGAATGCCTTAAACCACCTGAAAACCAGAGCACTTGACAATACACTGTTTCCATAAGCATGCTGAAGTTTTGCATTGTGCCCAAACCCAGAACTTGATAACAGTTAAATATTATGCTATTTGCAGACATACAGTAACAAATCACTAAATAATACTTAATCCTTCTTCTTAATACCCGAAAGTGTCGAGGGTAAAAATACACTTTATGTAAGTTAACAAAGTTTCTTCATAATTTACAGTCCTTGGTTAAGTTAACTGGTTCCTGTCATGTTTTGCTTCTTCTTTCAATTGATTTTGTGATGTCTTTATTCCATGTCTTCCCCTTCCTCTTTTGGCCATCCCCTTTTGTTCTTTCCCATCGCTGTTCATCCCACAAGCTCTCTTGATTTATTTGTCTTAGTCAATGCTGTTTAGATGGCCGAACGATCTCAGTTTTTTCTTTTCTATTTTTGATATGAGTGGTAGTATTTTCAGGTTGTTTCTTACTATGATTTTCCTGACCTTGTCTATTCTTGGTATTCCTAATAGCTTAAGAAGGTATATCATTTCTGCTGCTTGTACTCTAGACCTGCTGCCAGGACCTGGCACATACCAGAGCTTAGACGGGCCACGAACGGTCCCGCACAGTTTTGCATATGATTGCAGCTGTCATTCGACATGGCCGACATATATGGTCATGGCTTTAGTCGTTCCCTTCATCCGCTCTCCAGTAGTTCAGCTTGAGCTCAGCTGATGACGGCCTAAGGCCAGAAACCAGTCCTGGAAGATGCTTGCTGGCGTTTTGGATGGCGGATGGGGGAAACGACAAAGCATCAACATGGAGCGCCGGTGTATTTTTCTTTGTTTTTAATATATATATATATATATATATATATATATATATATTATATATATATATATATATATATATATATTCAGAAAGGATTCCGCGGTTGGTAATATTAGAATTACAAGGTTCTCGGGTAGAATCGCGTTTTAGATTTATAAAATCTTGATGTTTCGGCTTTCACCTTGAAGCCATTTTCAAGAGAATCTAGTTCTAGTTGATTTATTCCGAGGCCTCAATCTGCCTAGTCCCCAGAGTTCACAACTAGAAAAGTAAATGGCTTCAAAGTGGAAGCTGAAACGTCGGGAGAACGTAAATCTAAAACACGGTTCTACCCGAGAACCTAGTAGTTCTAATATATATATATATATATATATATATATATATATATATATATATATATATATATATATATATATATATATATATATATATATATATATGTCTATATATATATATATATATATATATATATATATATATATATATATATATATACATATATATATATATATATATATATATATATATATATATATATATATATATATATATATCTATATATATATATATACATATATATATATATATATATATATATATATATATATATATATATATATATATATATATATATATCTATATATATATATATACATATATATATATATATATATATATATATATATATATATATATATATATATATATATATATATGTATGTATATAAAATTAAGAAGTAATAGATAATAAAAATCCACAAACAAGTGAAAATGTATTCCCTGAAGAAGAACTAACAAAAACTATAGGAAAACTAAAATTGGGGGAAAATACTTGGGGTCGACGAAATTATCCCGAAAATGCTGAAATACATGGGACCACATGCAAGAAATGCACTTTTTAAACTATTCAACTTGGCATGGAAAAACAAAAAAGTACCGAAAAATGGACTAATGCCTTGATCATATCAATCCACACGAAAGGAAACAAAAGAGAATGCACGAAACACAGAGGTATGTCATTACTATGTAAAATAGCAAAAATGTACGGAACGGAACTATACGAGAGAGAATATTGAGAGTGGAAATTGACAATACACTAATAGACGAAGAAAACACAATTAGGAAAAACAATTCTGTACAAGACCATATTTTCACCCTTCAACATATAGTAGAAAAAGCGAGATAAAAGAACAGAACAGAATATATATGCTTCATAGATACGGAAAAAACTTTTGATCCAATAAAAAGAGAAAGCATCTGGAACAGCTTGGAGAAGAAAAATATAAACAAGGATCTTCTCGCAGCGAAAAAAAGCATATACCAAACCATAACAAACCAACTTAGATCGCACAATAAAGTATCTGCTCGTTTTACCACAAAGGAAGGAGTGCGACACGGAGGCCTGAGTCCACTGTTTACAGTTGATAAACACAATAGGCGAAATAATCAAAACATGTAAGAATAAATTTAAGAAATACCATGTGGGATGGGTAAAGATGAAACCAATAATGTAGAAATGTGTTTATTTGCTAACGATATAGTTCTCATTGCAGAATCTGAGGAAAAAGTAAAATTCAGCATAGGAGTATGGAACGAACCAGCTGAAAAATTTCGTTTACACATCGATGTAAATAAAACAACTTAGGTACAATTCTTAATAACAAGGAAACTATTAACAATAAAAACAACGAAATTAACAATATATACATTGATATAATGGGTGGGGATCTACACTAACATATGGATGCGAAAACACTATTATGGCGGAGTCGCGGGTTGTTGTGCGTTCCACATAGATTGTGGAACCCAACGGTCGAGGGTGTATAACTCCTGACTACTGTCTTCTCGTTGGACGCAGTCCAACGAAGTCAAAAAACTCCATTTAGTAGGCATCCGACGAGAAGTCGGCGAAAATATGGGTTGTTTGATTGTGGAGAGAGACTCCCTATTCTTGGCGAGAGAGCATATGTCGGTGCCCTGATGAGTCTAACCACCAACAAACGAAACATGTGCCTTCCAGTATAAGGGAGGAGCGGGGCTTCCTCCCGGTCAAGCAACTAACCATTGCTCATCATGGCGGAGACGCAGGTCGTTGTGCGTTCTACATGAGATTGTAGAACCCAACGGTCGGGGGTGTATAACTCCTGACTACTGTCGTCTCGTTGGACGCAGTCAAATGCCAAAGAAGTAAAAAAACTACATATATATATATATATATATATATATATATATATATATATATATATATATATATATATATATATATATATATATATATATATATATAGCTCCCTTTTGTTCTACTCCCGTGGCGTCGGAATGTATAGCTCTCTTTCTCCTTCTCTCTACGTTATATCTTTCTTCTCTCTCATATAACGAAATGTGCCTGAACATAACGCGTCCTTTACTCTCAATTCTCGTCCAATTATCGATTATCGAATGGCGGCGGCCTAAGAAGTTTCACTTCAAAAATTCTGTCATTGGATATGACACAGTTAGTGACAAAACACTATCAATTATCCAAATTTACTTTAAACGTATTTATATTAACTTTAAAAGTATTTATATAATATTTAAAAAATAAATTCCTACCTCCTTTTTTTCCTCATAATGAACATTAATGTTCATATAACCAATAATAAATCCATCATTAGAATGAACCTTTATATAAATTTTCATGTTATGGCGCATAGATCAGATCTTAATG
This sequence comes from Cosmopolites sordidus, assembly GCA_031761425.1. NCBI lineage: Eukaryota > Metazoa > Arthropoda > Insecta > Coleoptera > Curculionidae > Cosmopolites > Cosmopolites sordidus. The sequence continues at coordinate 4,184 of JARFXV010000664.1, forward strand.
TTTGCCATACTAAAATTATGATTAAATTAGATCGTTGAATAAATAATACTGTCTAATTTATGTAAATTAGTAAATTATACTGAGTATTAGATAGAACTGTTAAGTAAATTAGTAACAAATTATACACTATAATGATCTAATTTTATCATAGTTTCAATTTGTTAAACACAAAGATCTTTTATTAACTTATATGCTATGAATTTAAACCAAAATTTGTGTAAAAAGTAGTAATTTGCGTAAAAATTTCTTAGACCGTCAAATGCCAAATTTTACATCCTTGCGTTCAGTATTTTATCTTTGACGGCTGTTTAATTAAGGACGTGTTTTTCAATGAAATTGTATTAGAATACTTGCCGTCATGTCATTATTCATGAAAGGCTTATCAGCAGCCTACATTCATAATGAGATTAGGGTAGGTCTGAAGAACAAGGCTCGTTCATTTTCCACTGTAATAAATTGGTTCGTCAGTTCAGATTTGATTGTACAAGTGTTTGTTTAATTTTTTGGCATGCAGAAGTTATTCTTTTGATTAATTAACTTCCAAAATCCATTACATACAAGTACTATGTGGGTATTTTTGGTAAGATAAGGCAAAAAGTTAATGTCCTAGTTTAACCAAAAACACTGGCAATTTTCACCACGGCAATATATTACTCCCCAGGAATGTCAATTCTTCAAATTGGCAAATCATTCGATTTTCTGCCTCACCAAACTTGACATATTTGAATTACCAACTGTTTCCAACCCGTAAAAACTATTCCACATTTATCAAGGTATATAAAATTTGAATATTAATTTGCTCAAATATATCCAAATGGCAGATGATTCTGGAGGACAGAGTGAAGTGTCAAATAGTTTTCTGACAATTAGCGGATTACATTTCTGAAAAGTAGCTTTCTTTATAGTAAAGATTCATAAACTTCAAACCGATATGACCTTAAGTTTTGTTTTGACAGCCTTCGAAAGCAGATAAGTTCGATATTTTACTATCATTAAAAAAAATTATTCCCTGTGTTGATTTAATACCACTTTTTGCGTAAAAATCGCACAAACAGAAAAAGTACGAGAGCTGCTATTTATGTATTTGGAATATTTATAAATAAAAATGTAAATGTTCGTTTGTTCAAAATCTGAAATCTCCAAAAGTTCCTCACCGACTGCTTTGAAATTTTGATGCATTTGAATACGCTCATGTTTTTATATACATATTATATAGATTGTCGCCCCTGTGATAGGTAAAAACAAGCTTTTTAAAAAACAGCACCATCTGTTGGACGTAAAAGCAACACCCGCTGTACTAACGCTATTTTATGGAAATGGGAGCGCTATCTGTTGAACGTAACAGCAACATACGCAATACTAAACATTGGTCATGCCGGACAGCGTACTACTTGACAGCTGCTGTCACTTAGCATTTTCAATGTTTCCTATTGCATTGTTAAATTGAATTTTCATAGATTGTTTTTTCATTTTGATTTAATTATTTAACCACACTGAGCCACAGCGATTCGTGGCTGGGTACAACTAGTAATAAATAAAAACAAATATTGGTCATTGAAAATGGTTTGTTTTTCAAAATATTCTCCGCGATGATTGATAGACTTTTGTATACGTTTGAACTAATTTCCATACTATTTTTTCCATGCCGATTGAGGTATCTCCAAAATATGCATTTTGAACGCATCAACTGCTTCTTCTGGCGTCGAAAAATTTTTACCACGTAGTTTGTTCTCCACGGACGCGAACAAAAAAAAATCGTTAGGTGTCAAATCAGAACTGTTGGCAGATGTCCCAAGAATTCTATGTTTTGACCGGTCAAAGATTAAGTTGTTCGATCCGATGTGTGACAGCTCGCGTTGTCATGGTGAAGAATGATCCTGCGTCACTGGTTGTTTATTTTTATTTATTTCTTGCGTGAACAACTTTTGTTGGGTTTGGCTCATTTTCAAAGACCCATTCAGTCACTGTTTACTTTTGCACTTATACGCATAGATCCAAGATTCGCCACCTGTGTAGATGTTATACATAACTTTTGACATACCACGGCTGTATTTTTTAAGCATTACTTTGCATCAATCGACACGAGCTTTTTTTTGAGCGATTGTCAAATTATGCGGAATCCAACACGCACAATTCTTTTTCACGGCTAAATGTTCATGTACAATCTTACGTATGATTGTTATACTAATGCCCAGGGATGCCTCAATGTCACGGTAGGACAAGATCCTGCTTTATCAGTTCGCGCACAATATCCATGTTTTCTGGCACAAGAACCGATTTTGAAAGGCCTTCTTTAAATTCGTCCGTGAGCGAACGACGGCTACGATTGAATTTACTAAACCAGTGGCATAGAATTGTTTTAGATGGTGCTTCAGTGCCAAGAGTCGAAGTGAGTTGATCGATGCGCTGTTGTAGAGATAATCCACGTTGAAAGTCGTAGTAGATCATCGCACGAAAATTCTCACAAGTTAATTAAATGTTTTAACTGAGATGAAATTTTCAAGTCACTAAACAACACAAATAGCGTCCATATGACAAAACGTTTGACAGTCACAGTCACGTTTGACAGTCACAGTCACAACAGTCAACAATGTCAAGCTTTATGATGAATATGTCAGATGGCGCCTAGCAACACGATTGTTGCTAATTTCTTATACATAAATAGCAAAGCTCGTATTTGGAAAAATAGTATGGGAACTATGCTACTTCGCTTTTCATAGTTCTTACGTAGTTTACTGAGTTTTGATATAGCCGAAATAGCAGGAGTGACACTTAGTACTCAACACGCCCATTTGAGGTAACTAACTGAGGAAATAGTCAACAAAATATATAATATCGTATTAGCCGATCGCAGAGTTAATTTTAGAGAAACTGTTAAGTTGATAAACATCTTGGATGAATGCGTACGGAATATCCTAAATACTATCAGTGCGATTATGTCGCGTTCACTCACTGCGGACCGAAAACGAAATCTAATGGACACTTCACCTCTGCGTTTGAACGAATCGAAACTGTGGCGAATCAAAATTGTTTATGAAACTCGGATTAATCGCTACGCACCCGAAACGAAAGGAATTAGTCAAAACATTTTACTTAGCAAACGTGCCCCAAAGAAGGTAAAGATACATCTAATGGCCGAAGAGGTCATGGTCTATTTTCTAAGATATCCAAGGTATAATTTTCATCGACTAGTATTATGTTACATTTTTAGTCAGATATCACGGAGAGTTGATGAATACAACGTCCTCATTTGGAGACAAAAAAGTGCTCTTTTTTAATCCGCCATTGGTCAATTTCTTATGAATTCATGGCGCATCCACCCTATTTTCTTTGACTTCTTTTTCTATACAAACATGAAGAAATGACTGGCTGGAAAGGAATTTACATTAGATTATAAGATTAACGCCGAAACGGAGGACTACTTTACAGACTTCGATAAATGGTACTGTTTGAAAGACATAAAGAACTATGGGGAAAATTTTTGTGTGAAGCCCATCGAGCTACAAGGAGACTACGTTGAAAAACAAATCGATTTTTGATTAAAAAACAATATTTTGTTTTTGTTGTTTTTCCACGAATTTTTCAGTCCAGCCTCGTATTAGAACAGCATATCCAAAAAAAAAAAATGCAAAATAACCCTACTAACTTAACTATTAAGACTAAGTTTTTTGAAGGCAAAATCGGAACTTTGCTATAACTAAACCAGACGAACAAGGGTTTTCATGAAACCAAACCAAACCAAACTTTAATCCCAATTTAATCCCGTTAGTCCTTTGTAAAAATAGAGTATCTTCAGCGGAATTATAGATTCATAAATCCATTTCTTGCTAGTCATAAACCAGCGTTCTGCTTGTTAAGCAACAACTTTTTAACAATAACGATAATAAGAAAAATGGATTATTCTCGGAAAGAAAACTTAGTCGTAAAATCAAATTACTTTATAATTCGATTTTCGTGCGGAAACTTTGGATTTTTCCGATTTTTCATTGTAGAAGTTCCCCGAACAATATCAAAATATTTACGAAGCTGCAGTAGAAAATTCTCATTTAGAAGCTTTTAATCTAAAACTGCGTATTAGATTTGTTACTGTAATAGACAACCATGTAGTTCCTATTTATTTATTTTCTTAATTTGCCACAAACATTTGTTTGTGGCAAATTAAGACATATCATATCATTTTCTATTATTATTGTATATTTCTTAGTATATGATTGAATTTCATACTCTAGCGTTCCGTCAGTATATACGAGACGAATTATATTCTTTTTCATATTCTGCATGCTGTTATCTACTTTTCTACATAATTTTCATTTTTGTTCAAATATTTGTCATACCACTCAACAAGTTTTTGAATTTCGACGTCAAAGAAATCTGCTGCCTGTGTGAACCGTTGACCACCAAGGAACTCCTTTAAGTATCGAAATAAGTGGGTGCAAGGTCTGGACTGTAAGTTGCATGATGCAGTTCTTTCCATCCAAAAGACCTGATTAAATCTTGTGTTTGTGCAGAAATATGTGGTCTTGCATTGTCATAGAGCAGCATTACATCGGAAGACAGAATTGATTTTTGTGCCTCTCGGCATAAAATCCACAAACACAGTCTCTTTCCTGTTCCAAAAGACAGTTGCCATAATCTTTCGTGCTGAAATTGTCTGTTTGGCCTTCTGGTTGGCGACAATGTGTGTCGCCATTACATTGACTATTATTTGGACTCACGGGTCATGTGAGACACTCAAGTCTCATCTCCTGAAACAATGTGGTCTAACAATTCATCTTCTTCCTGATTGTATCGAATCAAAAACGATAAAGCACAGCCCAATCTTTTAATTCTGTAATTATCAGAAAGTAGTCTTGGAATCCACCAAATCCTATTTTCGATAATTTAGTTTCTCCGAAACAACGGTGTACAAAACCTTGAAATATGTGGAAATGCACTTGATAACTTTGAAATCGTGAATCGTCGGGTCTCTCGAATTTTGTTTTCCACATCATGAACTAAATCTTCAGAAATCAAAGTGGCTCATCATGCACATTAACCCGCCCATCCTTGAACATTCTCACCCACTTTCGAACTTTACTCTCACTCATAGCATTATCACAGTAAATCTCATAAATCCAAGGATGAATTTTCACTGCTACCAAATTTCTTGCACTCAATGAATTGCAAATGGTATCTGTGACAGTCGGCAGATGACTCAATTTTCTGAAACATTATAAACTTCTACAGTTCAGCACACAGACAGAAGCTACGGCTGCAAATAGCGCCTAAACGAGTGTTAACGCATTAAAAATGCTAAGCATGTGTTACCAATACAGCTATTTCAAAAATATATTTATAAGTGATAATCCCCCCCCACCCCTTGGCTACGCCCGTGATGGATTATTATCAAGAAAAATATTAACAATCAAGCGAGTATCGTGTTAAAAATGAAGCTAAACCAAAAACAATACGCCAAAGCCGATCAAAAATTGAAGTCATGTTAAGTGTTTACTTCGATTAATTACCTTGGTATCGTCTAAAAAAAGTTTCTTCAAACTGGCTAAACAGTTCATTAAAAATATGATTTAAGCATTATGCGCCTTTTGTGCCGAATCCATATAAAAATAATGTAGCGTTTAAAAATTATCGGCCGCTATAAGTAGTACTATCTTGCGCATATCTTGCACATATCTTGCTTCTAAGCACACCTGGATATTCCGCAGTGACGGAGAGGCAGTCGAAAACATCGCCTCGTTTCTATCAATCGTTTCCATACCCAAAAGACGGACAGCGACCTAGTAGTCGCTGCCACAGACAGTCCAGGTTAGGTAACCCCTCCATTTGAAGTATGTTTATTAATTTGCTAAGCCTGTACAGGCTTATGTTTTGGTATTTTTAGAGGGTTTTAGCATCCCCGCATCTATACCCCGCATCATTCTTGATGCGGAGCATTTATGGTTCCAAACGTTTTGGAGCCTGTTTATGCTCCCGTACATATTCCGTACATGATTGAACTCCGTACATAGTCCCCTAAGGAAGCGCTCATCTTAGTTACCGGACTTTTTAATAGCGGTATATTTAAACAGCATCACAAAGCATAAAGGCCAAACATTATTTTATTATTATTTTTACTATTATTGCCCAATTATTATTCATTCACTATTTGTCTATCATTATTTTGTATTTTATGGATGCTAGAAAATGTCCCTCCCGTTTTAACACTGTTAGTTGAACAGTTTCATCTTTATTATACTTTAAATAGGGTAGTTGTAAGCATCACCTTAAAATTTCTTTTTTTTGTGTTACAATGATTTTTTTGTTTGTCTCTGAACTTGTTCTTGTGATTATTAAATAATTTTTACAGTTAACTGAATCTTTTTGGAGTAAGCAGACCTTTTTCCCTATTTAAGGGTTTTTTTTATTCCAAAGAACAGGGTAGCACCCTCATCGAACTGCCGACGATATCTATCCGTGACCCACGGAGGAACTGCCTCTGGCGAACAGCAGCCGTAGCTGTAATCCAAATAAGTATAAAAAGAGATTACAAGAATGTCCAGATTTGTAGCAAAACAATTCATAGTTTTTCATAGATTTACATTACTATAACGCACCATCGCACACCACAATCATTATTCGCCAATTTTTCGCTTAAAATCAAACAAATACCGTTTCACAAACATCACATTCACCAAATATGGCACTAACTTTTTTTCTATTCCCTCGATTGAAGAAACCAATTTGTGGACACCGAGTAAGATTCATTGAAGATATTTAAGAGAGTTTGCTGACCGTTTTGACGAGCATCCCAGAAATCGAATATAATAACTTTAAAGTTAAAACAATGTTTCGAAAACTGAAACGCAACGTTGGAATAAGTATGGCAATGAAAAGGAATTACTTTGAACGAAACAAAATATAGCTGGATGAATAAATAAATACCATGTTTTATTTAAACAGTCACCTTACTTTTTGATCATAGTGGTATAACTGTGCTATTAACACGAATGGAAGTCACCATCTTATCAATGGTGACCTCTAGGTAAACCGAAAAGAGGAATACCGAATCATTTATGAAACGGGGGAGTGAAGCATACAATTGAAAGATATAATTTGGGAGAGGCACAGTAGCAGTAGTCTTTCGTTTGATTCATTTTTCAATGGTATTTTTTTATAACTAATCTAGTACATATTTGAGAGATGCATTGCTTTTTTATTACGTGACGTGTATGGTCAACACAATGAATTTAGCGATTCAGAAATAATAACTGTGAAATCACAAAAAGATATTAATGCGGTTTGTGAAAGTTTTGCAAAATATTAAAATATGTCGATTCCATGGCCTTCACAGCAATTAGGCATTACTAAGTTACTTTATCGAATACAATAACTAAAACCATCTAGTTTTAATAATTTATGAACTAAATTGAAAAATACCAGAAGAATTTTCAGAACAGAGTTCTCTTTAGAATGATTACCATTCTCGTTGAAGGGAATTCGGAAATAAGCAAAATTGTTATTTATTTTTATACCTGCATTTGGCTCATGCAAACTAAATTTAATATCTTACACTAACATTTCATCAGCATCTTATTTTCTTTAGTTAGTAGGAAAAAAAAATCTTTTATAAAAACGAACTAGATTTTGACAAAAAAATTGTTTATTGTTTTTCTAAACCTTATATTTAATATTGATAAAAACAAACATCTAAAGGAAAAGTATATATTCCTATATATTATTGTTTTAAAATTAGTGAGGAGGCTCTAGCTTCAAAGTCATCAAAGGCATGTACATTATTTGTTTTTACAGGAGCAATCCTTATCTTACCTACTATTTCGAAAATATTCCTGTATTCAAGATCTTGTGCATTGAAAATCCAACAAGAAAGCCTGCATGACAACTGCAGCGTTCAAAGACTGGTTTAGCAATTGCTTTTGTTCGAGGCTGATCCTACAATGTTTTACAATATTTCGGCAAAAATATAAAGGTAACATGTCTACCATCGAACACAACCTCTCTAATCCAGCCCTATGACCAAGATATATTTTATATATTTAAATTTCAATACGTTTGCCTGTCATTTGGAGATGTTTAATGGATGTTACCCAAAGAAACAGAGCCGACGCTGACACCCTTCGTACCTTCTGGAAATCCTACACGGCGATTACGATAGAAAACATGAAAACTGCATTGAGTGAGGTGAGGCTCATAACTTTAACTGCTTCATCATCAACATCTGATGTCCTGTCACTGAATAAAGAAAGTTCGCAAACTTATATATGCAAGATGTAAAACAAGTGATGTGTTCACAATGTTGAACTGTTGATCGAAGGAATGTGTTCTCATCATGAAGAAACTTCAGCGGTAAGTCAAAAGGAATTAGAGAAGACTAAGACTCAGGCCTGCATGAGAGATTCTTAATAGACACAATTCCAAAATTTTCCTAATGTCGGACCAATTTACTGCAGACTTTTGTAAAAGGTACAAATGTAATCATTTGTAGGAAATTTGTGGAAGAAATTTCTTCCACAGAAATTTTAGAATGTTGATCTATTCAAAATTGTATACGATAAAAAATGAAGAATAAAACTGAAAATATAAGATTTCATATTTCTTCAAGCGAAAAAGTATTTTCATTTCAAATACAAACAAGGCTTACTTTAAATTTGTATCGTTCCTATGGACTTTTAACTGATTAAATTATCGGCAAAGTGAAGGAAAATCATTGTTTAAACTTAAGAGTGCTGACTCGGAATCTGGACATGTCTCACGAATTCAATCACATCATTTTAGTTAATGTTTTCGGATTGAAACGCGTCGCGATACGACTTGTTCCAAAGGAGCTGCATTTTCATAAAAAAAAAACAACGCAAACAGGTTGCAGAAAATATGCATAAAAAACCAATCCAGTTCTACCTTCATGAAAGGCGCCATAACGGATAACGAGACGTGGGTTTATGAATTTAACATGCAAATCAGGCAACAAACTTCGGAGGAGCACTTTGGTAATAGAAAAAAACAACGTTAAAGTCGCTCATAGGAAATCATATTGACTATTGACTTTTTTGTTTGGTTTGGTTAGGTTTCCTTTGCCTATCGCGGTATTGTGCATTCAGAATATCTGGCCAAGGCGCAAACAGTCACAAATAAAAAACAAAACAAAAAGCCAAATTTGTGGAAACACAATTCTTAAATTTTATGCCATGATCATGAACGCGAACTTGGACGCGATTTTTTTTATCATAAACTCCATGAATGTCATCCCAATCCCAATCAACTTAAATTACCACTTCGCAAAAGATATTTTGGAAACAATATACGCATGAGCTGAACGCCATATCGAGATATGTCCCATTATTTAACTTATGCAAGTTGTGAAAATTAGAGTCTTATATTCTTGCCTGAGCAACACATTGTTTAGAGAAAAATTAATTGATATGGGGCAGAAATAGTTATTATAATTTATTATTTTTAAATTTATGAAAGATAAGATTTAAGAAAGATCTAAGAAAATGTAATCTGATACTCATCAAACCTCAAAAAAAAATATTAGGTGTTAATACAAATATCAATTTTTGTGAGAATGATAATCCGACTATAGGAAAAAATTTACGTTTAAAATTTAATTTAAATAGAAACAGCAGTGAACCAGAAATTAATCAAGTTCTTTTCCTCTATTTACCTCAAGTACTAAAACATGACATAATTAAAAAGATTTCATATTTTAAGAAAAATATGGACAAAATCTAAGGACAGCTAAAACAACCCCTAATTAACTCATAAATTAACTCGACTGGCTGGCCTAAGAGTCTAATAAGACTAAATTTCCTTGAGACAAAGGGGGACTTAATTGGAACTAGACCAGTTAAAATAAGGGATTTCCAAGAAAATTCAATTATCTGCTTGTACATTTTAGAAAATAGATTATGGCAAACAACATTGTGTAGTTAGAAATATATTTCCAGTATTTTTAAATCATCTTATGTTTGACTTATTCTCCAAAAAAAATGTAATTTAGAAAAACCGAAATTAGTAATCTTTACGTCGTCATACAAAAGACAAATGCGATGTAAGAGTATTAAGCTACCATTATTTTTTCGTCATTATTATTTCGCCACCGTCGATTGACAATTTGGGTCTGGCTGTTGTGCAGTGCAAGCGTGCAGTTGTGTAGTGCAGAGAACGCAGTGAAATTGTTGTAGTTTACATTAAAAACCATAATTCATCAATTATTGCAACTCAAGTTGAATTAAGCGAAATACCCTATTCATCCGGCGCCCCATCAAACAACAGTTTATCATTTTATTCAGGCAATTTCAAGGATTCGAAACAATTGGTGATAGGCCACGCGTCAAAGTCCAAGAACAGGGCGAAGCGCTAAAAATATTACACGTATGGAATCATATAGTATGAAGGAGTCCCCATAAACGTCGATAAGATGACGTAGTGCACAATTGGAATATTTTTCCATACCGTTTACGCCGAATTTTGAAAAGTGACCTGCACATATTTTCCTATAAAATTCAAATGGCTCAAGAGCTGCAACTGCCTACAGACAATAATAAGCGATTAGAATACTGTAATGCCATCATAAGCCACTTCCATCACATTGACATTTTTTATACAAAATTGATTTGACGAGTTTCTTTTAAAAGGTATAAATATTTAAAATGGTAGCGTGCTACTTGGACCAGTCGTTCTTATAGAAAAAATAAAGCATGTCTAATTAGATAGTATTTTTATTATATAATTTCTAATCATATTTTACATAATCTATTCAATGGAAAATATGGCTAATTGAATATTTGGGGGTCATTATAATGGAGAAGCGGTCGTAAAATTATTTAAAACAATTTAATATCCAAAGTTGTATAGAGACGCTTTCCTTGTATAACAGTTTTAGTTTTAGAAATAGCTAGAAATTACGGGAGGCTAGTTCAGCTGGCCATGAAGGCTGTATAGAGGAGAATACCTGTTTAAGAAAGAAATCGCATATATTATTGCTTCTTTACGCTTCTTTGCATTTTTATGCATTTAATTTTCCAAATTTTTCGCTAAAATTAGATGTTCAGTCAGTTTAGAAATGGCAGTGAGCTCTTTGATAGGATTTTTAAACCAAAAACGATCATTAAAAATACAGTACATTCCAATGTCATCATCATTCGCTAATAGTAGTGAACCACTTGTGTATACCTTATTTTCAGATTTTAATTTGTGCTATATATTATTTATTTAAAATTACTTACATATAAAATAATTATTTGTATGTTATTTCAAATAAAAATTTTATGTAAGTTAAATTTTTGGAGTACACAAGAAAATATGGTAATGAAAATAGCCTCGTTAATAAAATGTTACAATGTACAGTTCAATTCTTATTAGGTAGGATCAACTAATATCAAAAGAAATCATCATCTTGACCTACATATTTATAATGTTTAGGCCAGTCAAACTGTCGCAAAAATGTGTTCATCATTCTCATACTAGGTTTTCTTGTCCGCTTTCATCCTCATCATCAATTTGTTTTGAAAAAGATTTGACAAGATCATTGATGAACATCAATGCTCTTTATCTATGTAATCATTCAGTCTTTCTTCTGTCTTATAGCTAAATAATTTTTCACCTATTTGAAGCACTGTGTTGATTATCTGTGTTAGCTACGTGTTGATATTAAGAGAGTTTTTATTACCCCACAAATTATTTCAGTATGCTGTGATAATTACTCATTTCAATTTGCCCATTGTTCACTTGATAAATATAATTGCATCAGCAATTATGAAGCGAAGTAAGTAACTGAAGCAATAAGTTCATATTAAACCACTAAACCATTAAAACCACCTGAAGATGTTCGTCCTTTGCTACTAGTAACACAGGATATCCAGAAGTGTCTATTACTAATAAAACTTTGAATAGTAATCGTTCCTCCTTCAAATATCTTTTCACTGCTAGAATAAGACATCGATGAGTATAATATTCCCTAAAATAAAATGACCGTGACTCACTCCTTGAGATTTATGTTACAAAAAATACAGGCTGACAACTTTTATATATATTTATTTTTTATTTTTCGCCACGATCTACTCAAACTCAACTCAAAAAATATCTTCAATTAATTAATTCAATTAATTAATTCGTTTTGAAAATCGGAGGACAATGCTTGCCGAAACGTGAACGTTTAAAAGTTTGTATTTATTTTAAAACATTTTTATATTTTTAAAATGTTGTTCGTTAGGCAAATTTATTACAGAAAAGAATCACTGAGAAATTTGTCTCCGTTTGTTTTTTTGTTTTTCCCCATTGATTCTTTATTTACATAAGAACAGATATTTTTGATATTTTTTGAGTTTTAGATCGTGGCGAAAACCCCAAAAAAAATATATGAACACGCCACCATCATTCAGACATTACTTAGACAACTTTTATAGCCGTTTTCAGGACGACGTAGATTCTATGGTTAGTAAACATTTGGTCAAATATGAACTGCATCTGAATAAAACGACCGATAGTATATCCTTAAGTGTTTTAAAACTTGGTGCTTGTGTCACAGTTTTATGAATGTAGGTCCGTTGGGACATTTTTTCCAAATAGGATCGATTTCATCACAATTCAAACCTTACTTAGGATAATACGATGAAGGACTAGGGTTTCGAATATAATTGGATGCTCAATGTTAAAAATATCTTTATTTTAAAAAGCCTTCCTCTTTCAAGGATCTAATATTAATGCAATTTCTATTATGTTAATTCTTAATTATTACGTACAGAAAGAATATAAAAAAATCCGATGCATATTTGTCTTAACATTAATATAGTAATAGTAATATGTACTGATTAATACAAGGGGTGTACATACAATAATGAGATTGAGCGTTGGTCTGAGAACACAGTTGGCTTCCCGTTTGGAGTGGTGATAGGCCACCATAGGATGCGTTTTAAGTACAAGTTTGACCTCCCATAACTCATTTCACAATCACTTCTGAAATAAGTTATAATAATTTTGTTCTGAAATGAGTGACAACAATTTCGAGCAATGGTGCGGCCTCAAGTTTTATTTCAGACCTGGGCACAATGCGATAGAAAACTTTTGTAAAACTTTAACAGGTCTATAGAAACAGTGGTTTGTTAAGAGTCCAAATTTTCAAGCGGTTTAAAACATTCTTATGCAAGAAGGGGTAAAAAAAATGTCCACGTAATCCGGGATCTTACACGTTCCAATGGCCCATTGATAGTCAGAAAGAGTTGAAATTTAACTCACGCAACCGTTCATAAGTTGTTTACCAATGAATTGAATATGGAGAAAATCTCGGCGAAATTATTCCAAAACACCTCTCGCAAGATCAAAAAACAACTGGACAGAAATACGTCTTAACTTACTTGGACGGATTAAAAATGCCCACATTTTCTGGAACGTCACATCAGGGTGACGAGTCTTGGATTCTTGAATACGACCTTGAAAACTAAGAGCCAGTAATACACCATGCCGCAGAGCGATTTTAATTAACAAGTTTTGGGTGAATGTTATGGTCAGACGTCAAAGAAAGGAAGAGAGCAAGAGAAGGAGTGGGATTAATAACAGCACCAGACATTTTAACATATCATAAAGGAGAAATATAGTAAGAATGCATGAATGCATGAATGCCGAATAAGGGCGATAAATTTAAGGTTGTTGAAAGAGGAATTGTAGTCCGTAATCATGGCATATGGAGAGAACGAGAATGTTGGGAAAGAAGAAAAAGATGCGTTTTTGAAAAAATACAAAATGAAATCGATAGTGGGGTGGCAAATGTGTTAACTAGAAAATGATTATGGGTGACTTGATCGGACGAGCTGACGATCAAAACGAGGGACTAGAGGAATGTATGGGAAGAAAGGAGAATAGAACTATGTAGGTAAAATAACCTGATAATATCAAACACAAAGTTTAAATAGAAAGAGATACACAAATACACCAGGGTTGAACTGGGTAAGAGAGAAAAATCAATAATAGAATATTTTCTGATAAGCAAATATAAATAGAGAAGTGCGAGGTATGTGAAAGTGGCAAGACGAGCTGAGATCGGAAGCGATCATTATTCAGAGAATATGGACTTTGAAAAGAAGAAAGAAGAAAGCCAGATAGAGGAAGAAAGAGAGTAATGGAGAAAATAAAAAGCTATTGGCTGAACGAGTTATTAGAGGAAATACGAAGAAATAGTAAAGAGGATATTTAAAGAGCAAAATGAAGGGAGAGGACTGGAAGAAAAATGAGAATTTTTGACGAAAATAATACTGGAGGCTGCAAGAGAAAGCTGTGAAACCACAAAAATTATAAATAAAAACATGAAGAAAGCCGAATGGTGGACAAAGGAATTACAGATGTAGATTAAGGACAAAATGGAAAAATGGAAAAGAAATCTGAATACAAAATAAAAATTAATATTGCGAAATATATAAAGAAAACGAATAGAAGTAAAGGTAGACGTTAAGAAAGCGAAGCAACAATCATGGATAAGACTTAGCTAAAAGATGACTGAGAACTACAGAGAAAACCAAAAATTATTCTACAGAACACCAAAGCAGCTAAGACAAAATAGAGAGTACAGTATGATGGATATAAAAGATATGAACAGAAATGTAATTACGGAAGAAGATGAAATAATGGAAAGATCGATAGAATACTTTAGAGAACTGACTGAGACGAAAACTAGTATGCCAGATGAACAAGAAAATCATATGGAAGATATTCAAGAAATATATTTAATACAAGAAGAAGAGATATATGAAGCCATAGAGAAATTAAAGGTATGAAATGCACCCGGTAGAGACAGAATAACATCAGAAATGATAAAATATATGGGAGGGAAAGGAGTAAGAAGGCTAGGAAGATTTTGAAGGACATTAAGGTTATCACCAGAATATTGGAGAAAAGGATAGGAACAAAAACGAGATGACAATGGAGAAAACATAATGTGGATTTAGAAGGGGAAGGAATCCGCAAGATCTCCTGTTCATGATAAGACAATCCAGCGAAAAACTAATAAAAAAGAACAGAGATATACCTATCTATTTCCTAACTTTCTTTTAATTCGATCAAAAGCTTGTTTTAGGTCTATACCTAGAACAAGCTTTTGTTCGAATTAAAAGAGAAGACATATGGAAAACGCTAGAGAAACGATAAATAGATAAAAGGACAGTAGAAGTAATAAAGGCTAAGTACAGGGACACAAGAACATCATGACGACAAACAATGACAAATTTAATGAATTTACGACAATTATTGGAGCAAAACAATGATGTGTGCTGAGTCCATCATTATTTTCGATTATAGTAGACGAAGCGTTAAAAGAAGCAGAGAAAATTATGAAAACATTGAAATTGGAACAGATTGAACTGACCGTATTGATGTTTTCAGATTATAAGGGCCATAGTAGCGGATACAGAAAAGAACCTTAGAACATACAGAAAAGAACACAACTTAGAAACTTTGAACTTAGGAATTTTCATGAGTCGGCAAAAATAAATATGAAAATTAATATATACAAGACAAAGAGTATAATCATATCCAAAGAAAACATGTTCCTACATCACATACAATTAAATGGAAAGCTAATAGAACAAGTGAAAAGCTACAAATACCAGAGATTGACAATCGAGAGCAAAGGAAGAATGGAAGGAGAAATAAATGAGAGGATGGGTAAAACTGGAAAAATGTTTATGTGAAGACAACTTTCCTTGGAAGGAAAAAATACTGAATAAGATATATATATATATATATATATATATATATATATATATATATATATATATATATATATATATATATATATATATATATATATATATATGTTTCAAGTGTTGTCCGCTTCGACTGAAGAGTCCAACTGTCCAACCAGTCGAAGCGGACAACATTTGAAAATGGCAAATGAGATTTTGGCAAAACGTCGTGACTCTTCACAGAATCAACGGATCAACACCCGGAATGAATTAGAAACATATTCTACCATGCGTGAAAATATTAGATGTAAGATTATGTACACATTTAATCCAATATGTAACTACCATTATCAGTTACTATTTTTTAGATCTTATTTTGAATAAATATGCAAATATATAAGGAGTTTTCCTGTTTCACTGATGTGTTCAGTATACTTTGTGTCAATTCACCACGGGAAGATACATGCTTCAATAGCACGTAGAAATTGTGCATATTCAGTTCTCAAGACATTTCGGGCATTGCTTGAAGTTTATACAACATAGCCGTCCAACCGAAGGATCTATCTATGGGCTAGTCGATAAATTTAAACAAACAGGCTTAGTTGAACATGAATTAGTAGCTGGGGATCGTCGAATCGCCCGATCATTGAAAAAATCGCTTCAGTAAGACAAAATGAAAAGCAAGGTCCAAATTTTCTGTTCCAAGTAATTCTCAAGACTCAATCTTTCTCTAGTAGTGGGAAACTTCTTATAAACATAACATCAAATTTGCATCATGTTTTTTGCTGTAAAGTTCATAAAATTCAATTAACCAAACAACTAAAGCCAGCTGATCATTATCTGAATCGAACATTCGCGAATTGGACTCTAGAGCAATTGGAAGACGACCACTACTTTGGGAAAAAAAATCTTTTCCAATGAAGTACATTTCTGGCCAAAATCGGTTTGTGAACAAATATAACTGCAGGATTGGAGCCGATGAAAATTCTCAAATGTTTTAGGAAATCTCAAATGTTACCTCGTCATGCTCAGAAACGAAACATTCAGGCCTCCCTTGAAAATATACCACAAGTTATCTGCGAAAGAGTAATCGAACTTACGACCTCTAGAATGCATTCCACCAGGTGGTTTGGCATTTGGATGACATTTTTTCTGAACATAATCCCATTATTTATTCTTCAAGATAATTTGTAAGTATTTTTGTAAGTTTCAACCTATCGATTTATTTTTAAAAACTGTTTATAAAAATTATTAATGTAAGGAGCAAGAGCTGGACAATCAAAATTTATTCATAAATAACAAATTTTACATTACGATTGTTAAACAATGCTTTTCATGGTCGATTCCATGTCTCAAATATGCAAACGAAACTTTTTCAATAAGTCTTCATGCCGGGATGGCTAAAAGAAAAGAGTAAATATTTATACATTCGCCCGATCCAAATTATTAAAAAAATAATCTTATTATTTTGTTTACACACCTCATAAATCAGATGATTAGCTCTAACCTTTCTAAATTCGCAGTAATGAATATTATAGAGATATCAAATTCCAAAAACAATATAATGATAATACATAAACATGAGTAAACTAATAAAAAAGTGATAAATTAACTCCATTATCTAGTTGAAAAGACTCTAGACTCAATTTTCTTACAATAAAGCAAAGCTGTATTAAAATCAGACCAGTTAAAATTCATAAATAACAAATTTCACAATACGATTGTTAAATAATGCCTTTATCGTCGATTTCGCGTCTCAAATATTCAAAAGAAACTTTTTCAATAAGTCTTTATGTCGGGGTAGCTAAAATAAAAGAGTAAATATTTGGACATTCGCCCAATCCAAATTAAAACGTACCGGGTTAATTATCCGCCAGTTCTTGATTTATTCGACGAAGCGGGAACATCGGAAATGGAAGTTTCGGCAAGCAGTTTAGCGCTTTTGGAGGAATTGCGAGAATTCACAAGTTGGCAATTAGCTAGAGTGCATTCGCCGGAGGTATTAGATGATGTACGATTACAGATATCAGAAAAGAATTAGTTCCTGAGTGGTGGAAATGATATTAATATGCATGAACGTTAAATCAGTGGAATTTGACCCAATTTCCTCTCCCGTGATGTAATTCTATTTTTACCTCAACCTAGCCAACAGATATTGGAATATTATGTTGTATATAATAATATACAAGGTTAGATGCTCTAATCCATCCACTACATAAGAAAGGAGATAGAATGGCTGCAAACAACTATAGAGGGATATCTCTTCTCCCAGTTTGTTACAAGATTCTATCTCAATGTCTACTAGACAGAGCACAGGGACAGTTTGAACCTAACATTGGTGAATATCAAGCAGGTTTTCGACCGGGCAGATCCTGCCCTGAACAGATCCTGAATCTGAAGTTGATTCTAAGACATCAAAAACTGTACAATAAAAATCTCGTCTGTACATTTGTGGATTTCAAAAAAGCATATGATTCTATTGACCGCGAATCTTTATTCCAAATCTTGAAAGAACAAGGACTAGATCTGAAAACGCTGGCAATTATTAAAGCAACGTTAACTAACACAAGGTCAAAAGTTAAATTCATGGGTGAGATCTCAGAGCCCTTCGAAATTAAAACTGGAGTGAGACAAGGGGATGGACTCTCGCCACTTTTATTTAACTGTGTTCTAGAAACAGTAATACAGGAGTGGCGTGAAAAAAAGTCGGCCCTGAATATTGACCAGCCCATTAAACTGGGGAGAACCAACATCAAAATTGATTGTCTGGTATTAACGGCACAGAAACAGATTGAAATCCTAAAAGAAACAGCAGAAAATGTAGGACTCCAAATTTCCTTTGAAAAGACACAATACATGACCTGCAACAGACTAAGAACGCCACTTCTAAAAACAAAATATGATAACATCAGACGAGTCTCTCAATTCAAATATTTGGGTGAAATAATCATGGAAAATGGGTTGGAAAAAGCGGCCAATAAGGGTAGATGTCAAAAAATGGAAACGGCATTGAGACTTACACAAAATATTTACAACAAAAAATGCCTATCTAAACACACAAAACTGAGACATTACAACACAGTTATTAAGCCAGAATGTCTATATGCTGCGGAAACGCTCATTTTGAATAGAAAGAGGGACATTGACGACATTGAAAAGAAGGAAAGAAAAATCATAAGAAAAATCCTAGGGCCCATACAAATAAATAGCACAACATACCGACTTCGAGAAAACCAAGAAATCAAACAATACACAGATATACATAGCGATATGAGAAAAAGAAGACTTAAGTTTTACGGACACATAAAACGGATGAATCCGAGTAGGTTAACTAGACAAATAGTCGAATTTTATGAAAATAGGAGTAAAGCTAAAGTAGAAATAATTAAATGGATTGCTGCAATTAAAGAGGACCTAAGATCAGCAAATATTACACAAAGTGAAATTCAGGATAGAGGCTGTTTCAGACACAAGGTTAAGGTTTGGAAGGTTGGCCAGAGAGAAAAATGTAGGAAGACTGGAACAACTTGGTCTGACGAAAGGAAAAAAGCTCATAGCGAAAGAATGAAATTAGTATGGGCACAAAGGAAGGCTAACAACAACAAACGCCTCTAATTGTACTTCGCGTGGTCCACCAGGGCCCATACGTGAATAATAATAATAATATACAAGGTACTTCTCACAGAAAACAGGACTTTTTAAAAATAGCTATTTTTGGTGGCACCATCTTTTCACGGGGCAGCAGCACTGGAAAGGTGCATCCTCCTCTGACGTTCTGGCAAAATTTCATAGCATTCGGATCGTTCAAAGCTAAGTTATAGCATTTAAAGTATCAGTCTGTTTGTCATCGGTAGAAAAATGAACATCGAACAAGGAGCGAATATTAAGTTTTGTTTTAAACTTGGTAAAACATTCACCAAAACGTTTCAATTAATGAAACAATTGTATGGTGAGGATTGTTTATCCCGTGGCAGAATCCACAAATAGTTTAAACGATTCATAGAACGTCATAAAGACATCAAGTAATCAGTAATCAAAGTAACATTGAAATTATAGAAAATTAACCAAAATCTTGGTTGCGATACATGGAAACGGAATTGAACATGTCCAAAGATTCAATTCATCGCATTTTGACCGATGATTTCGGATTTCGGAAAGTTTGTGCAGACTTTGTTCCACATAAATTAACTGACGACCAAACATTGCAAGAACTTGATTAATGAGTCGAAAAAGGATGAAAACTTCAATTACAGCAATAATATTGCCCTGAGAAGGCCAAATTCGAAGAAAAACCGTCTTGAGAAGTTAAAAATCAAAATAATGTTGATTTGTTTCTACGATTCAAAGGAAGTTGTGCATAAGGAGTTCATTTCACCTGGTCAAACGGTCAATGCTTTGTTTAACCTTGGTGTTATGAAGCGTATGTGGTCGCGAATTCATCGTATGCGACCACAATACCCTCAACAAGGCTACTGGCGCTTGTTGCACGATAATTCGCCGTCCCATAACTCATTTTTGGACCAAAAATGGCATTTTAACCATCAATCGTTTACCACATTCTCCTGATCTCCTGATTCTCCTGATTTGGCTCCCTGTGACTTCTACCTCTCCGAAAAACTTCATTTGCCGATGAAAGGATACCGTTATGCCGACATTGAAACCATTCAAAAGGCGTTGACCGCCATCCTGAAGGACATATCTTTGGCCGAGTTCAAAAATTCATTCGTAAACCTAATTGACCGTGCAAAACGTTGTATTGACAATCAAGGAGACTTTGATCATTATTTTTGTCGAATAAATAAATATTTGTATTTTTTTAAGACTTATTTTCTGTGAGACGCACTTTGTATATATGTAAATAAAAATTTTGTGTAAGGAAAAATTTAACTTAATTTAACAAACGTTTCCGTATCTGTTATTGGACCTAAGTTTTATGTGCTAGGTTTCTACTGCAGATTATCAGAGGTACTTCGCTTATATACAGTCTCTTAATTTAAGACCCACATTCGCAAACGACCATTTTTAGTGAAGTACATAGTTTATTTATCTGCTGTATGTACTCTTGTCGATCTATACATTTACAAATTTACAGTTTTTGTTTATTTTTTCTATTAACACTTTGGAATCTGTAATATTATACATTGGTTTGTTCGTAAAGTTCATAAAGATTTAAAAAAACAATTTTGGGGAGAGCGGACTAGCTAGTAGTGCAAGAGTGCAATGTCCGGTAGGTAAGCAAGATATGGCAAAACATCCCAATTGAAGGTGAACAATTATGATCGTACATCGGAGTACCGACTACTAAAGAAACATAAGATCAGAACAATCTACAAGCTGCACAAAACTGTCGCAAGCATCCTAAAAAACCCCAAGGACAAAGTTAGACTGGAAAATCATGATATGTATAGCATATCTTGTTCCGACTGCAATATAGGACAAACAAACAGACGAATCTTGGCCAGAATACAAGAACATAAAAACAACTTAAATAACAAACAAACCACTTCCGCTCTGTTCCAGCATCATCTACACACAGGACATAAAATCAATTTTGAAGGAGCCAAAGAAATAGCGAATATTGAAAACTACAAGGTCCGAACAATCAGAGTAGCACTTGAAATAGAAGAAAGGGGTGAGCTAAATAGGCGAAACGACGCTCGCAACATTCCAAAAGTATGGACACCCAACAGAGTTGCGGAACGCCGCGAATAGTCCCAAACTACCCCGATACAATCTGCGCATTTACCGGCCGGCTATAAGAGCGAGCGTAACGATCCGTGCACATCAGTTGGACCCTTCAGTCGAAGCGGACAGCACTTGAAAATGCCAAATGAAATTTTGGCGAAACGTCGTGACTCTTCACAGAATTAACGGATCTACATTCGGAATGATTTAGAAACACACATACACACACACACACACACACACACACATATATATATATATATATATATATATATATATATATATATATATATATATATATATGGACGCAGCGGATATTTGTCGGAAATTATCTTCAAATATTAATGTCATTATATGTTATTTCACATAAAATAAATAGTTTTAAGGCATCTAATTTGATTCTTGTTTTATTTGAATTTAAAGTTAGGACGCACTCAAAAAAATCACCCTATATATGTATGTTTTGATTAAATAAAAATGAAAAGTATATCGCAAATATACAATCTTGTTAGAAATATGGTATTAATTCAATTTTCATTTTTTTCATTTTAATATCAATTTTTAGAAATTGTTAAATAAAATATAAGTACACCAACGAATTTCGTTAAGGTCAAGGAGTTATTAGGAATAACAGTTGTTAGGAACACATATTGCAATATGTTCAAAAAATAAGTCCCGTATACGAAACATTATTAGTTCATTCATTCATTCATCATCATCATCATCATCATCATCATCATTATCATTAACATCATAAAGTGTTTTTTATTTAAAACAAGTGTTTGAAAAATAAATATTACAACATAATAAATACAGCATAATAATATAAAACATAACATAATAAAATAAACTTAAATAAAGTAATAGGCAAAATTGTTTGAAATAATAATTTAATGCGACGGTTGATTTTGTTTTTCACTTAAAAGTATTTCTAGACGTTGATCATCATTGCATACATACCTAATCACATAACATACCTAAGCACATTATTTTCCAGTGATAATAGACGATTTCTATATTTAGTTTTTAAAGCCACCATAGGCGAGAAGATTTTTCGCCTAAGTAACAAGTAGCGAAGGGATCAATGTTTTCAAAGCTTCCGTCACTAGACTTCCGTATTAACGTCATCGTGCAAACCAAACTTATCTATATCTTGAGTTAAAAATTATAGTTGTAGAATTTTGTCGGCTGACATTTCAATAAGTTGGTTGTGAATCTCAATAGGTAATTTAGCAGCTGTAATAACATTTTCATCAAACGGATTGAGAACCCATCTTTTCGACAAACCATCGTTGCTAACTGGAAAATATGCCAGTAACTGAATTTTTAATTCGCGTAAATGCGTATTCATGCTCTCTAACACGCGATGAGTAACAGAATTTTCTAAATCTATATTTTAAATAATATAACCGAAGTTAAAGCGAATGCATCAGAATTCCGTTAATCCGAACATCAAGCTTCTTGATGAAGGCATTGACTTTGTCTAATATTAGTAAAACATTTTTGTTATGGCCTTGTGAACTCGTATTCAAGTCATTTAAATGTGAAAATATACCACTCAAGTACGCCAACAGTAATTAAGTTTCATCTCGCAATTCAAAAACCCTCGTTAAAACTTTTCCCCTCGACTACCGCCTGACTTCAGTATAGAAAAACAGTGAGTCATATTTGGCACCCATTTCTCCTGATAGAACATTTTGCAAATTATCTGGCATCTTTTTTGTAGCAAGCGCATTTCTGTGAAAAGAGTAGTGAGTACATTCCATATGTGGCATACTGTATTTTAATTTTACTATCACATCTCCGTCATCGCTTTCGCGCCATCAGTACATACCCCAATGCATTTATTAAAGTTTTCGCTTTGTGTTACATCAATAAAAACTTTAAAGAATCCTTTGCCAGTAACAAGACTAGGGATTGATTTGCAAAATAGCATATTTTCTTTAATTGGCCCGCCGCATTCGTATGAGACAAAACATAAATATTGCGCCCAAATTCGGCACGTCTGTTGACTCGTCGAACTGAATAGCAAAAAATTCACTTAATTTAATATTTTTATTTATTAGATCGTGAACACCATTGGTCATTTCATTAATACGTATCGAAATTGTGTCATTTAAAAGTGGTATAGTTTTCAACTTGTATGTTTCTTCCGGACTTATCATCACATATCAGTGGCAGCGGATAAAATGAATTCGAGAAGAATGATCTGTCTCACAAGCGCGGACTGGAGATGCGAGCTCCACGGGCGGGTCATTTTAAAAGTGTATGTAAGTACAGGACACGAGGTTCGAACTGGTAAAAGTAATATAAGAACTATTAACTAATTAATTAACTATTAACTATATTACTATTTACTTATTCTTCATAAATTACAATACTGAATATAGGACGAATCGTCGTTGTGTTAACCGGCCGATGTAAACTTTGATAAACGTCAAATCAACATCTTGTAGTGAAGGGGTCGCAATGTTTTTTGGTAAATTTTATGGCTATTTAGTGGATCGCGACACTAAAAAGGTTGAGAAATGATGCTTTAAAGGCTTATAGCGTATTAGGTCGAACACTGTCTTTTTAAAAGAGGTTTTCAAGATAAGTTTTATTGTTTAATGCTTTCTTCCAAACAAATAATGGAAAATAATTTAATTGGAACATTGCAACATCGAGCAGACAGACCAAGACAATCTTCGGGTTGCCATTCTATCTTTGTGAATCTTGAAGAATCATATGTTGTTATCCAACTCGGCAACATCATTTTGCTATGGATTTCTTTATTTTGTATGAGAAACAATAAAGGCGTAAAACGGAAACAAATCCTGACAGAATTTTTCGAGAATATACAGGCGGTGACACAGATTATATTGTGGAATACAATCTGCTGAATTTGGATTCAATATGTACCTGGTAAGGTGTATTTTACATAAAATATCGCGGGATCATCCATTATATAGGATTACTGGAAATGTATATATAAAGCGGCAGAATACAAATATTGATAATGCAAAAAACAGCATTACTTATAGCGACACTTAAGAATTGTAATGTACAATTTAAAAGTTGAAATAATAAATTGGAAAAAATTATTTTACTAGCATCAGAGCCCTGATGGCATGCATTGGGCACACAAAGTTTAGGGCCCTTTTAGAAAGCCAAAAACACGTGAATGAAAACATGGGAATGTACTTTTGTCTAGTGACTTTATTGGTTATTATAGTTAGCTTTATACAAATTAAATATAAGTGAAGTGATTACTGTTTTGAGAATTGAACTTTCATTGATGTTAATGGTTTCTAGCGAGATTTTTGTTATACAAAATGTTCTATCATGTTCTCAAAGTCCAATTTTTGAAGGATATCACTGTCTATGTGAGTGACATATTAGTAAGTCGTTCTTGTAACAAAATCTTTCGTAATTTTTAATCTATTTTAGCTGCGAAAATGAATGCACTCCACTGCAATTGGTGACCATTAGGCAAAGGAATATTCTTGTAGCAATTTCCACATTCAGGAAAGTTTCTTCTAATTGATCTGCCTTTATTAGAGTATATAAGGCTGGGATACTCAAGTCTACCGATTAATTTACAAGGTTTTCCAGGTACTGCCTTGAATGAAGACATTCTGATTTGAGCTCATTAGCGTTAATGTCTTCGTGATAGAATTCTGCATTTTTTTTTTCCTTTATTTGTCAGCTGGTCAGAATCGATTGTTTTTAACAGAGAAAGAAAGCTAAAACGTTTGTTAACTTCTTTGTATCATTCCGAACGTTGCTTTAAATGAACATTCAATATGTTAGGATGAAATTATATTACAGGATGAAATGTTTCTATACGAAATTTTTCTTTGCCATTAAATTATATTATCTCTGATGGTCCTTCCAAAACAGTGCACGTGCTGCGAATTTTTTTTTTTTTGAGAATTATTTTTATAGTCAGCAAATTGATTTTTTTCTTTGGCAGCTGATTCGTACTGATCGAATTTGCTGCGTACGCTACTGGAATAATCGACAATAGATGCAGACAGTTTTGTTGCAACGTCTATTGTCATGGAATTATTCTGTAAGTTTAATTTTGTTTTATTAATAATTTCCAAAATGTCATTTCATATCTCCGTTAGGAGAATGGCCTCCAGTTTTGTTTCTTTTTTTTTTGCAAGGCTTTGACCCTCATTTCTTATTTCTTCTGGTTAATCGGTGTTTCTGGCAATCGATGTTAAAGCTTTAAAAATAAGATTGTAACCATTACGCAAATCGTTAAGAGCATCAGCGCATGCAGACCATCTGGTTTCAAAGAGGGACTTCAGAACTTTATTTGCACCTAAACATTTTGTCAAAATTTTTAATTGATTGTACGAACCCGAGAAAAAATTGAACGATTATTGAATAAATGGAAGTGGGATACTGCTTCTGAAAAACATTCAACTGCCTGAACACCTATTACATTCAGTGAATGTATAGTACATGGGTTAAAAATAACAAATTCATATTTTCCTTTTATTATTGCCTGAAGACCAGAATACTTTCCAGCCATATTCGCTGCATTATTTGTCGTATCCTTTATTGTCATATCAAGGCTTTCCAAAAAGTTTAAAATGGTATCTGTTATTTATTGAGCCTTATGTTCCTCAATAAGTTAAAATTGCTACAATCAATAGGCTCTCAATCAATAGGTCAACATGGGAGAGATTAAGGTAGAGATCCACTTATTGACTAGTATTGCACTGCTTTTAGTTCGTTAACAATCATCGCTAACACTTGGTATCCCATTATATTAATAAATTAATTGCAAATATTTGCAGACAAATGTAATGTACTTCCTTATCTACGATTTCCGCAGTTTTGTCAATTCAAATTCAAATTGTCAAATTGTGTAAAAATTTTCAAATTCAATTCAAAAGTCAAGTCAAATTCACTGAATAGTTCTAAGCATCCCAAATAATTCCCGTTAATTCTATTATTTCCCTATTTTAATGAATTAAACAGTACCAATACCAAAATATATTTAAAACAATAACAATAAAATAATCTGGAATTGGAATATTTAATTTCGCTTAAGCCATTTTTTTAAATCAATGTTCATTAATACATTCTATTTTAATTAAACAGATATTCAATAAGTAAGAACCGCACCAAACTTTTGAATAGACCAATAGTTTGTTTCTACTTACTTTGGTATATAATTACTATATAAACAAGATACCTTAAAATAGAATATTACTGTGGAAATGCCAAATTTCAATGGAAATAGACATAGTAGTTTATAATCAGTCTGGTCTAAACAATACCTCATTGTATATTGTACATCTGCACATAAAGCTTGATTGTAATTTTGATTCAGCGAGAAAATACAATTTTACAAATTAAATTAATACCTTAATCTAATAATCTATATATGATTTCAATTTGAAAACTAGTATCGCAAATTATTATGGTTATGAAAGATTCTAAATGGCCAACAAACTTTTATTAGCCAAGTTAAGTAGATCGAGTCAAGCAAAAAATAATACAATAACTACTTATTTACATATGCCTACTTATGGTTTATGATTCTAAACAGAGTAACATTATTCAGTATTAAACTCAAAGATGTCTACCACTAAACACCAAATCACTTTTTTAAACTTCTTGTCGCTTGTTTCGCTAACCATGTCAGCAGCATCAGGAGATGATTTAATCTAATTCTAAACCTAAACTATGTTCTATCTATATTACAACCGTGCCTAATGAAGCGTGTAAAAATCATGAACCGTGAACTTAACTAAGCGTTACATTAGTAAGTTATTATTTTATTACGTTACATTATTAAGTTAACTGAATGGAATAGATCCTTTATCCTGGTTGATAGTTTTCTTACATTTTTCTATTTGAATGCTTTCATACGCATCCAAAGCCATATTATTATTTACAGTTTTAACAAGTCTTAAATTACCAATATCTATATTATGGTCATGTTCGAGTGCCTGTTGGGCAACCCAAAATTTTTAATTTCTCCCATATTTAATATAGACAATGTATTATTTATATCTGGTTAATATGAATCTTTTAGTTTGCCCAATGTACCTTCGATTACAATATCTAATAAATAATTTCATAAATCTCCGTTTTTTTCATATTGATTTACTTTATCCTCTGGATTGCCCAGGACTTCTCTAAATTTATTATGTGGTTTGCAGACTACCTTAATGTCCACTTTTTTGAAAATCTTGTCTGACCTTCGTGCTAATTGGACATCAAACTGTATTACCATGAATTTATTTTTGTCCTGTTCCTTTTGAAAAGTCGAAGACTCAATTCAATAATTGTCTAAATTTAGGTTTTCTAATTAATCTACCTACAATACTCTTATTATAACCATTCACTTCGGGCACCTTAATTTTAATTACACTCATTAGCAAAAATCTTGCACCCCACTTTTTATTTTTGTTTTGATACGAAAATAAATTGGGTTTTTTTAAAAAGAACTTTTCAACAGAAAGCTTAAAGTATTAGTAGTTTTAGTAATTAGTTTTTTTTCAAAAGAAAGCTTAAAGGATTAGTGGATACGTGCAAGAGAAAAAATTGAGTAATTTTGTTTTTCTTTTTGGTTTTTATAAATATTAAATATTTATTATTAAAAAAATACAAAAAAATGTATCTTTCTAAATATAAAATGAAATACGTTCTCAAAAAAAAGCTAAATTAATGTAAATATTGTTCAACTAATAGGCAGTATTACCTCCCCTACTTCTTATTAATGCGTAAACTCTTCGATGCATGCCAATAATTAGGTTATTAATAGTGTCTTGTGATAAATTGGTCCATTCCTCTTGAGCGGCTAAAATTATCTCCTGACGATTTCTAGGCGAATTGTTCTTACGGTTAGTGGCTCTAGAAAGGTAGTCCCAAATACCAAATATGTTCGATTGGATTCATATTCGGCGATAATGGCGGCCAATGTAATCTGTTAATTCCAGCTTCATGTAGAGCCATCTGGACAATCCTAGTGATATACGGAAGGGCGTTATCATCCATAAAGATAAAATTGTTACCAATTTCTTGCTGTAATGAATAAATGTCTGATGATATGTTCCAAATAGAAATGTGCATTCATTGTTTGTGGGGCGTGAATGAGCTTTGTTGTTTCATTGTAAAATATTCTTCCCCAAAACATTTTGCTACCGCCCTGATATGCAGGTACTTCAATAGCTGTATTAAGGCGATGTTGTCTTCCTAGCTCCCTCGAAACCCTCGATACGATAATCATCGCTAAGTAAACCAATTCTTGTTTTATCGGTAAAAACGACGTTTGGCAATGGTTTGGTTGGATGGTTCTCCATTGAGGCAATAACCAGGCTTGATGCTCTCTGGCCCATTGAAAACTCCTTTGTCTTTGCTGATAACTTAACAGAAGAACTTTAATTGCGCATCTGGGATGCAGTCCAACGTTGAAAAGCCTTCTGGAAGCCGTACGACTTGATATAACACGATTGTACCTCCGTTGGAACTGCAATTGCATCGCTCTAAATGGTGCTAAACGATTTCTTCGTGCATATTGAGCAAGATAACGACCTTGTCGTTTATTTGTAACCCTTCTTCGGCCACTTCTGGCTAGTGAGGCAACATCACCAGTTTCTTTGAATCTTCGAATTGTTCTGCTAACAGTACTCCGAACAACATTTAACGAGTAACAATTTGATGTCGCGAGAAACCTTCTTGGTACAAGGCAATAATTCAAGCTCTATTAAACGCAGAAATTTCAGCCCCAGGCATTTTTATTGATGTACTGTACGATTAACACAAATAAACTGATGTAGTAAAAGATCGTATAAATACATTGCTGGTAAATGTTAATAAAAAAGCCAAAGATATTTTTGGCACTTTTATGTTTATTAATTTTTCTGATAAATAAATTTCTTAGCTCTCATTCGCAAAGACGCCATATTGAGATTTACTTACTTTTTAGAAAAATAAGGGGGGTGCAAAACTTTGTATGAGTTTATTTGTTATAATTATGTTTGTTTAGATAAAAATTGATTAATATATCTATTATAAAATGTATACTAGCCATCTTATTATAGAAACTATAATTCGAATCGTTAGGAATGTATCTCGAAGTGGTGCTGTTTTTCTAAAAATATCAAAATGTAACCTATTTTAATTATTCCTACTTACTAAAACATCCAGAAATGGTAATCTATCATTGTTCTCGAGTTCGTACTAAAGCATCTAGAAATGGTAATCTATCATTGTTCTCGAGTTCATGCTTGGATTTCGGATATACCATTTCTTAACACAGATCCATTTTTTGTATCGAAACCTGCAAAAACATCATCCACATTCTCGGAAAATAACTGAATCCATTCTTTGCCTCAGTTCCAGATTAATGCATGAATAAGTTGGCTAAGGACGGTGACAGAGGATTGCCCATTACCGTTCCTTCTTGTCGTGCGTAAAACTTATTATTAAACTGATTATTTCATACATAATATTTAGGGATTTATTTGAATGATGTATTTTGAAACAATCTTGTTATTTAAACCTTATTTAAACCGCCAAGCTCGAATAACTCCCTCAGGTATTTCAAGATGTGCGGAATCAGTACACTTGGAAACAATGATAACAAGTCAAAGAACCTCGCCTTCCTTTAGATGTGTGTTTTGACTTTTTGAATGAATTTTATTGAGTTTATCAATGAACAGCAAAGTGGTAGGCAAACCATCGTCAAACTTACCCTAACGAACTAACATCTACTCTAACGTCAAGTTTAAGAGAAAAAATTCTAAATCTTTTAATAACTGGAGATGAAGATATGTCCATATTATTCAACTCTACATAAAAAATATAATCCCAGTATGAGGAAAAGTTCTAAAAGACACATGCCTTGGAGTTATGTATATGTATATCACGATTCTCAAAATTTTAAGAAAAATAGTAACAAGACTGGATTATAAATAATAGCTTCATAAGTATATTACTTAATATCATCCATTGACAGCAAATTTAATATTTTATTGGTCCACCATGAGGTTTAATAACCGCTTTTAAGCGTTTAGGCATCGGCGACCCAACTTGCGACATAAATCTGGTGAAATAGGTTGCCATTCCTTGAATATTTTTTGTTGGAGTTAGGTTTTACCATGGCACTAATACTTAGTCACATTTCTCTTTAAAATGTGCCAAATATTTTCTTTGGGCATCGGTCTGGAGACTAGGCCGGCCATTGCAACGAACGTACCCTATTATTACGGAACCAACGCATTGTTGCTTGAGCCCGATCACAAGACACGTTATCATACTGGTAATAGCACTCCTCTAAGCTGTCACCGCAAAGTTGAAGTATGGAAGGTTGCTAGACTTCTTCGAGCATTACGGCATAACGCCTGTACATGCGCCCCTCAAACAAAAAAAATATATCGCGTCCCTACTGCTGACAAGCATCCCCAAACCATGATGATTCCAGCCCCATGTTGAATGGTAGGTGGAATCTCACTCTGTAAGAAATGCTTCACCGCGCCTTCACCGGACCTACTGAGCCCCAGATCGCCCAAAAATCTGCCAAAATGTAAAAATATTTAAGATATTAGTTTTAAATTTCAATCTACCCCACACACAGTAATTTAATTTTTCTGTATCCACAACAAAGAAAATAAAGTAACTGATAAACGTACCTCTATATTTGACTCGTCGGTAAAAATTACTTTAGACCAATCTTCAATTATCCAGTGGCCATATTTTTTGGCCCATGCTAGACAATTTTTCTTGCGGGCCTTCGTCAAATAAAGCTTTCGTCTGGCTACTCTTCCATAAAAATTAGCTTTCTTGAGTCTTCTTACTGAACTAGCAGAAAGTAAAACTACCTGTTGAGCGAATAAAGCGCTACTTAAATCCCGAGATAATTTACGACTATCTTGTAAAGCGAGTCGCACGAAATATCGATCAGTTTTTCTACTTGTACTATTTGTAGGCCGTTTTCTTCCTTCTTTCGCTTTATTTTCATAGGACCCCTTCTCCTTATATATTTTTAAGGCGGTTTGCACAGCACATCTCAAACATTTAATTTTTTTCGCAATTAGAACTTGCAAAAATCCTTGTTGGATTTGGTATGAAGATCTGGCTATATTCCGGCACAGTTAATTCACGTATTTTAGGCATTCTTGCATTTTTAATCACTCACGAATCAACAAATAAAAATATATCACACGAGAGAAAACAACAGACGCAAGTTTATTCTCGTAATGTCTGTATATAACTAAGACTCCATAGTATGAAATCGCCGACAGGCAGAGAGGTAATAAAAATACCCGTTAAGTCGTCATAAAACCCACATTTTAAGCCACTTTGTAACCGATGAGGAGAAATATTTGCCTCGAATTTCGATCGTTCTTATAAAGGCGGGTTTTTCTAGGGTGCCTGATACTTTTGCACATAGTTGTATAAGTCATATATACATATACGAGGATGTAGTGAAAAGTCATATACTTTTTCGATAAATGGCAGTGCAATCTCAAATGTAATTGCATTTCTGGAAAGTAATTTCATTTGTATTGGAGGTCCAGGTTCTTAGCTAGGATGGCTCCAGTTTCAGCTGATATAACGTTTCTGTTTAACATCTTGTTTTGACAGTCTTCGGAAGCAGATAAAATCAGTAATTTTGCTATAATGGAAAAAGTGAATTTCGTGTATTAATTAAACATTACTTTTAACATGGAAAACCCATAGCAGAAACTGAAAAAAAGGTGAGCAAAAAAGGATTTTACTGAGTTTCGATGTAGTCGAAAGCACAAGAATGATTCTCCGCACTCAGGGCCACCAATCAAAATTACTTCTAAGAAAATGGTTAATAAAGGAAATATTGTTGAGATAATAAACATCTTGGATGAACGCATAAACATCCTATATGAACATTTGCTATAAGAAATCTATCTGCGTATGAGAGCTTGCTCACTGCGCGCCAACAACTGAATCGAATGGCGACTGAAGAAGTCTTTGGGCAATTCGAAGGAGCTTCTGCATCGATCCGTGACTAATTCTTTATTCGAAAACGGAGTAGCAACTATTTATTTTTCGAAAATAATATCGGTTAATCCCTCTTTTACCATTATACATACCACTTAATTTTTAATATTATTATTATTTTAATTTTTCAATCATATTTTTGCATAATTCTATCTATTTCGTATACATTAGATATTGCATTACATTTTAACTTACGCATTGTTTATCTTAAGAGGAGAATGTGTTCAGCAAATTTGATGTCTAATAAATCAATTTTATTGCCACTTCTATGCAGTGTAGCGCTACCTCGTTGAAACCGCATTCCATCCATATCAATATCCTCGAATTCAAACCACAAAATGTTGGTTATGATTTCCCGTTGTATTGATCCTTTAAAGCTAACCATGTTATCGACTTCATAAAAGTATCAATCAATAACGGACGAGTTATACCAGTAACTTTATATTATAGCTCAATAAGGTTTATTAAATATTTCTTCTCTTTATATAACAATTTTGCATTTTGAATTGTCTCTGTTTAATGGAAAATACATAATATCGCTAAAAATTTTATTCACTAAAATCGCTAAAGATTCAACTGATACTTTCAATAAACTTTACAAAGTTTAAACACTGTTCTGCACTGTAGGATACTATTTTGTTAATTGCAACTGTTCAATTTCTCACTTTTTTCGGGATCAAAAAAAATACAGCTGTTTAACATATAATACAACTGTCGCTAAAAAATATATTATAAATTCAAGCTATTTTGAACTCTCAATATTAGAATGTGTGAAAATATAGTAGTGTGACTAGTGACGTAACATTCGATCTGGCAACACCCTTGGCTTTTCCTTTGGAGGAGCAATATCTCATACATCTTCAATGCAAGCTTAAACTCCCTGTAGTTACTTGGTGATCTGTAGCAATTATTTCCTAAAGCAGATTTTTCTGCGCGTTCTGAAAATGAGTGAAAACAATTTTTCGAGCAACGGTGCGCTATCCAGTTCTGTTTCAAACTTGAGCGCAGTGTGACGGAAACTGTTGCAAAACTTTATTGGGCCTACGGAAACAGTATTTTCTCAAGGACACAGGTTTTTAAATAGTTCAGAAGGCATTCTCAGAAGACCGAGATTCGATTGCTGATGAACCTCGCAGCGGAAGTCTGCAAGTTGAATTTCACTCACACAACCGTCCATTCTAATACATCTAATATTTCATTGGATTCTAACCATTGAAATGGGAATGAAAAGAAATTGCGCAAAAATGGTTCTGAAAAACCTTTTATATGATCAAAAAGATAACGGGAGAAAAACATATCTTGATTTTTTTGAGCGTATTGAATTATTGGAAAGAAACCGGTTGGTAATAGTTAAAAAACTGTACCGCCTTCGGGAAAAAAAAAATCATAATTTTAAATTGCTGACACCAATTGTGGTGAAAAAAAAATCCTTACTTATATGACATTTAACGTTGGTACTAAAAAATATACGATGGTCAATTAAGGTCTCTATCTAATAGCATTGAGTGTCAGACCGCTGGTATCAAGTAACAACTAATAATTTTTTCATGGATGTTAAGCTGAATCGAAAGCCTCTACTTTTATACTTTTAATTTCCAATTATGTAGCCGAGACTGCAGAATTGGTTAGTTTTATGCGCCGTTCTTTTAGGTGCAGATTTTTCATCGAAGAAGAGATTATTTTGGTAAAACAGCCGGCAGCGAAGCTGCTGGTGCGCGGATTAGTGGATTCTCCGAAAAGGACGCCGTTGCTTGGAATTTTTCCAACAGGTTGGAAAGGAATGTCTGAAGAGTTGTTGTATTGGTGTTCCTGTGGATTTGCGCATTCCTTACAAACCAAGAGGCTTTTAAAATAGTCAGAAGATTGGAACGCCTGAAGGCGTTTAATCGATGATTTAAAAAGGAAAGGAAACCAACCCTGGTGTCCATAAATAAGGACCGACCGGACCATGGTTTTATACAGAATTATTTGATTTTGTGTAGAGAGCTTACTTCTGTCATTTATTAGTGGAAATAGCGCGCTTTAAGTTGCCGTAATTTTTGCGTGCTTTCAGACATGCGGGAAATGTTCAAGTTTGCAGATCGCATTGACGATGTTCATTAATTGCACTTTTTGCTTATTTGATAGTTTTTTTAGCTGCATCGAAGAGATGCCGGTGCGACCCGGTGCATTTTTAGTTTTTAAACCTCGGATGATACTATGTATTATCCATGTTAAGACTAAATGGCGGATCAAGTAGCCGGGATTGGGTATTGTTTCGTATATTGCGAGTTCGTGGCAAAATGTATTAATTTTATTCCTCTGCTCGACTGCTGGTCGAATCGAGGTCATCTGTAGCTTATAAGTTCTGGCGAAGAGTTCCGTTTTTTCCTCCCTGGAGATAGCGTAATATACGCCTGTCTTCAGAGGAGGAATCGGCGCTCTCAAGTTACCCACAAGGGATCTGGCCGTTTTTCAGAGCGATCGACCGGCCGTGTCGATTGACGCCAGGAATCGTTCCAACTCTGATCTTTGAACTCTTCGAGGACATCGAGCCCGTTGGACGTCTTTTTTGGCCTCGTTTGCAGAGACCTAAGTTTAGGGTCCAGAGTGGAGTGAAAGCGTCTGTTTAACTGATGTTTCAGACGAATCCTCTCCTTTATTTCGAGGGGAAGACCTGGAACAGGGGAGGGGGTGTAGTTGTGGTTTTTGTCGCCAGTGCTTCTTCTATTATGTCGTGGGTTAATTTGTAGACGGCATCTTCTGGCTGCTGAACACTATCAATGCGCGGGTTCAGAATTTGCTCCAGTTTATATTGGAAAATTTCCTCGGTGTGAGAGAAAAGTTCACCGATATGCCTAGTTTGAGTAGTACGGGGAAATGGTCAGAAGTAACTTCACGAATTACTTCTACAGACGTGCGGTTGTTGACGTTTTTAGTTATGAACAAATCAAGGATGCTACGAATGGGTTCTGGAGGGAGTAAGAGATTGATACCATGCCTCTCCGTTAGGTCACGAAGATCTCTGCCTCTCTCATTTGTGATTGCAGAACCCCAAAGAGTGTTATGCAACCTATGATGAAAGGGGAGATCTTTTCCTAGAAAGAGTTTGCTTCAATGGAGTCGAAGCGATTCGCCTGGCTCACCAGCCTCTTTTTACTTTGTGGTTCCCGTTCAAACAGCAGAATCAGAACTAAGAACTTCACTCCAAAAATCCAATGCACTTACACCACGATGGCGTGTTCGGGCGTTGTTTCGGGAGCAAGAAAAAATATGTCTGCACTCTCCACCTACTTGCATTGGAATCGTGCCAAGTAAGTCAGTGCGTCTTTTATATGGAAAAGTAGATTGCAGCTGGGTGTTTTTCTGTTGGCTGTATTGACTCCGCCCCCGCCAGTGTTGTTTTTTGGTATTTCGATGTGTTCTGATAGTGTTTTTAGAAAACAGGGTTTTCCGTACAGCTTGTAAATTTTTATGCGTCATTCCTTTAATTGGGATTATCTGATTTCTCAATTTCAATCGCTTCTCGCACGATCCTTGTGCTATTTTGTGTATGTTATTTGTTTGCAACAATTGACTTGATATTGTGTCCTCTTTTAGCATAGTGTAAGAACAGTGCTGACGTTGTTTGTTTGTGACGAAAATCCAATATATGTACATTAAGTATTACCTCTATCCATCGATTCGTTTGTCTTACGTAAGGTTTTTCGGAATCTTCTCATATTACTTAGTATTTGCCCTGGTTGTCTTCGGAGTTGTTCATGTAAGTACTGGAAATGTCGTGCCATGTGGGAATTTTTCCTCTCCTATCTGTTGTCCCTTTTCTATATAGTAGTGTATTTTTTTCTTATGTTTCTTTCTTTGAATTTTACTTTACTACTGCCTGGATTTAGTTTTAGATGTATTACCTTTCTGATATCGCTGTTTTTATAATTGTCTTGTGGTAATGATCTGGATATTGTTTCTATTTTTTGTTTTCTGGTTTCGTCGTTTGTTAGTCTACATGATTTTGTTATTATATTAGCATATTTGCCACGGTTTGTCTTTAGGATGGATGATAGCTTAACTCTGATGGTGTAATTTAGATAGCAGTTTATGTGTATCAGTTTTTGATGACTGTATATTAGAGATTTTCACATTCGGTTTTTTCATCAGTCGAACATCTAGATATACAAGGCTTTTGATTTTCTTTGTAAAATTTCAGCTCTGCAATATTTTAAAGGGGAACTCCACGTCTTCAAATAATTTCATAAATAAAAATCATATGCTGTTAAATATTGCGCTTTTTACAATTATAAGCGCGCCGTTTATTTAAAGGGTGTTACAATAAGAGCGCAAGATGTAAATTATAAATAAAACATGGTTTTATATAGGGAAGTACTCTTCTGGAAAACTTTTATAATAATAACGGTAATAATATATATAATAACGGTTTTGCTTAAATGTTGCGGTATTTCGTTGATACAGTATTCAATTTCTGCATTCAGTTCTTGGGTGGTCGTGGGCTTGTTTTTTGATTTAGTTCGGCTTTCATAGTGTATATGTACATAGTGTATATGTAGAAGTGGTGTGAAAAGTAAGTTTAAGTAAAAAGTGGTGTCAGGAATGTATATTAGAAATGTATTCAGTTCAACTTCTAGTGAAGAGTTCAACTCTTGAGTTGAACTGTCGTGACTATACAGAACAAATGAAATGATACCCTGATACCTAAATGGTCTGATGTGACGTCATGCATCGGATTTTAATTTTAAATCATTTACAATAATTTGATTGTCAAAATTGATGTGTGGAGCAATATTTTAAAATTTGTATCCCAGTACTCTATAATATTATGACCAATACCCTATGAAATACTTACTAATTAAAATGAAAGTATAGAATCTCAATGATCTCCAACCTTTCATATAATTTGATAACAGTCTCAGTACAGATATCTCTATAATCTATAATGTTATGACCAATACCTTATGATTAACTTACTAATTAACATGAAAGCATCGAGTCTCAATAATCTCCATTAATTCAAATAATTTTATAATAAAATGTTATGAATTCTTCAATTGGTACCTCCGGTGTGAAACACTAAACTCGAAGAGATTTACCACTAAACATATAATCATTTTTTGAAATTTCTCGTCGCGCGTTTCGCTAACTATGTTAGCATCGTCAGGAGATTATTGCGTGTCGAGAAATTATAAAAAGGGATTTGGTGCTTAGTGGTAAATCTCTTCGAGTTTAATAAAATTTTAGTTGGAAACTGAATAATGACATAATATCTTAATATATTTGTTAAATTCCAAATAATAGAAACCAATGAGCGCGAATCCCATTATCAGAAATCAAAAAATATACTTCTATTTTAAAATATCTTAGTTCTCATATTTCACCGATGGATTAATTGAAAATAATTGAATCTTGGATCGGTACTAGAACAATTTTCGCTAAATTGGTAAAAGGTGTGATGTTACAAAATTAATATCTCCCGAATTTGGGCTAATCGAATTAATTTCATGAAATGTCGTGTTTCAGGTGCGGTCAGGGCAGAGTCCTTCACCAGGCTGCCGCCTATAATGCACCCGGCATCAATGACCGATTCGCAAATTATCGGCGGCGGATCAGTCAACACGGAATGCGTCCCGCAAACTACCACTGACGAGGGCTCCGACATCGGAGACGACGTTGATACGGGTGAGTTTGATAAAGGAAGGGTGGAAAGGTATCCGTAGCAGCTCTACAGTTTTCAGCCACAGGTCTTAAGGGTAATTGTTAAAAATGCAAGTGACAGCTGCCTTTGTTTCTCGATAAATTGTTACTAAAATGGGTTTATATTAAGTTTTGACCTTTCATGTTGAGTATAAAGGTTGTAAGATGACGAATTTATCACGGTCAATCGTTTTCTTTTTTATCCATTTGCTATTTCTATTTTTGCATATGCATTTACAAGCCTATTTGTGATTGCACTTAACTTGTCAATTAATATTAAATTACTCTACTAAATTACATTCTTTATACAGAGGCTTCGTTTAATCTCAAAACCCATATAGATTATAACTTAACGCGAAATCGCTGATTTTCATAAACTACGACATATGTTTATCAGTTTTATACAGTTTTTATAAATATTCTTTTTCTTTGAATTATATACAGAGTTAAGCACTACTAAAGGAAATAAATAACATTTGACCAGTCCCACATTATTTTGAATATAAAGTAAACAAAAAAATAACATAAAATTACTCCATCGGAGCAGATGTCATGTAAAGGCAAAAAAAAGAAGACAAAATATATGTCGTAGATTTATTTAAATATTGTTTACGAAATTCAAACAACAAAAATTATTTCTTTTAAATAATCAAATGTGTTTAAGAAGTGCTTTAAAACATTTTTTGTTGCTCAAGAAATTTTAGTAATATTTTTGGTGACAAGTTTTTAGTGACTAGTTTGGTGACCTTTAAATAGTTCAACATACAAAGATTAAAGTTCCTAAGTTTAAATAAATTGCTAGTCACATGGGTTACAGGATTAAATGAAGGCTAGGTATAAGTTAAGAACAGATTGCGGCATAGAATCACGCAATTATAAATACACTTAGTAAGTTAGTTATAAGTTAAGTTAAGTTATATTTTCAAGATAACATCTGAAACATATCCTCCATCTATTCGTAAACACTCTTTTAATGACAATCTCACATTATTCATTACACGAGGCAAGATTTCTACTGAAATTCCAATTGTTTTCGTTGAGTTAAGATTTCAACTGTGCACTATTCTGCAGAAGGACTCCACGTAGATCTTGCTCTTGAAATAATTTTACAAATAAAAATCATATGCCGTTAAATCTGGCGATCTTCACAATTATCGGGTAAAAAAGATCTCGGTCATATAAACATAGAGGTCTTATGGAATAGTAGTTACATTTTCTTTAACAATCTAAAACACTAAGGATGACCGAAATCCCTAAAAATAATGTTGTACACCATAATGAGACCTTTACACTATTTAAGTGTTTCTCGGTAAGCTGCCAAGGTTTTTGATGAGATCAAAATCGAAAATTTTGTTTATTCAAAAAATCCGAATGGTGAAAGTATACAGAATAGGGAACATCTCAAGAGATTATGAATAGGTTTGCATTTTCATTCATAAGCGTCGAGAATTGACAACAAAAATGTATGCAATTAACATGATCTTGATCTTTTAATCCATGCACTTTATGGATTTTATATGGGTCAATTTTTACACAAAAAACATTATTCGAATTATGTCAAATGACTCCTTTCATATGTCATCAATCTATTACGACGTTCAAAGTCGTTTGTTTTCCATTTCGTGGCTTTCTAGATGCATATCATATATTTGAATATTTCGCTTTTTTATCGTTTGCATAAATGTATAAAAATAACTAATATAGTTAGTTGTATTCAATTTGCTTCATATCAATCTTCAATTAAGCCATTCATAGATCAACTTATCATAGCAATAACAAGCTATTGGGTAGAAAATTGTTCTATTTTTTATTTTTTTGCAGTTAGAGATTTAAAAATTTTGCCCTGGTTCGACCACAAGGCCAAGGTCAGAAAATCGTTATTAGAAATTGTTATTATATCGAACAGTAGCTCTGGTCCTTTCTCTATGTCTGGAGGTGAGTCTAGAGTCTTCTTTTTCGGCATGGAACCAGCTTCTTCAAAGTGTTTAACCTATGTTTTGATAACATAACCAGATGATACCGGATTATTTTCGTTAATATTAAATTAGCGACGAAATAGCCATTGAAATATTATGATGCAATTTTAAATATTTTTGTAATATGCTGAATGCACATTATACATTGTTTCAAGAATTCATATTACTAACACAATAATGCTGCAAATACAGGAAAGAGTACTTTTACACCTATCTGAAAGGCGCGCGGGGAATTTGATATTGAAAATCGCCCGTTCCTGTTTCAGCCTGTCATATCCTGCATGAACACTGCAAACAAAAACAACAAAATTACCAATAATACATGTAGAATTTTGAAAAAACAAGAATGAAAAAAGTGAATTAAAAACCAAAGGCGCTGTACTGAGTCTTCTGTATACTAATGTTCAAATTTGGGAGCAAAGAGAACTCTTGTTGAATCATCATAGTGATATTATTAACCATTCAGGGTGGCTACATTATTAAGCATACAGAGCAGCTACACATCTTTATTCGTCACGAAGTTACAGACCTACGAACATTACCAATTATTCATAACCAAATACCTGTATTACATCACAAACTTTTAATTAGTAATATTTTCAACATGCCCTCCTGTTTGCTGAATACAAGCTTGTTCTCATATACCGATAGACGAAGTGACAATTATTATTTTGCCTTTGTTCTCTTCGTAATTGTCTCGTATTTTGTCATAAATGAACAGTATTTTTATTTTTTTTCTTATAATTA
This sequence comes from Cosmopolites sordidus, assembly GCA_031761425.1. Lineage (NCBI taxonomy): Eukaryota > Metazoa > Arthropoda > Insecta > Coleoptera > Curculionidae > Cosmopolites > Cosmopolites sordidus. The sequence continues at coordinate 44,931 of JARFXV010000664.1, forward strand.
AAACGTTATATCAAATAGAAAATAAATTTTTAAACCTAGTACCGATAATACGCCGACAATTCCCGAAAAAAACCGGAACAATTGTGACCTCGAAAATTTTACCGAATGCCAATATCACCAATATTGGTTCGGCTCGGAGCAATTCGGTTATACCGAAATTTTCTTTTGCAATTTATCGATCTTAGTTATTGTTCTTTAGGTTTCTATAGGTTATCTTTGACTGCATTTGTGGGTTTGCTATCGATTTGAAAATATACTTGCTTTTAATTGTTATTTAGGCTTTCGGTACTGTTTTTGACGTCATACTCATATATCTTAATATAAGGTATGGAGGCTCAAAGGTAAGTTCAGAATGAAATCAGATTAGGGTTCCTGTTTTTTTGCCTTCGTTTTTATAACTTTTATTTATATTATTTAATTCATGTAGGAAAAACAAATTAACGTGTCAAATTTATAACACGGAATATTCCTGCGTGTCCGCAAAGAATCTATATGTAGCAACACAACCGAGAGTAGTAAGAGTGAGAAAGTCCTACAGGATGGTCTATTTTGTAGGATACGAATAATACTATTCAAGAATTACACAAGAATAGACACGAACAAAATTGGATTACCAATTTGGAAGGTAATTGTATATGAAAAGTCTTATACTTGTGAAAGTTTTACAGGATAATTTAATTTGTAGATGGTCGAAGAGTACAGAAATTTGTGTGATCAGTTGGATGGAGTGTGAACATCAACTAATTTTGTGTAGTGGTTGTTTTTATTCTGAGTTGATTATTAATGTAATTTACATATTATAATCTACTGTAATATATTATCCATATTATTCTAGTTGGGGGAAGGTTTATTATGTATATTTAACAGTGTATTTTTTTTAAATAAAATTAGTACAATAATTTCTAGTACTTCAACGTGCTTATTAATTCGAAGTATACTGTAGTAGTATACTGTGTATAATCACGTAGTCCACATTCTCCGACAGAGACATAACATGTACATAACATGGTAGCGCATATAGCTTTTGTAGATTTTAACCAGGGTTTCGATGCGATCAACAAAGAACAACTCACAGACAACTTAAAAATCATGGAAGTTTCCAGAAATATTAGAAAATTGATACGAATAACAATTACTGCATCTGAAGCAAAAGGACGGAATAAGGAATGACGAATAATATAAAAATCAAAAAAGGAGTTAGATAGGGAGGCGCATTATGGGCACTAATATTCATAATAGCACTGGATAATATATAAAGAAAATGGAAAATATACGAATACTAAATAAACACCTAGTACAGATAGTGGCATATGGGGATGATATTGCAATAATTGCTAGAGAGCAGAAAGAACTAAAGCACGTAATAGAAACAATCGAACGCGAATTTGAGAAGAAATGGGTGGAAATAAATAAGCAGAAAGTATATATATATATATATATATATATATATATATATATATATATATATATATATATATATATATATATATATATATATATTTACAGCTACATGATAGAATATTGAGAAATTTAGAGAACGGAAGCTAAGATAATCGATAGGAAAAATGAGCAACGTGACACAGACAAAAAGGCATCAGCTATGACAAAACCACTGAAATAGTGTTTATAAATAGCCAATGTGTTTATAGACAGCAAAAATTATCTGAAATGAATCCACAATCAATTGAAAAAGTACTTTGAAACAATATCAAAAGAAAAATTTTGTTTTCCAACAGGACAATGCGCCAGTAGTGCACACAACAAAAATGGTAAAAGAATTGTTTTCGAAGGAACATAAATTGTTTTCGCAAGACATTCTAAAACGTTAGTGTTTTAGATTGGCCTACGAGGTCCACAGACTTTAACATAATTGAAAATATCTGTGGTCATCTAGCCGGCAAGAGATTTAAGAGATCTAAAACAGAGAGATTTAAAACATCGATGATTTGAAAAGTGCAATTCAAGAAGAGTGGGGAAAATGTCTTCAAGAGTCAATCCATCATCTCTATGATTGTTTTCCAAATCGTCTGGTGAAAGGGGAACAAAGCGGGGAACAAAGCTACAGCGGATACTAAGATAAGGGTTCCTCTAATCACCGTAACTTATAATAAACTCGTAATATTTTTAATGTTACGTTTACTATCTTTTTGTCTCACCTAAAAAATAATCTTCCAAAATATTTACAAACTTTGATACACCAAGTTTATGCATAAAAAAACCAAAAGTAAGGTGAAAATTTAATTAATTTGAAAAATTTAGAGTGGGTTTTTTTCCGGATCTTAATACAATTATTATTTTTGTAATATACCTAGTGAAAGCGCGTTGTGCACTGTACCACTGATTCATGAAGGGCGTCGCTTTACTCCTGCCTGAGAGACGCGCGGGTAATTAATATTAAAAATTGTTTATTTCTCTGCCGACCTGTAGAATTTTGGAGAAACCAAAATATCAGACCTGAATCAAAGAGAAAAGGCGCTATATAAACAAACAGAAATACACAATCTCACAAGAGGTGCATTTTAGATATGTATTCTGAATCTCTATTGTTCACAACAGTATGAAGCAGATAGACAGCAGCAGATGAAGGAATCAGGCAAACAAAAAAACAAGTACAATACAAAGTGCGAAATTGGAAAATGAAATATATCAGAATCTCAGAACTATTATATCCGAATCAAGATAATCGTTTGGACGGCGCGCTATTTTGCACATAACTCCCACGTTTCGATATTAATGTATGCAATTAAAATTGTAATTCTACGCTGTCTTTTTCGAAATAGTTGGCAAAGCACGTAACGCTGTAAACAATTTGTTCACTCTTCTTGGTAATGCTTGAATTCAGATGATGGAATCGCCTTCAGCTCGCTGGTTATGGCCTTTTCAGTGTTCTCCAATGTCCGAAAATGATGTGTCTTCTGAGATAAATTTTGAATCTTGCAAAAAGAAAAAAGTCTCAAGGACTCATGTCTGGTGGTCAATAACGGAGCTATGGAACCACAGTGATGTTTTAACTTACTAAAAGCTCGTTAATTGAAATCGCTAAATGGAATGGCGCATTATCGTAATGCCGCACCCAGGTATTCTTGCTGTTCAGTCTCATCCGAATGACCCTTTTTTGAAGTTTTTCAAGAAGCTCTCGGTAAAAATGTTAGTTTACCGTATCGCCTTGAGGCACACAAATTCGTTATGAACCATTCTCTGGCTATAAAAAAACAAAGTGAGGTTGGACTGTGCCATTTTTAGTTTCCAGGTCGTGTTTCAAAGTTCAAGACGTGTCACCAGTATTAATACGTACAGAAAAAATGGAGGTTACTCTCAATCCACTCGAAAAAATCAAGACATGTTTCTTTCCTATTTTCCTTTTGCCCCTGCGAAAGATTCGTCAGTACCATTTTGGGGACCATAGATTTTCATCATTCTTGGCCAATTCATGGCCAAAATCTGATCACAATGATCGATTCGGAATTCGATCATTCTGACCATTAACTGATGATTAGAATGCAAAAGGCATTTTTACCATTCTTACAGATGAAGGTCTTTTGCCGCAAGGTTCATCTTCAATCGAATCTCGGCCTAAAAAAACACTATTTTTAAAGGTCTGTTGAAGTATTGCAAAAGATTCCGTCACCCTGTGCTCATTGCCATCTGAAATAAAACTTGTGAGCTCGAAATTGGTGTCAGTAATGTTCAGAAGGCACAAGAAAAATCCGGTTCACCAAAAGAATTGCTGCGAACTTGTGCTGAAGCTGTTAGCCGACCTCCCCTTTAAACTCATTACTTTATTTACACACCTCGTATATATATATATATATATATATATATATATATATATATATATATATATATATATAAATATATATATATATATATATATATATATATATATATATATATATATATATATATATATATATATATATATATATATATATATATATATATATCTACTAGGTTGTTAGGTTGTATTAAATATATCTAAAATGAAAACAATACCAAAAGAAGTTAAAGCAGAAAAATGCTAGAATTATGTAGGAAAATGAGCTATATTGAAAGAAAGAAGTTCTTTGTCATGAAATCAGTCGGTTGTTAATACAATATTACGATGATAAAGCTGAATATAAAAAAATACAAATGGCTTAAGAACTTTAGTAGAGAAGCAGTTGGAGTTGAACCTCGTTGAGGAAAATCTTCCACGTCAACCAATGAAGAAAACATTACCAAAATCAAGGGTTTCGCACTGATTAAATATTAAATACGTTGCAGATATTACTGAAAGATCTGTAACAAAACAATTCATAGTTTTTGTAGCATGTTAATGCACCAAACTAAACAAATCCTAACAGTAATGCAGAATTAATTAAATTCACAAGAAAAGAACATTTTTGTGCAATTTATGTGCAAGCAAAGTTAAAAAAAACAAAAATTCTTAATCAAGATTTGTTAGCTAAATAAAATATAACTTCATTAGTTACATTCAAGTTCAAGCAGGTTGTTTATAAGTTAACAAGGGAATCGTAGATGAAGTGCACTATACTATATTATAATCTATGAATAAAAACCGCATCGTATTTTTCTACGACACGTATGCGCGCTGCAGCGTGCAGGTTTTCATAACTCAAACATGAGACAATGTCGAGTTCTATTTTGAAATATTTCTGACGGAACTAACGAGAATCCTGGCATACAGTCCTTTGTATTCAGTTGAATAGATTTATTTTTGCTTGAACGAAATGACACGATTCAAGTTTATTAAAATTAATGTAGCGTATTTTTCGTATACAGGCCAAATTGTTAATAAAAAAAATTGTTTAATTTTTCTCGGCCATAATACTTATTTAAAATATATCTAGACTACACAAGCATATTTATTTAATATGTGAATCATATAGTAATTATGAAATAAATATAATATCAATGAAGCTGGAATAAATGTTTTAATATAGAATATAGTATATTGTATGTATTATAAGAACTTTAAAGGAAATTGTAAAAAAAATATTTGTGTGAAGATATATATAATTATATATATATATATATATATATATATATATATATATATATATATATATATATATATATATATATATATATATATATATATATATATATATATATATATGCCCAGGTGGGACTCCGTCCCGGTCCACCAAGCAAGCAACAAATATGTTATATACATGTTATATATATCATCGCGGAACTATTGAAAAACCTCGTACCACACTGATCGAGAGAGGTGTGGACGATCAGAAAGAACACTCAAAAATGAGTCGGAATGCTTTGCGTGATCCAACCGGGTCTATACGCACCTAATAATAATAATAATAATTAATATTAATTATAAATAATTATTAATATATATATGCTATATATATATATATATATATATATATATATATATATATATATATATATATATATATATATATATATATATATATATTACGAGCGTGATTTTGTATATTTACCTCGTCACTTTTCTTTAATTTCAAAGTTTTTTTTTTTTTAATATTTGTTTCATTAGTTACTTCAAAATTGAACGTATCCCTAAAAAGATGAACGTATGAGAAAAGTAGGTTGGGAGACACCCCAAAAAGTGCTAATTTAGCGGATATCAACAGAATTCGAAAAGTAAATAAGAACATCATAAAGTGGGAAATTTACCGAAAACATTCAACCTACACCGCTGTCAAGCCTTCCAAAATAGCGCACCTAACTGCGGGAAGAAGAAACAAGTGTATCTGAAGTGCGGAAAAAATCATGAGCCGTTTGAGTATTTACGGAGACGGGGTATTGTTCCAGAAGCCCCGTGGCCCATTACAAAAGGTGCCCAAAACCAGAATATCTGGCTCAAAAAGCACCGAAAATCCCATAATTCACCAGGTATAATGATACCGTGATAGGAACAACCTCAACATCGGTGCAACAGACAAGCGGATCCCCCGAAATATCAGCACCAGAGTCAGCGCACGAAATAATCAGCAGCCACTTTAAAAGCCTAATCACTTTAAAAGCCTAATCAATGTAATAATTGAGATTAGTAAAATCAGAGACATATAATCATTGGTAGCAGAAGCGAGCCGGTTTGTAAACGAGCTGAAAAATCAACAATATGCACACGAACAAATCATAATTGGCCAATTGACCAAACAATCCACGGTCAGAGAAGGGGTGTAACATCTTCAAATGACCCAGACCCCTTTAGACCACTACGACGGGAGCAACAGCCAAAAAAGTCAACGTCCATAGGAATCACCAACGACACACAATAAACCGGAAAACGGATTTGAGAAAAAGATATAGGAACATTCTTAGTAGGATAGTAGTAGATAGTAGTAGGATAGTAAATTCTTTAAAAAAAAAGTCCTTTCCATTTTCTTCATAAAAGTCATATTTATGGAGATATTCTCGATAATAAATGCATTAACTCCATATAGTCAACATTTTAAGACCTACAAACGTTATTTTTTCTGAAACATAAACAATTTCGTAACTTTTATAATTTACAATTATTTATTTAATGATATCTAGTTAATAACGACTTCAATATTAAAATATAACTATACATATAAATACAAATAAAATATAAATATAAATAACAATTATTATTATTATTATTCACGTATGGGCCCTAGTGGACCACGCGAAGTACATTTAGAGGCGTTTGTTGTTGTTAGCCTTCCTTTGCGCCCATACTAATTTTGATTCTATCGCTATGAGCTTTTTTCCTTTCGTCAGACCAAGTTGTTCCAGTCTTCCTACATTTTTCTCTCTGGCCAACCTTCCAAACGTTAACCTTGTCTCTGAAACAGCCTATATCCTGAATTTCACTTTGTGTAATATTTGTTGATCTTAGGTCCTCTTTAATTGCAGCAATCCATTTAATTAATTCTACTTTCGCTCTACTCCTATTTTCATAAAATTCGACTATTTGTCTAGTTAGCCTACTCGGAATAACAATTATATTACTATAAAAATATTAAAATTATTATATTAATAAAATACCTAGAATTTATTATAGTTTTTTATGAAGTTATGATTATAGTTTTTTATAATTTTATGAAGAAAATGTAAAGAGTGTTTTTTGTAGAGAATTTAATTTCCTACAAAGTTGCTTCTACATCTTTTTCTCAAATCCGTATACTTTAAGAGATACTTACAAAAAACTACGATTTTATCAAAAAATGAACTTAGATCGTCTTGTGGCACGTGTTACTTTTGTTAAAAAAATATCCCCTTATTTTCTCATCAAAAAGAAGGTTTTTCAGTGGCGTCGGATATATATATATATATATATATATATATATATATATATATATATATATATATATATATATATATATATATATATATAGAGCGACATTTGCCAAAATTATTCTTATATATCCGTCCCATTATACTATTCAATGTTTAAAAATATATTTTGCTTTTTAGATGATGATGAAGAAAGTGAGGAGCTTTTGGAACGTTTAGCAACCAGACATTACTACAGTTACACTGCAGCTTTAGGGGTGACAGTTGGTGTAGGATGTTTACTATTAGTCCTTAACATGCTTATTTTTGCAGGGATATATTATCAGGTAAATATTCCCAAAATATTTAATTTGTAATTGCTACAACTTGATTTCCAAAGTTCAGTTATTATTTAACATAATCCAAGAATTTATTTAACATATTAGTTATTTTTAAATATCAGTGGTGAATAAAATTTCAATATACTACAAATATTTTACTAAAAATGATTTTTCATTATTTACGTCTACACAAAAATCGTATGGGTTTTCTTATTTTCGAATTGTATCATTCCGTATATACCTGAATATATAAAAGCATTATTGAAAGCTGAGGAACGTATAAGCACGTCTGTTACAAAAAGATAAGGCGCAAATATCCTCTTGGGATGAATGAAAATGTACAGTTTTCGAAATTAAAGTACATGAAAATGTCGACATTCTCGTGGATAAGATTCAAGAAACTTGGCTTGTGTCATAAAAGTCTATTCTAATTAAATTTTTATTTTTATTTGTATTATTGTATTAAGTCATTAGAAATAATTTATTATTTGATTTTATTAGTAATTTTATTATTAATTATTAGATAATAGTAATATTTAATATGCAAAATATGAAAAGGTGGTGAATGAAGCAAAATAATATTCCGATATTTACCGAGGGTTAAAGCAGTACGGGTTCGAGCCCCTGTTACCCTCCACTTCCCTCCAGTTACACCAGTAACGGGGCTGAGTAAGACAGGACGCCCTCTATATCAGTAATTTGCCAGTCGGTAGGCTTTAGAGAAACGAAAGGTTAACACAAACCTAGGGTTGATACACCGACGGGAATGTTGACTCTGGTTAATCGATATATGATACCGTGGTTGGAACCTACTAAATAACATCAGTTGTTGATACGCCTCTAATTCTAAACACCAACTCTAATATATATTTGTTATTTTTAAATAATGTAGGTACAGTCAAAGCTGCTTATTTATGGTTCCGTTATTCGCGTTTTTAGTATTCGCGGATTAAAAATTGTGACCACTTCTTATTCGCAGCTGAGAATATCTTGATTTACGGATACAAAACTAATGATACAAATAGTATTTTTAGAATAAATGCATTCATATACCAGTTGCCTTTCAAAACAAACAGGTATCAAAGGTTTTATAAACAAACAACTCTTATTACTACTTGGCCGAAAGTTCTTTGACAAATAAGTCGCCGACGCAGTACGCGCCGCCGTGTTACGCCTGTCGCTATGGCTTAAAAGCTACCTTTGCACCATCAGTGCCGAATCTTTGCCTGCCAATGGATCAAGCGCGGATCCAGGCCTTTAATTTCTATTACATTAGACAAACCTTTAAAATCATACTGGACACGATGGAATGTAATCCTGATATGAATGTCATGCAATGCTGGAAAAATTTTGACATAGCAAAGTGCATTATTAACAGAAAAGAATTATTGCAAGAGCTGAAACCATACACATTAAAATCATGCTGGAAAGAACTGTGGCTTGATCTAACTATCGGTAATGATGAAGAATCTGTGCAAATTCAAACATTAACTGAAAACATAGCTCAAGTTGCGAATGGTATAGGACTAGAGGGTTTCGAACAGATAGAATCAAGTGACATTCAAGAATTGCTTGAATCGCAAAATAAAAATTTGAATAAAACCGACTTGGTAGAAATTCTTAAGCCCTATTACAATGAAGAGGAAGCCTCAACGAGCGAAACGAAAAGATGACATTAAACTTAAAAAACCTAAGTAAACGTTGACGAATGGCAAATGGCAATGGCAAATGAGTTTTTTTTTAAATGAAATTTTTAACGGGCAAATTGTTAATGCCGCAGTTGAATGTCAATCCGAATTGAAAGACCTTTTAAAAGCGACAAACAAGAAAATACAACTAAATCCTTTAAATCATTGCGTAAGCATGAAATTAGTTATTAATATTGTTAAAAAATCTATCATTAAATTGATTTTATTATATATTTTTTATTTTTATTTTGTAACCTCGGTTCAAACAAAATGGTTCACAAAAATTATTAACAAAGGGGGTTAGCAAATGCATTAACAAAAGTTGATTAACAAAAGCGCCTGCAAAAAATAAGAAAGGCTTTGCGGTACAAGTTATAGCTTCTAATTTAGTGCATACCTTTTGTTACAGACAAAAATCATTACATTGCTTATACGACTGACAACTTGTTTTGGAGCAAGACAAAGGTCGATAAATATCGCCTTGTTCTGTCAACTTGTATAATGCATAACGCCAACATTACATAATGCATAACTCTTCATAATAAACTTTGCCAGTTTAATGTAACTTAAATCTGATCTATCTACTTTAGGCAATATGAAAAAAATTAATACTCAACACTACTGAATAGTAAACTTGAAGAGATTTACCACTAAACTCCAAATCACTCTTTTTGAACTTCTCGACGCATGTTTCGCTTACCATGTTAGCATCATCAGGAGATGATTTAATCTAATTCTAAAACTAAGCTATTTTCTATTTATATGAAAATCATACCTAACGAAGCTTGTAAAAATCATGAACCGTGAAGTGTACTAAGCCTTACATTAATAATTGAAAAAGTTGACTGAAAGGAATCGGTCCTTTATCTCGGTTCATGATTTTCTTACATTTTTCTATTTGAATACTTTCATATGCATCTAAAGCCCTATTATTATTAACACTTTTAATTAGTCTTAAATTACTAATATCTATGCTGTGGTCATGTTCGATTACATGTTGGGCAACACAAGATTTTTCATTTGTCCCATATCTAATGTGGGCAATATGTTCCTTAAATCTTGTCAATATGGATCTTTTTGTTTGCCCAATATACCTTCGATCACAGTCTTGACAGCTAGTTTCGTAAATCCTCGACTTTTCATGTTGCTCTACTTTATCCTTTGGATTACCCAGAACTTCTCTTAATTTATTATATGGTTAGTACACAACCTTAATGTCCACTTTTTTCAAAATTTTGTCTAGTCCTCTTGTTAATTGGGCATCAAATGGTATTACCATGAATTTCTTTGTGTTCTGATCCTTTTGAAAAGTCGAAGATTCTTTCAATAATTTTCTGAACTTCTGTTTTCTAATTAGTTTATCTACAATGTTCTTATTATAACCATTCACTTCAGATAACTCCCTAATTAATTTTAATTTTTGGTTATAATTGTCTTTATTTAAAGAAATAGATTAATTAATTTTCCTTTTCTATCATGCTTACGCAATGATTTAAAGGATTTAGTAGTATTTTCTTGTTTGTCGCTTTTAAAAGGTCATAGTGATGATGATGCTAACATGCTAAAAAAGTGATTTGGTTTTTAGTGGTAAATATCTTCAAGTTTAGTGTTTCACACCAAAAGTTCCAATAGAAGAATTGAAGTACTGAATAGCAAAAAATCGCTTTACTCAATAAAAAAATATATAACGGGTGATTTTTTAGTGTGTCCGAACTTAGGTGTCGCTATCAAACGAACTGTGAGTTTGGCGTGCAAACTACTGTTCAAAATTATTCAGTATAGTCTGGCAAATCATCATGGAACGTATGAAATCAGAGCAACGCTTGCAGATTGACGAAATTTACTATCAAAATTAGTATTCTGTTCGTCAAAACTTATAGAGCACTTCGTGAATTTTGTGGTGTACATAATCGTTAAACCGAGACATATTTATTCGCCGAATTATCGACATATTCTAAACGCATTTCACGCTGTTCGATATTAAAACAAAAACAAGACAAAAACTGTGCGCTCCGAAGAAAATATCGCCGCTGTTGCTGGCAGTGTTGATGACGTTCCAAATGTATGAATTCGTCGTCGTTTACAGGAAGCTGGCTTTGTTATTCGACAATTTGGACAATAGTAAAGATCTTGGTCTGGTGCCTTACAAGATCCAGCTTATCCAAGAACCCAAGCAGCAAGACTATCGTTTGCATCGTACGTTCGGTGAGTGGGCTCATAATTAATTGCAACTTGATCTAGAATGTATCCACAAAATTTTTGTCAGCGACGAAGCTAATATTTGACTAAATGGTTACGTTAATAAACAAAATTACCGCATTTGAAGTGAACATAATTCGCAATTTCAACAGGACGACTCTACATGTCATACAGCCAACGCAACAATTGATTTATTGAAGGAACAATTCGATGTGAAAATAATTTCGAGAATCGGACCAATTAATTGGCCACCAAAGCCATATGATTTAACGACTCTAGATTGTTTTCTTTGGGAGTTACATTAAATTAAACCAGCAACTATTAACGCTTTGGAAGCCAACATAACTCGAACAATTGCGAACATCGGAAAAGCAAGAAATGGTGAAAATGCAACCAGCCTATATGGAAATGGTGATAGGGACAATAGAGGGGACAGGCTGATTGACTTTGCTGAAGGGCAAGAACTCTATATAATGAATTTATTTTATAAGAAAAATATCAGGCGAAAATTGGCATGGAAAAGTCCATCTGGACTCACAAGTGAAATTAACTACATCATCTCAAACGATAAAACAATATTTTGCAATTGTACTGTCCTAAATAATTTTAATGTTGGAAGTGACCACCGAATGGTACGAGCAAAGATTAGGATAAACTGCCAAAGGGAGCTCGAAAGATCAAATAGGGTCAAAGTGGATTCTGGGAAGCTGACGAAAACGGTGAGCGATTTTGAGATTGCTCTGTCTAATCGCGTTGCTATGTTACAAGACCAGGAGAAGATAGAAATTACATTACATTGCATGAAGAAATCGCCACCAATGTGTTTGAAACGGCTGCTTCAATAGCACTGCTGCTTCAATAGCAGAAACTATTAATTTAATCAAAAAACGACGAACAATGAAGAATGCACCGATTCAACGTGCGGTTAGTGCAAAAAACTCTGGAAGAAAACAAGGAAATTACCAAAGCTAAACAAAAAGAAGCTGAAAAAATAAAGAAGCTGAGAAAAAAAATGACGCAAATTTTTGCCTTAATGCATGAGGATGGTACAGTGTGCAGGAGCGGACGGAAATGTTAGAGATTGATTTTATTTCAAAGTTATATGAGGATCAAAACAAGTCAAGAACAGCAATGCCCACTGGACAAATGCCGGATATCCTGGTGGAGGAAGTGACAAAGGCTATAGACTCGATGAAAAATGTAAGGCTCCAGGAAAGAATAATATAACTGTTAAGATATTAAAATCTGGTGGCCGTATATTACATAAAACACTAGCAAAATTATAATCAGAATGCCTCAAAGAACAAAAAGTACCCAACTTACGGAAAAATGAAAAAGTAATTCGTTTATATAAAAAAAAGGAGCACAGGAAGATTTAAAAACTATCGTCCAATAAGCCTCCTATCAATGGTCTACAAAGTTTTCACCAAGATAATGTCTAAAAGAATATTATGAAAACTTAATGACGCACGACCAAAAGAGCAGGAAGGATTCAGAAGTGGATTCAGTACAATGGGTCACATCCAGGTTCTATAGAAGGTTATAGAAAGGCACAACGAATAGGATATGCCAGTGTGCTTGGCGTTTATCGATTATGAAAAAGCACTGATAAGGTGTAGATAAAGCCTATGTACACCTACTAGGATTAATATATGATGAAGCTACAGCGACAGTCCATCTTGATGATCTTAAGGTTGGAATTAATGTAGAGCGGGGTGTATGGCAGGGTGACGCAATATCGCCTCTTCTTTTCTCAGCTTGCTTGGATGAAGTGTTCCATAATCTGGATTGGGAGCCGGATGGAATAAAGATCAATTGTGCATACTTAAACCATCTTAGATTTGCAGATAATATCGATATATAGATTCTTCTTTTACAAGACCCAGAGGAGCTCCAGAGACACATAGAAGAGCTGCAAAGATTTGGAGATCAATTTGACTTGAAAATAAACTAAGTGAAAAGTCAGGCCATGTTTAATAAATTTCTGAGGGTAAAAGAATATCTATTTTAGGAACGGATTTGGAATTTGTATATATATATATATATATATATATATATATATATATATATATATATATATATATATATATATATATATATATATATATATATATATATATATATATATATATATATATATATATATATATATATATATATATATATATATATATATATATATATATAAATATATATCTTGGGCAGAGGATTTAATGGAAAGGAATACCGTGTGCGAGTTGAATGCGAGTTCAATGGGGCTAGCAGGCATTTGGTAAGATCGACATAGTGTTTAAGTTAACTACCACTTTGCCTGAAAAGAAAAATCTTTGATTAGTGTGTCCTGACAGTTATGGCATATGGAAGTGAAACCTGAACACTCACTCACTCACTCATCAAACTTCGGTTAGCACAGAGGGAAAAGGAAAGATGTATGGTTTGCATTACTAGACTGGATAGGAAAGACCTGCCCATAGAGCAGGGAACAAACGAAAGTGAATGATATCATTGGAAGAATAGTGGAATTGAAATGGAGGTGGGCAGGCCATATATTGAGGCGATGGGACGAAAGATGGACCAGATGGAAAGATTTATCCTGGACTGGATGCCGCTTGGCCGCAAACGTCCATGGAGAAGGCCGAAAACACGATGAACTGATGACATTATAAAGTATATTGGACCCGAATGGCAGAGGAAAGCTCAGGACCGCTAGTCCCACTCTAGTAGCAGAGTATGACAATGATTTTCTTCCAGCACTGCTCTTAATTATTCATCCTCCATATATTGGTTGCATTGTCCCGGGCATTCTACATCATTTAAGTAAAAAGAATCCAGTTCGGGATCGCTGGAACCACTTCTTACAAGTAATACACGAAACAGCATTATATTCGAAAGCCACAAAAATCACCTGCTGAGCTACCGCAATATTGTTTATTTCAATTGAAAGCCTAAAAAATATCACGTCTACAACTAATTTTTCAGATTATTTTGGTCACAGTGGGCTCGTATATTATACCTCGTTTTGAAACTGAAAAATGAAGCTTGAAAGAAATCTGATTTATTCGAATAGGTTTTGCAGTCAATGAATTTATAGTATCTGAGAATTAAGTTGAAGAAAATATTTCCTTGACGTTTTGGTGGCGGCAGTTTAATGGGCAAAATACCCACGTGTAATAAAGGTGAATTTTCTTTGCTTATTAATATTCTTCTGCATATATGCCGCATATATATATATATATGTATATATATACAAGACCCCGGAATCTGTAAACTATTGATCATTTCTTACAGATGAAAACCATCAATATAAAATATCTTTCCAGTCTTCCGGAATCCGTTCGGTTCGCCAAACTTTTTGTAGAATTTTGGTTATTTCCTTGATTGTACCTGGACCAGCGGATTTCAAAAGTTCAGCAGTGATTCCATCTTCACCAGAAGCTTTGTTATTTTTAAGCCGCTTGATTTGCCTAATTATTTCATCTTCATTCGGTGGTAATGAATCTGGGTTTGTTTGTTTAGGGTTTAGTGTTGGTAATTTGTCTAAAAGAGAGTGTAGTATCTCAAGAGAGTGTAGTATCTGTTCAAAATATTTCGCAAGTTCTTTGCAATTGCATTGGTTATTTAAAGCTAATTGTCCGTTTTCCTTTTGGAAGCAAAGACTTTGCGGTTGGCCTGTTAATTTAGTTTTAAATGTTTTGTAAAAGTTTCGGGTGTTATTTTTTTTGGAAATCATTTTCTATTTCATTAAGTTGATTATTTTCATATTTTCTTTTAGTTTGTCTAATTAGCTTCGATGTTTCCTTTCTTACTTCCAAAAAGATATTATAGTTAATTGCTGTTTTTTTACTGTTCCAATCTTTGAATGCTTTACTTCAACACACCACAACTTCATCCCACCACTGATCTTTTCTACGTTTTTGTAAAGAAATTAACTTTAAGGCTGTTTTAATAATTTTTTGTTTCAATTTTTACCAGTTCTGTGCTGCTTGTTTATCAAGCTCTTCTGTTAGAGCTGGTTTCATTTTTGTTGGGTCGAACTTTGGTATTAGCAGTCTCTTTTGAATAAGTTTTCGAGGTTTTACGCTAAGTTTGATTCTAGTCAAGTAGTGATCCGTGTCTATGTTAGCTCCTTTCCTGTCTTGAACATTCAAAATCTCTTTATAATTGGGGTACGAAATGACAACATGGTCGATTTGAAATTTACCTATGAACGTGTTTGGGCACCTCCAGATCTTTTGTTTTGATATTTTCTCCTTAAAATATATTGACATTATTTTTAGATTAAACTGCGAACATAGTTCAACCAATATTCTACCATTATGATTAGTCCATTTATGAGCGGGAAAACTGCCGGCTGTTTTCCTGTACTTTTTTTCTTTCTTTAGTTGGGCGTTGAAATCACCAAATAGGATTTTTACATGGTTAGAGGGTATTTTAGAGATAGTCTTTTCCAGAATTTCCCAGGACTTATTTAATTTTTTAGGATTAGATTTATTTTCTTCGTTAACTGGGAGGTGTGCATTGATTAATTTATAGTTTTTATATGTATTATTTTTGAGTATTTTTTTGTCAGTTTTACTTTTAAAAAGTCTGTAGTTGGCGAATTCCGAGGTGTTATCATCTGTCAATCTGGTTTCTTGCAAAGCTAAAATTTGGATGTTCTGCTGATTCAATGTTCGCCCCAATTCGTGTAGTTTTCGTGGACGCAGGAGAGAATTGATATTTACCGTTCCAAAGAAAGTTTTTATTTTCGGTTTCAGATGTTGACCAGAGGTCTCCGACTCCCTCTACAAGATTTTGCGTTTAAGCCCGGACGTCCCAGAATCCGAAAGTCCGATTGTACCAGCAAAACTGGTAAAGGATTGTTTGATGCTCTTGGGGTAATTTTGTAATTACTAGAACGCTTCATCTTGTACTTTGAATTAATGGTTTGAACCATGACGGTTCAGAGGTTAAGACTGGAGGGGTTAGTTCCAGAATTTAAATATCAGCCGCACCACTGGTGAACAGACGCTGACCACTAAATCGCTTGATACAATTCAGACGCTAAGTGGATTTAGTTTTTTTTGCCTTGGTTCGGGGCCGCTTATTTTGAGATATTCGCAGCTGTCCATTAATATCTAATGGAACTTTCACTATCCACCACCCTTGACCCGTCCAGTACCTTAGGCGAGGTATACTGGATATATATATATATATATATATATATATATATATATATATATATATATATATATATATATTGTAGCGATTGTCCTACAAATCGCAACCAAGGTACAAATAAAAAATGTCTTTGTTAAAGAAAAAATAACTATTTATTTACAGTTGAAAATTATCTTCATTCCCACCGCTGGTTCACTATCACAGTTCAAATAATCAAATAAACAAATTAAAATTACTCTCGTCCTCTTGACATTTACCCCGATACTGACACTGACACTGACCATTGTTTATCCGTTATACCGGGTTGCTTCACTGCCCCCTCCTTAAGAATATTTCGTCTCGAAATCCATCCTGGTCCTCTTCTCCATGTCGATATCGACAACCTTCGCCTTTCCTGCAGCCCGACCTCCCATCGAAGAAACAGTCCACTGTCTTCTCTCTTCTGGCCATTCGCCTTGGGTGGAAACAGCAGACCAAAATGGCGATCCCGGTGAATTTGAATATCTCCTCCAGCATATTCCGCACCAGCCTCCAATTCAGACGGTCTAACCCGCAAGCCAATTTCGGTATTACTAACTTGCTGATGTTCTGGTCCAGAAGCTTTTCTCTCAGGTCGCACAAAGTATCCCAGACGGAGCGATATGACGGCTTTTCATGACTGGTTGATTTTTCTGTTGATGCCTTGCTGGTTGGTTGTTATCTGCAAAGCATCACCAACATGCGGATTCTGCCTCCTAAGGTTGGATACCTGTCCGAACTTCTTCCTAAATATGACTGCGATTCCCCGGGACATCTGCAGATCTTCGGCTATACAGTGGGCCAATGCAAATTCCTCTGGGACAGTAAATAGGTCCTGTTGTACTTGTATAGTGACGGCATGTCGACTCTTCCGACCAGTGGAATATCTGTCCATAAATTCTTCAAAGGTGAGCTCGGCGGGAAGGTCCATCCGACGTACCCTGCCTTCTCCATTACCATCGTCCCGATCACCGGTAAAAGACATCATTCGGTTGAAATGGATGATTTTTGGTTTCCCTCGCGGTAGTCTTCGTATGCGATACACCACGTCATTGATCCTATCGAGAACTTCATAGGGTCCCTCCCAGGACGTCTGGAGTTTCGGAGATAACCCACGACGACCCCGAGGATTGTAGAGCCATGCCAAGTCGCCAACCTGATATCCCCTTTTCTCAGCTCCCACATTGTAGGCATCCTTCATTCGATCACTGGCAGCCTGGATACTTTGGCGAACCCTGTGATGGATGTCATCCATTCTCCTTCGGAGGTTACAAACATAGTCCTCACCAACTGTGTCTTCTCCAGGTGGATAATCAAACTTCAGGTCACAGGGCAGTCGAAGTTCTCTGCCCATAATGACGCTCGCTGGGGTCTGCCCTGTGCTCTCGTGTACGGATGAACGGTAGGCCAATAGGAACAAATGGAGGAACTGGTCCCAGTCTCGTTGATGGTCGGAAACTACTTTCGACAGGTATCTATTTATAGTCCGATTCGGCCGTTGCACCATTCCATCTGACTGCGGATGTAATGCGGTAGTTCGGGTCTTATGAATGCCTAGTAGTTGACAAACTTCCAGAAAAAGGGCGGACTCAAAATTTCTCATATATCGCCGTCCATAAATCGCCCACCACCGTTGTTCTATTTACTGGAACTTCTTGTTGCTCAACCCGATAGCAGTGTTGGCAATCTTCTAAGCAGGACATGGCATCGGCATTCCTATGGATCGTTCAGGCACGATGTTCTGTGTCGAAGTCAAACTCCTGCAGACGATCAATCCATCGCGCTACCTGGCCTTCCGGGTTCTTAAACTGGAGGAGCCATTTCAAGGCGGCATGGTCGGTTCTCAATAAGAACTTTCTCCCGTAGAGGTATTTGTAGAAATGCTCCATGGATTTGACTACAGCCAGTAGCTCACGGCGAGTGACACAGTAGTTGCGTTCCGGCTTCGACAGGGTCTTATCCAATGACTTTTTTCTCTTGAACGTCTTGTATCTGTGACAGCACGGAACCTATCCCAACGTCGCTTGCGTCTGTGTCCAAGATAAATTTCCCTTCAGGCAGTGGATAACCCAGGATAGGTGTGGTGGTAAGGGCCTCTTTTAGACGCTGGAAGGCTTGCTGGCATTCTTCAGTCCATTCAAACCATATTTCACCTCCAGTGAGCTTTGTTAACGGCTTGGCGATGTTAGCAAACCCTGATACAGATCGTCGGTAGTAAGTACATAACCCCAAAAAGCTTCTAAGTTCATGTTTGTCCTTAGGTAATGGCCAACTTTCGACAGTTTCAATCTTAGCAGCGTCGACAGCCACTCCTTTTTCGAGACAATGTGGCCTAAGTAATGTACTTCCTTCCGAACGAGATGGCATTCCTTCGGACTCAGCTTCAAACCAGATTCCTTTAACCTCTGGAACACTGCTTCCTGGTTTTTCATGTGGTCTTTGAAGGACTTTCCAACCACAATTATGTCATCCAGGTAGACCAGACATGTCTTCCACGATAGCCCTTTCAAGACCAGTTCCATCAATCTCTCGAAGGTGGCGGGGGCATTACACAACCCAAATGGCATGACAGTAAACTGCCATAATCCCGTACCCACGGTAAAAGCTGTCTTCTCTCGGTCACTCCGGTTCAGTTCCACCTGCCAGTAACCGCTCTTCAAATCCAGTGTGGAGAAAATCGTTGATCCCGCCAAGGTGTCCAGAGTATCGTCTATCCTTGGCAATGGATAACTGTCCTTCGTCACGTTGTTAAGTTGCCGATAATCCACACAAAATCTTGTCGATCCATCTTTCTTCTTGACGAGAACTTCTGGTGAAGCCCATGGACTGCTGGACGGCTCAATCACACCTTCTTTTTCCATATCGTGGACGATCTTGGTTGCTTCTTCATACTTGGCCAAGGGTAGTCTTCTAGCAGCCTGACGAATTGATCTAACATCTCCAGTGTTGATTTTATGCCGAACGATGTTAGTTCTACCCTTGCTCGTCGAACCGATGGCGAAGACATCTCGATACTTGCTGACAAGATCCTTCAGAACAGCTCTCTCCTGGTTGGTAAATCCATTTGGACAGGTGGATACAAGGTCTTCCAATTCTTTCGGGAACTTACCATTGCTACATTCAATAACGTTCAACTTCCTGACAACTGAAGACACAGGAGAACAATACCCCAATACAGTCCCTTTTTTAATGGACACTGAGTAATAATTGGTGTTCATTACTCGGATGGGCATTCCTTTGACGACACATAGCAGAACTTTTCCTACCGCCACTCCCCGTCCTATCTCCCTATCGTGGCTTCTGGGCTCAAACAGCATGATGCCTCCCATGTCAGACTTCTTCTCCGGGCAAGCGTTCACAATAACCCCACTACGTTCTGGTATTACGCAGTTCTCGCTCAGAATCACACGAACGCCACCTTCCTCGGACCTACGGTGTAGCACGACTTCTTCTCCATTTATGTTCACTGTTCCCCGCTTGAATTCGAGACCCTTGGCATTTATGATGTTCATGCCCAATATGACTTCATCCTCTATGTCGACTACCAAAGCTACATGGCGAAATGAGGT
Source organism: Cosmopolites sordidus (assembly GCA_031761425.1). Classification (NCBI taxonomy): domain Eukaryota; kingdom Metazoa; phylum Arthropoda; class Insecta; order Coleoptera; family Curculionidae; genus Cosmopolites; species Cosmopolites sordidus. The sequence goes on from JARFXV010000664.1 coordinate 65,136, forward strand.
GCTCTCAAGGCGAAACGTGATGTTGATTTCGCCGTGCACGGTAGCTGGAGACCCAGTTGCAGTGTGCAGCTTCCATGTAGTGGCCATGATTTTCGTTGAAGGCGAAACGATGTTGGTTCGGACGATGGTCTTTGTCGCACCTGTATCCAGCAGCATCAGATGTAGCTTGTCATCGATATGACCATCTTTGAACGCGTTGTTGGACCGATCTTGAATGGTAGCTATTTTTACTGTTCGATGAGGGGCATGCTGAGTACAGGTCGATGATCGCTCCTTCTCATCGACCTGCTTTAGTTTTCCGGGGCCGAAGAGGTGGATGCCTTGCATTGGCTTCGCACGTGCCCCAGTTTTCCGCAGTTCCAGTCTTCTTTTCTGGCTTCCGGATTATTTCTTCTAGAATCCGCCGTACGACCCCTTCTATGACGTTCTCGGAGTGTTCATCATCTAATCCTCGGACACGAGCCTGGCTGCGGGAGCCCTGCTTCGCTGCTTCGAATTCCAAGGCTTGGGCAAGCACATCTACAAGTTTCCTCGAGCGAGCCAACAATAAGGATTGTCTGACTTCAGGGTCTCGCAGTCCATCCATAAACGCCTGTTCAGCCAAGCGTTCCATCACATTCTCCGGAGTAGCAGGATAAGCTAAGCGAACCAATCGAGCAACGTCAGCTTCGAATTCCTGCAGGGTTTCGCTAGACTTCTGGATGCGGTTCTTTAACTGGGAATGGTAAACATGCTGCAGATGGATCTGTCCAAATCGTAGTTCCAGGCGTTTTACTAGCTTCTGATAACTCCTCTGCTCTTCCGCTGGAATGGTCTGCAACACATCAGTGGCTTCTCCTCGCAATGCCAAAGTCAAGGCAGTAGCCCTCTCTCTATCAGTCCATCCGTTCGCTTTTGCTGCTGCCCCAAATTGAATCAGGTAATTGGACCAGAAAGTTTTGCCATCAAACTGTGGAGGTTTCATCCGCACGCTTGTCATGTGGTTCTTGCTGGACTCAATGGACGCGTAGTCATCAGGAACGGGTAACGTGCTCTTCACTAATTTTTGGTTGAGTTCCTTATTCAAATAGTGTATTGCCTCCTGAATTTCCGTTCCAAATTCTTTTCTCAGCTTATCCTCCAGGTCTTCTAGATTTTTGTGGACTTTGCTTTCAAGGTTTTTCAGGTTTGTATTCAGCATCTCAGAATTTGTCTGTAAATCACGCAAACTGTCCACATTCTTTCGCATGCTTTCGGCGTTCTCCTGCAATTTAGTTTCTATCTTGCTTTCGAGGCTCTCAGCATTGCTTTGAAGCCTACTTTCTATCTTGCTTTCCAGGCTTTTATTCACAGAATTCGTGTCGCACGGAACTTCGAACAGGTATTCCTCAGAATCCAGATTGTCGTTCATCAAAGCCTTCCTCAATCTCGCCTGCCGCACACTTTTCACACCAGAGATCTCCAAATCACGCTCTTCCAACTCTCTTTTCAAGTCCGCCACTTTCAAGTCTTTCAAAAGTATTCTTTGCGAGGCCATATTGTCTCTTAAATGTATTTATTAATTGTCCATACAAATTTATTAGCTCCTTCTGGGAGAATAAACCCCACACCTGACACCAATGTAGCGATTGTCCTACAAATCGCCACCAAGGTGCAAATAAAAAATGTCTTTGTTAAAGAAAATATAACTATTTATTTACAGTTGAAAATTATCTTCATTCCCACCGCTGGTTCACTATCACAGTTCAAATAATCAAATAAACAAATTAAAATTACTCTCGTCCTCTTGACATTTACCCCGATACTGACACTGACACTGACACTGACCATTGTTTATCCGTTATACCGGGTTGCTTCAATATATATATATATATATATATATATATATATATATATATATATATATATATATATATATATATATATATATATATATATATATATATATTGAATATATATATATATATATATATATATATATATATATATATATATATATATATATATATATATATATATATATATATATATGTTGAAACTATTTTAATGACAAATATCTAGCGATGACTGATTGTTATTTCATCGTTTCTTTATTTTCACTCAGTTTAATTTAGTTATTGCATTGCAATAGTAAATTGGAAATTGAGCTTCTAAAATATCAAAAGTCCGAAGATTACCGAATTACCACCAATTCAGCGATATTCAAGTTAACCATTTCTTTGGACTGCATGTAGAAGAAAAAGTATTTTGCTAAATATTAGACAGATACAAAATAGTTTTTCGTACCAGTCTCAAAAAGGAGCATCATCGCAGAGGAGGTTCTGAATTAAGAAAATAGAACGCAGACCGGTAAGATCGGAGGCTCATGCCCTTCGGGAACAGCTTGGTTCAAAATGTATATTACCACTCAGTAATCAATACTTTTACTATAATAGAATATTTTCAAGAAAATTTGAAACAAAAGTAGGACATAGTCGTTTCTCAGAGTCGTCTCTCGCGAATCTATTTTTTTCTGTAAACTCTTGATGATCTTTGATGAATGAGGCATCATAGCCGATTTTGCAATTTATTTTAAATCGAAAGAGATCATTTTCCAGAGGACTGATGGTTGCAGTTAGGACTCCTGTAGGGTTGCTTCAACACTATTTAAATTGATAAATAAATGTTCATACTGTTTTAAAACGAGATGCTTTTCAACGCCCCTTTCCAACAAAACAAGTTATCGGAACTATACCAAACAAATGGCAGAATATATGGATTATACATGTACAGTAACGTATTACTGATCTTCTTGAAGAATGTAACATTTTTAATGAGCATTTTCCTTTTGCGAAGCATGGGACAAATTAAATGATCTGTGTTTCATAGTACCAAGGTATTCCAAGCACGTTGTACGTTTGCTTGAAGTTCATTTAAAGTTACAGTTACAGGCATCGATCCATCGAAATTCAGTTTTTCTTGCACTGGTCTGTTAAAGTACTATTTGAAAATATTATAATATAATATTCTTATTATCATTTATTCTATATGTTTCCGCGTAAATTTGGTTTGTTTTGTAACAAAAAAAAACTTACACATTATTCTCCTTTAACGCTAATGTTGAAATTACTTCTTTCACATCTTAATCTTCTTTAAATCTTCTATATCTTTGATTAATTTTTTGATCATTTTTAAACGATCAAATTAACTTTTTAAAATGTCCATCATCCTCGTGAAAGAATCATCGTTGAGTAATAAAATATTGAACAAATATTTGGATTCGTTTGGTTTTAGCCAATAAACCATTTACAATATTTCTGCCTGTGAGAAAAATTACTGGGTAAGAGTATTGTATTGTATTGGGAGCTTGTATCCTTGTAAGAGTATTTGTATATATTAAGGGTAGAGTAATTGTTCTTTTAATGATCTAAATATAATTCAACAGAAAAGTTCAACTGGTTGAGCAACACTTCGAGTATTTCTGGTAGAATGCTCTTTAACAACATGTAAAATTTGTTCTTCGACTTCAGGAATGATTTCTGGCTGCCGCCCACATTCTTGAAATTTTAGAACCGCATTACACGTATCTAAAAGGACCAACTTCTTTGAGGAACCTTGAAAAATGTCTGCCAATCTGAAAGCATTCTTCCGAGGTATCGTTGCCCGTCGCGCAACAAATACGCTCAACCCTTTAAATAACTCTTTACTAACGTAAATATAAAGCATATCCTTATATTATTGTAGAATGTATTTTTGAGTTATAAATCGAATTTAAATGCACGCACTAAAATATTTTTTGTCGAAATTTTGAAATAACAACAATTTTGAATAAACAGTCGCGGCAATATTGCGTCGTTGCCGCATTCTTCAGAGCTGGCGTAGGGTATGATTCTTAATTAGAAAAAAATGTTTCAACAATGTTCAATAACTTATGTATAAAATGTATTCGTTAAATAATAACAAATTAGTATTTGTAATTATTATTGTATATATATTATATTCAACATTTTAGGCCTAGAATTTTAGAACGAACGCGTGAATCAATAATGCATAGATGTAGGGCGTGCATGAACGTTGATAAATGCCATTTCGAGCATCTAATTTAATTATTTTGGTTTTTAATTAATAAATAATACCTTATGTAGAAATATTTGCTTTAATACCAAGACGACCTTAGGAATTTTTTTTTGGGTTATAAATTCCTAAAGATCAACCACCTCCATCAATGAATACTCCCTCCTGGGGAGTATGATATTATAATTTATTATAATTATAATTTTAATTATAATTATATAGATATTATAATTATAATTTTATTTATTTATTGTCTTTTATGTAAACTTCTGTGGTTGAAATTTGATAAAAACAGTCCTTCAGAGTATTCTCATTTTTCAGGTCCTTATCGAAAAACCTTATGCCTACGGAAACCTGTATGTTAAGTAATAAGTCAAGTTTGCCATGAAACCGAGGCAGACACGAAAAATGTCAAAATACACTTTTTGTGGGGAATAATATTCTGTATTGAAAAATGTATTTAAATTATATTTTGAACAAGACCGTACTAATTATTTTTTAAATTAATTAATAGCAAAATCATATAACTCCGCCACTGGCTGTTTGTAGGACTTGAATTCTCTCAGATTATGGCAACCGGAAAACTGATGATGTGTATTAATTTGATTACAATATCTTTCTTTATGAGGAAGATACAAATTAAAAATAACAAAAAAATTAAATATTTTACCCCTTGTATCTCGAACACGAAGGATTTCCGGACCCATGATCGTATGACATTTTTGTATTATTTTGTGACGTAGAATTTGCCAAAAAAATCAAGTAGAGTATTTCATTAACAATTTCATTAACAATCTTCCCCAAAAAAAGCTAGAATGAGCCAATTAGATCAGATCAAAATCAAAGACATACTAATTTGCTTTTTTGATAGCAAGCGGATTATCTACAAGGAATTTGTGCCTGAAGGCCAAATGGCAAATGGCAATTTTGCTGAAAAGTTCTTGAAATACTTTTAAAAATGGTCATTCGTATGAGACAAAATATCAAGAACACCTGAGTGTTAAATTCCGACAATGCGCCTTACCACACATCGATTTCAATTAATGAGTTTTTTCCAACATTGAAAATTCACCTGAAAGCACACCATTTTGGGACATTGAGAACATTTAAAAGGCCATAACCAACCAGCTTAAGACTGTTTCAGTGTTTGAGTTGTAGGACTGCTATAATGAGTAGACAAACCAACTTCAGCACTATTTGACTTTCTAAGGCAACTACTTTGAAGGAGACAATATCGAATTCTAATTTCAATTGAATAAAATTTAAAAAAAATCAGTCTCATTACTCTATACACAGACCTGGCAAGAGGTTTCATTACAGCAATTATTTTCCTATATAGGCGCTCCTAGTCCACGCCCTACCCACCTATCCTGGAGGACCGGGAACTCTTCCGTAGGGGTTTATAATACGAGGAGGGGTAAAATTTGGTGGATGGGTTAAAAAATCGTAATTGAAGCTCTACAATTGTAGCCTAATCCTGATTGAAACGTGTAGTGTATTGTCATGATGAAACATGACGCCTTTTCTGTTTGCCAATTTTGGCCGTTTTTCTTTCATTGTTATGTTCAACCAATCTAATTGTAAATGGTAGTAGTTGGTATTGATGGTTTGGTTGCGTGGAATAAGCTCAAAGTATATGAGTCCCTTCCAATCGTAACAAATACAAAGCATAATTTTCTTCGGATGAAGATCATCTTTCGCTGTACTTAATACCGTCCAGTAAACTCCAATAATTTTTTTCATTGCATATTATTGTACACTATCCACTTTTTATCACAAATTACCATTCGCTTCAAAAATGTTGCCTCAGAATTTTTGTTAACACAAGATTATATGAAGAAATTCGGTCCAACAGGTCCAACAAGCTCCTGGGGGAACCTCATCGTATCGACAGATGTACCCATTTTATTTCAGATGGCCTAAAAAACGGTCGATTTGTTATTATTTAACTTTTTTGCTATCACATGAAGCATGGCTCGATTATCTTCGGGTATAATGATCTTTATTGCCTCGACATCAGTGCTTGAAAGACAACCAGAGCGATACCTATCTTCCAGGTCAAAATATTCGCCCCTGAACCGACCAAATCAGTTTTACACCATGGTCTCCCCAACAGAACTATCTCCGTAAATGGCACAGATCTGGAAATTTGGACTGAATTATTATCCTTTTAGAAATAATAATGCAGCTCAAATGCAAGTTATCGCTCGACATTTTAGGTTTGATTTAAGTTAACTAATTGAAGTCAAATGAAATTAAATCTGTACGGAAATATTGTAAATATTTCCGGAATGAATTAATAATATCAAAATAAATATTACCAATCCTACACAGATTTTTATTTTCAAGCGTAAGCGCCAATAATGGAACTTTCCGGACAATCTAATATGTTAAAAATATAATCGGCACAAATTTCGAATTAAAAAATACTATTAAAATCTGGCCATAATTTAACAATATGTTATATTGAACATATATCTCTTCTAAATTAATGTTTTATTCGATATAATATGCAACTCTATGTCCAAAGCATCTACATTATGAAACATGTTACATAGTATTAACAAGTAAGACTCATTATGTTAATGTTTCAGAGAGATCGTGATCGAAGGCGCCAAAACCGAAATAATCATTCATCTTCCAATCGGCATAGCACTAATTCGACACCGTCTACGGAGGAGACAATTCCTATGTCACAAAGACCCAGCACTCCCGGTAGTAGTGCGAGACAATCACCTCTATTGGGAAGAAGGGAACCCGAACTAATGGAAATACCGCCTTGCTATAATACGGTTAGTATTAAAGAGACATGTTCTGATATTGTTTCAGAATTAATATATTTTAATAGTTTCTAATATTTTAATAAGTTAATATTTTAATAGTCTCTAAAAAAGAAATTTGCTTTCAAATATCGTAAAATGATTATTTGTTATCCATATAAAAATTTATTATTTTCATAACGTGCTTCTTCATTTTTTTTCTGAAATATTTTGAAATCAACGTGTTAAGATGAATAGATATTTCAATTGATACCATTATATAACTGTGAACTATTTCCTCGAAGTCCTGTAATATCTTTTTTAAAAATATAAGGATAAAATGGAAACTCGGATACATTTTAAACAGAAAATTGTAGTTTTTTTATCGAAAATCGATTTATTTTACTCATACTCTCCTTTTACATCGATACACTTCGCCTAACCATTTTTAAAATTTTTTATGCGTTCCAAACAATGAAGCTGGTCGAACTCTATATAATAATCCTCTATTTCGGTGATGATCTTTTCATTTGATGTATATTTCCTTCCCGTCAGCCATATTTTCAAGTTTGAAAAGATAAAGGAAAGGACAGCACTTCTCTTCCCTAAATGAGGTTATTTTTTATCAACTATTCCTGAAGATTTCTGAAGTTCTGAATAGTTCTGAAGGCTCTGAAGTGGTCACTTGATTCCGTTTTTGGTTTCCAGTTAGCAAGCTCGGCAACTTTGGGGCTGATAGCTTTCTCATGCCCAAATCTTCATGTAAGATGTTCCGTACGTGTCGTCCGAGATGTTTATAATCTCAACAATATTTCTAACTTTCACTCGGCGATCAGCCAATACTACATTATAGATTTTGTTAACCTCTTCTTAAGTTGTAACCAATCTCGTGGTGATTCGACCATATCGAAACTCGGTAAACTACTTATGAACCATGAAATGTAAATATGTAGTACCCCCATAATACCATGACAGTAAAAATATCGAACTTATTTGCTTTCCAAGACTGCTGAAATAAAACTAAATGTCATATCAGTTTCATGGAGCATTAATTAAAAGAATCTACTTTTCAGAAATGCAATCACTTTTGTGATTGTACCACCATTTCTATCGAAAAAATACTGACTCTTCACTCTATCGTGCTCGCGTATAGAATTTATATTATTTTAAATGAAATGCTCTATGTATTAAACAGTTTAATAACAAAGAAACTGAGTTCAGGTACGTTTAGAGAGACATGAACAATAAATGCCAAAACCTTGTAAGAAGCCGATGAAGCAAATCGATCTGACCCAACTTATATCACGTCCAACATATGACCCAGACCTTGCCTCATTTGATGTTGACTTATTCCATTCATTTTGTACACTTATTTCGTGGATGGGCTTCCATAAATTAAACGAAATATAATAGGACGCTGTAAAGTGTTTTCCGCTTAGAACGTAGATTTGTACCGCAATAGAATGGAACAATTTATCGATAAATAGCTTCGAATCGAATAGGTCAAATTGTGTTTATTTTGAAATTATTAAAAAATGCATTAAAAATTTTAATTTGCAAAACCCATGGAATTGTGTACCATCTTATTAAATGGCACTTATAATGTTAATTACCTTAAAATATGATAGGCTTAATTGTGAATGAAATTAAATGATTATAAATACAATTGTATAAACTGTCTGCATTATCATCTCTTATATTCCACTTTCACTGCTTCCAGATGACTAGAAGTCAAAATTTGCATGAATTCCACTCGGCCGGACCTGCATCAGCCAGCAACACCCTTAAAAGAGAAAAACCACCTCCGCCCATTCGTACCTCGAGCAATCCATCATCTACAGGCACCGTTAAAAAACGCGTGGAAATCCAGGAAATATCCGTATAGCATTCGGAGGGGTCAACCTGTCAAACTGACAGGAACCGTCACATTAAATTTGACAGATCCTGTTATTTTGACAGCGCGACAAAACTGTCCAAACCGGACGTGACCCCAGATGATGATGTCGTATCATTGGACCAATGCGATTTAGTGAGCGTGCAATTATAACAGATGGACGCAGAAGAAGATAATGTCATTGTGGTTCTTGTTGATTGAACAAACGATGAAATAGCAAATAAGTAAAAACACGACAAGATAAAATAATTGTTGAATGTATAATCAAAATTATGGATACCGCAAGAATTCATAGTTATTATATCATACTAAGGAGCATGGACTTTATCATTAATTAACATAGATTAAAAATCAAACAATATTTAAAAATATTTTAATTCTCTTCAGTCTCATACAATACGAAATTAGAAGAGTGGCATATTAATAAATCTAAATATATTTAAAAACAATAGATGATTTTCATCTCAGTTATATAAACAACGCCAGGATTGATTTACACTATTTTGTAATATATTAAGTTGCTTAATATATTACAAATATATATATTTTTTGGTATACAAAAAATCGAAAATATTGAAAATAGAAAATATTGTGTGAGAACAAATTGGTTGAATCAAAAAATCGCTTTATTAAAAGCAACATGTATTTTATATCATTGGACATAGATTTAGCTATAGCTACATACATCTACTGCCATGTTTGGCTGAATTACATGTTGTGGTTAATATGAACAATATTTATGTCGTCCACTTCTATCAAAAATTCTTATACCAAAAATTAATTTCTATTATATCATAAATATACCAGATGTTTTCATATAAATATGTATAAATGTTTGACATATTTTTAGTATGTATAAAATGTAGATGTTATAGAAAAAAATAGAGTACAATAAGACACCCCTGGGTACAGCAGCTAACTTTGAAAGTAATATTTCCATGTTCCTCTGAAATTTTTTAATACACACCTTTCATTTCAAAATTCCCAACATTGTTCAAATATTCGTACCGTTAATATTCTGGAGTAATATGACAACCTGTTATAAGGAACAGCTAAGAGTATTCAGGCAATATGGAACCTTACACTTTTTCCAGTTATTATGTTTACCTCCATCGGGTATTCGGACTTATTCGTGGATGGTTATACTCAAATGGTATTCACTCCAGGATTGTTTTCGTCCACCTGTCGTCACATCGCCTCGCTATTGGTGGGCAACCCACTTTACAGTGCTCACCCATAAAACTGGTATTCAACTGTCACTATTCTAGGCACCTCTGGGCAACAGGCATTGGCATCAGTAATCTGTAAAGTACAGTTCACTACAGCGGTCTTGACGGTTACTCGGCGGTTACCGGCGGTTACCGGCGGTTTGAAGAGGAAGCTCAACTAACGTGGATACCACGAGGGAGGGAGCCCTACTAGACTTGGCTAGTGCCCCTCCGAATGGTGTAAGCCTGGTGGAGGCAGCGGTTTCCGAAAATTATTCGGTAGGTGGCCTGTCTGAAACCGCAAGGCAAAAGTAAATGTACCCCAGGTGTAGAGTGCGTGACCAGTTGCACCCAGTTTGATTAGCTCTTCCCCTTTTCTTCTTGTTTTACATAGTCCTATTTAACCCAAATGTTTGTTGTCGACTTTGATCAGCAATTCCTTCAGTCGAGCGTTCGTTTTCGTTGTTTCGAATATAATTGGTAATGTCAAAAGTCAAATGGCAGTCTGATTAAACCCGGCGATTCTTAGCACCCTCTGCCTTAGGGTAGGTCTTTGTGCTGCCATATATATTTGTCCCTTGGCTTCCGCGAAATAAGGGCCAAGTTTGAAAACCACAATTGAAGTTGCACTGACATGTTAAAGAAATAAGACATAATCTACCATGCTGATCGTTCATTTGTAGTTTTTGACTTATGGAGACCCTATTTAAAAGTTATTAAATCGTCTTCAACCAAACAAGATATTACAGATTTGCTTCTAGATGGTAATTTTTAATTCATTTTGAAATCCAAATGTTCTTGTATAAGTATTTAAATATAGTAATTTTTTCACAATAGTAATTTTCTATGGATTTATTTTAAACGGGTATATTCATGTCTTTCTTTTTAAACACAAGTTTCAAGTAACAATCATGACTCCCTTATGATCTTTGATTTTTAGTGTTTGAGGTGACTTTTCATTTACCGTTTACTGACCTAAAACTTTTACGTAATATATAAGAATATACATAATATTAGCTGTGCAGTTCGATTTATAAAAGTATATTGTTAATCTCTTTTTGTATTTTTTTTGTCTTCGAAACTGTGATTTGGAATTAAAAGATATATGACTATATTATTTATTATTCACTTTCAAAGCTGCTGCTGTAAATGAACTAAATGTAAATGTAATGTTGAAAATTGATGTTTTCAACTACGTTAATAATTTAATAAATAAATCGTTATATGTTTTACAATAATTATGATGCCATTAAGTCATTAAAGGAATGATTGGTTTAGAGAACTGTAACAAATATTAGCAAATAGCAGTGTTTTCTTTATTGGGATTTAAATCATCAAATATGGGGCACATATTAGCCATTTTTATTAACAAACTCAAAAAGCTATAAATCTAAATATAAGATATTATTTATAAATATTAATTAACATTTTTTGACTATTAAGGTGAAAAAATGGAGGCACTACTTTATACTCATTCTATTTTAAATATACAATTATTTTCTTAACTGTATATAGAGGGCGTCTACTCTCAATGATTTGACAAGTAATATTCAATTGGCAGAAGAGGTACTTTCCTCACTTTACAGAGTATTCAGAATCCTTTCACATAGACCTTTTAGGACCCTTTAGTTTTTACTAAGGGTTGTATTTGGTGCTACTTCCTAATAAAAGATTTTATAACTTCATTTATATTTATAAATAATTTAAATTTCTAAAATATATTCAATATTTACAAGAAAAATAATAATATTATTACCAACTGAAGAGAGTTCGTTTATCAAGAAAAGCGAGCACTGGATTTTGCAGGAAGGCAACGATTCCAAACTTTACAATAAGCTATATATCAAGTAGAAGGTGCCAAATGTCATCAATACACAAAATTGCGTCAAGTTTCAAAATGTATAACTAACCACTTACTAGTTCACCAAATGGTACATTTCAAAATGCTAACAAAAGTAAAATTTCTATTTCATCTACTACTGCTCCACTATAACTCACCGCTCTACTCTACCGCTATAACTTTTCACTGCTTTTACCTATGAAGCATTATATAGGGACCATCAAAAATGGCGAAAAGCTGCTTCCGCAATATTAAAATGAAACCAAATTTCTTATTATATATATATATATATATATATATATATATATATATATATATATATATATATATATATATATATATATATATATATATATATATATATATATATATATATATATATATATATTATATATATATATATATATATTATATATATATATATATATATATATATATATATATATATATATATATATATATATATATATATATATATATATATATATATTATATATATATATATTATATATATATATATATATATATATATATATATATATATATATATATATATATATATATATATATATATATATATATATAAAATATATATATATATATATATATATATATATATATATATATATATATATATAATATATATATACATATATATAAAGTAAGGCGTCTCCGCCTTAATGAGCATTTTTATCATTTGATGACTGGAGACGAGCCCCACCCATCCCTTCAACTGGAGGGCATATGTTTCGTCGATCTACGGCAAAGAGAACGGCTTATAAGAACAATCGTTTATCGCTGTATAAGGTTATTCATACTACAACATTATCGCCTTCATATTGTGCTACCTCTAAGAGCCGGACATTAACAGCAATGATTACAGTGATAAAGAAAACGATAACATTGGAATATGGAATGGCATCTAGACGTCTTCGGTGTTGAATACCTATTCAATTTAAACAAATATGATGATCAAAGAAAATGTGAAGTCATGTGTTTTACTACCTTAACAAAATATCATTGGCTACTAGAATTGCCTCTAGAGCACCTCTCTTCCCTCTATCCGCTCCTCGGGTCTCGTGACTCTGTCGGAAGCTACAGTTTACCATGGTTCACGTTTACTACCATTTTCAAAATGCCTCGAAATAGTAATGATAAATTGATGATGGTCTTATGTTGATCAATGTCAACCATTCCCTGAATACGCAACTTCTCTATAGCATCACCTCTAGATTACGTCATCGAAAACGGTAAGTATGCGTCGTTAAATTGGCGGAATAAGTCGATGTTTAATTATTTTAGATTTCAGATATCAATACTTACCGCCGCAGAATGTTTCTGTAGCATGTATATCATTACAAATGATTATTCCATTTTCGACAAGGGACATTTAGTGTTCATGTTCATGTTAGATTGGTTAGTACAGAAAATATAATAGAGCATGTTTGGCATATAATAGGTAGAAGGTTGGGGTTTTAAAGATAATCTGGGTACACAAATACATCATTAACAAAGTCACTTGAAAGCTTAAAAATTGCTGGTATTTTTTCCACTTTTTTACAGTATTATATTTAATACATAAGTAGTATAATATCTATTCTCAAGAAAAGAATAGATAATTAGTATCTAAAAAAAATAAATTTAAAATGTTGTCATTGACTTGAGCATGAGCATGAGCATTCATTCATGTTAGTCTATGTAATTTAGGAGATACTGGCGAAACCTATTTTCGCTTGATTATCTCCAAATAGATGTTTGATAAAGTAGCCGTTTCTATTTATTTAGATATAAAAATTGTCTTTTCCAATTCACATATAATGTAACCAATACCTCTATTGTTTTATATACCTTAAATTTATTTTTACAGATATAAACTTAAGTTAAAATTAACAATTATGTACTAAAATGCAACATAATACAGAATTCAAATATTCAAAAAAAAAAACATAATATTATTGATGAATATTATGAAACAATACAATATTTGAAAACCGATCAAGTTTTTTTGAAACACACCTTATGGAAACATTCAATTTATAGTTTTAAAATATTCTAACAGTGCGACAAAGATTACAAAGCCTGTTACATTTTAACTATTAATATGCGAAAATAAAGTGCAGCAGCAAAATATACTAAAATTTGGAAAATATAGAATATAAATTAAAAATGGATACACAAAATAAATCATAATATTTCATAGAACACCAACTGTTTATTAACAATAATAATTCCAGAAAAATAATAATTATTATTTCAGACAACCCTGATAATCTCTATGAAATAAACAGTTTCAAGCACAATTAAATATACCCCACAAAAAGCAACGCTTTCCCCGAAAAGGAAACAAATTAAAGCAATAATTGAAATTTCTGCCATTTCAGTCGATACGGTAAAAAATCGCTTTGATTTGGATTCGGAAAAAAAGAGGAAATTGAATATATTTTTTTCAGTTTTTCCTTTGCGGTTTGCGGACATAAAAAAAGTTACAAAACATCTGAAATTGTATTGAATTGTTCGCTATGCAATTCAATTTGTAAAAGAATTTAATTTATATGTTTTTCCATTTAGTTTTTCTTCATAATTATTATGTAATTTAATGTTTGTAATTGTATCTTTCAAAAAGGCTTTTGTTAAATTTCTATACATCAATGGATTGAAAATATATTATTGGCAATCATGTTTTCATATACAGTAATATACACTAATGTCTCGAACTTACGCGAATGGTGGAACCGGATAACAAGTCGATGGTATGTCGAATTCGCGTAAGTCGGGATACAATTTCGTACATAAATGTATACAATTTTTTTTAACTGGGACCGAGGGCTAAAAAGCAATAATTTTGAAGACAATTGTGTATTTAAATATTAGAAAATGAAACATATTATAATACAATTTTAATGCAAAAAACATAAACCTAATATATTTTGATGTTGAGGGCTTCATAAAGTTAAACAAAGTCGTCTGACGGGTCAAACATGTTTTCTTCTCAAACAAAATTTTTTCATAGCACGTTAATATTTTTTTTTACTCTCTGTTTTGTAACTGAAACTCGCTCTTCATTGGAGTATATGTTTTCTAAAATGTTTAACCTTTTTTTAATTGAACTGGGGGCTTCCGTCAAGTTTGCAACCGTCATTTGATCTTCAGATTGAACTTGGTCAAAAGAATCAGGTCATTCAGTGTTTTGCTCACACATTTCTATCAGCTCATCAACTGTCAGCTCCTGATTATATAAATTTAGCTATTCTTGTACGTCCTCACGATCCACTACTCAATTTCCTTGTCTAGTAAGATCGACAACATCTTCAATAACATGATCAATTTGATTAGTCTCTGGCGCTGCTTCCGTCGAAGTTTCACTAGTAAAAAAATGGAGACAGTTTTTTTTCAGACGCCACGTTTTTTGTGAAATTTCATCCCAAGATTTTCCAATGATGTTCACAGAATCTAAAACTTGACTTCCAGCAGCTTTAGATTTATTTTTGAAAGCTCTTGGATTTTCCGAGCGACAAACTAAGAAAGATTTTAACTTCCGCTAACCGTCACCAGCTGCATTCCCGCCAGCCATCACTGTTAATCGATCTTTGGTATCCTCTTCCAGAACAATCCAGTTTCATCCACTTTGAATACGGCTTGGCTGCTATAGCCATCTTCGATCAATGCCTTGAGTATCTCCGGATAAAGAGGTTTAACCTCTTTATCAGCACTTGCCACCTCTCCACTTTCCGCCATGCTATGCCAGTTACAGCGGCTTTTAAATCGGCTGACCCACCGCTTATTAGCTTTAAAACTTTCATCTTTGGTTGCCTCCACAGCTTCTTCTTTTAATTTCTCAAAAATCAGCTTGGCTTCAGAGCAAACCGTATTCTGATCGATAATACCATTGCTTTTACGAATGATGCTTGAATTTAAAGAATGAGCATATTTCGCAGCTTCAAGAATTTTTTCTTTAGTTTTTATAATTGTTCTGATTATATCTTCGATTCTGATAGTTCAAACTTCTTTGCCAATTCACAAACTTTTGGTTGTGTATCGAATTCCTTGATACTTTTTGGTTTTTATTCCAAAGATAATGTTTTTCATTTCTTATTTGATGCAGAATAATCAGTTTTACATCGTTTAGATGACATAGTTGTTTTTAAATTATATAATAAACAAAACAATTTGTAAATGTGTGTCGGGTCCACGCGAAACATGTTCGTGCACGTCGTAAGCCGAACACAAGTTGGAACAAAGCGGAAGGGGGAACGGGTGTTGTGTCGCCTGATTCAATAATCGCGTAACTCCGAATTGGCGTATGATGGGGTAGCGTAAGTTGGGGTATTACTGTAATTAAATCAAATGGCAGCTTATAGACATGCACGTATATACCGATTTTTTCAGTGTCGAGTGTAGAAACCTGCGTTCTGTCATTGTTACCAGACTATTAATTAATACACTATATTTTAATTATTTTACATTTTGAACATGTCAAATAATGTGAAATGAATAATGCTTAGCTAAATTTGTCTGGGTGCTGCAGCGATAAAAACCTACTACAAAGCAGCATACTATATACGATATTATGTTTTATTATCTGCATGGAAAATTGCAAAAAACTAACTATTATAAATATTACTGTTCAAAAAATTTAATTTTTATGATATTTACCCTCTATTATCACATTTTAAGTCTCGCCTTCACTTATGGTAAGTCAGTTAAAATGGTACCGATCAAAAAATATGGCTAAAGATCTGTAAAAACTGAACATGATTAATTTTAAAACTCTTATTTGTTATTCGCAATACCACCTATTATATAATAAACTTAGTAGTTTTCAAAGTATGTTAAAAAGACATAGAATAACCTGATTATCAAATCATTAGCAAGAAGTGTGAATGAAAGCAAATATTAACAAATTCAATGAAAATTCAGGAAATTGACTTTTTTTCGGATTTTCATTTACGACTTGTGGCAAAATATTTAGGAACTGAGTCGCATGTTAGCTTTGGCAAATAATTTGTTAAAAAAATGTTTATTTGTATACTCTTTCATGTTATTTTTAATTCTAGTTGTCATTTGATATTAAGACTAAGTTATTTTTCAATGCAGCTGTTGATAAATTTCTTTACATCAATTAAACATTAAGCTTGAAGGTTTTTAGTGGTAAATCTATTCAAGTTTAGTGCACCTTTAGTACACCAAAGCTTCCAATAGAAGAATTGATCAATTAAACATGTTGTCGGCGATTTTTAATACTTCAGTTTTTAACAAATGAATTATTAATTGTGTAAATATTTTCATATAAATAATTTTACAATCCAATAATTCATTATATACTCAGTTAAGGTATATGTGGGCTACATATACATTTTTGTTGGTAATAAACATGAAGAGAATAATATGATTACTAGATTTTTTAGCAAAAACTAATTTAATTGGGAACTCGAGTTCGATTAAAAGGACACACGAAACACGTCTCAACAAATAAACAGCCATACCATGAATAAAGGTGCTGATTTCATAAACAGTGAGCTCCTTGGCAGTCTTTTGTTTGGAATGAACTGTTGTTTACGTAAACACACAAATGTTATAAATATCATTCGAAAGGGCATAACACAGAAATGTTTTTAAAAATATTTGAACGTCTGAGACTGTTATTTTAAAAATGAAACATTCTAAAATTGCTGCACAATCTCTCCATAATTTGCTGCTGGATGACCATTTTTTCTTAACTGAAATGGCATTATTCAAAGTTTGTCACTGCATATGTTTTTTGATGACATTAACAAAGCAGATACATGACAAGAATAAAAAATTTCAAGAATAAAAAATAAATATATGAACAATGTTTTAAGTTTCCATTTGTGAGTTAATAAATAATTAAAGAAAAATCAAAAAACTTCTAATAGTTACAAAACTCTAAGACTTTATTCTAAGGAATTTTAACTTAATGCATTTCAAATAACCTCTCGTCTCACACCGTCCCGGCTTTGCATCGACCTTCATAACACCCTGTATATTTTCGTTCAATTTAATTATATTTGTGTTATGGTTATTTATAATTTATGATGTGTCCCAAATATTTCTGTCGTAGGGTGCTGAAGTTTTTCAAATGTATGTATTTACTAACTAATACAAGGTTCAGTTAAAATAATATCACAAATATTCAAATTAATTCATAATTATTGTGAGCAATTACCATCCAAATTTCAAACTTCTTATTATCCACACGTGTGATTCTCTAAAATTAATTTAATTAAGATATAGAGAATCAGCACGTTAAAATTTAATAACCTGGCATGAGTAATGAGCAATTGTAAACAGCAATTTTATTGTATTATTAAATTATATTGTCTTAGTGACAATCAGTTTTGTTCAAAACTTCCCACTGAAGTCACAAGAACTTTCATTTAACATATGCTATATATAAAACTGATATGTCATTTTCATCTTCTAAAACGTGTGCATGTTCGATAGTGCCTTCTGACTAAAATCCGCACGAAACAATGAATAATTCTGCCAGGACTGGCTTAATTTAGATCCCCCATTGGCATTCTGAACCCCAAATATGGCAGTTTCACTTTCTAGTATAACTGCCAAGCTTCACATCATATTCTAGAAGACGACTAAAGAATAAAACACTGCAAGAAATATAAATACCTAATAAAAGAATATCACGCAAGATGGCACCTTTGGATGAAGCAATTGGAGGGCGAAATAGACATCGAAGAAAAACTATAGCGATGCTAAATAATGTTTGATGTATCCAGCAGATATTCATGTGCAATAAACCTCAAACATACGGTAGAATATACGAATAAACTTAGAGGAATTAAAGAAATAATGTCACTCATAAAGAACATAGCATAATAACACAGCAGTTAAGATAGTATCAGTATGTACAGGAAATACTGCTAGACAGATCACTGATGCAGATTTAACATTTAACATGAATAACCCAAAGAAGACGAAAGAAGAAAAAATCTAGAACAAGCTGGAAAAAAATAGGTGAAAAGAAGAGAAATAGAAGATCTATGGAAAGAGTGAAATGAGTAGAGACTAGAAATCAGAAGACGTACAAAGACTCGTTACAACGCGATCTATGTATGCAAAGAGGTTTTCTAAGGCTCACTATGTAAAAGAACGGTGTCGCTGGTTGCAAGTCGGCTTTAGTTCTTATTATAAAAAATTAAAAATTATTAATAATATAACATTTTAAATATATTAAATATCATAATTCAAATATTAATATAATACTGAATGTAAATATTGATATTTCTATAGAAACATATTATATTTAATTACGCAACAAAAACCAATTATTCCCTGATAATGTAAAATAAATCAAATAAAAAAAAAGATAAATTGAATATAATGGGTGTTTCAACCAACCAAGAGCTAATTAATGTTTTTTTAAATAAAAAAACTCTGAATTGAAGTAAACCCAGAATCTACTGATATATAATGTGAAGACATGGAGGGTATGTATGTATATAGAATAGCACAGCGCTCAAATAGACGACTTGCCTCTTCTCAAACTCTGCTCAAAATTTCACTCAAAAATATCTTTTTTGTTATAACGTTCTGTTTTGTTATAACTTTACTTTGTTATAATGTTGCAATTATATACGTTTCTGGGGCACAATTGCCACCATTAATTTCTTTGAAACGTTGTTTTTAACATAGCCCCAAAGAAAATATCGTGGTTTCAAAATGTACGATCAGGAGGGTAAACACGAAATCACAGGAAATTTATTACAGTAAGAAGCAATTCTATTGTATTATGACAACCGTCTTAATTAAAATCAGTTTTGTTCAAAACTACCAACTGAAGCCACAAGAACTTTGTTTTAATGTATTATATATAAACTAACTTCCCATTTTCATTTTCAAATACGTGTACCCTCATGATCATGAACGTTCTACCTAAAAATCCGCACCAAACAATGACTCATTCTGCGAGGACATATTTGATTTAGATCTCCCATGAACTTTTGACAGCTTGGCTTACTAAATAACTGTAAAAAATATATGTGCAGCAGAGGGACATAGCAAGACATAATTCTAGAAGACGAACAAAGAGTGAAACAGTGCAAGAAAAATAAATACCTAATAGAAGAATATCACGCAAGATGGCACCTTTGGATGAAGCAATTGTAGGACGAAATAGACAGAGAAGAAAATCAATAACGATGCTAAATAATAGTAATAATATATTTTTAATATTTTAATTAAACTAGTAATAATAATGTTCTCATTTGACATCCGATTAAATAAAAAAAATGCGAATCGTGTTCGTAATTGAACATCAATGTTCATAAAATGATTAAAATTAATGTCATACGTTTATCGTTGACAGCTGTCAAATATAAACTTCAAATCGTACCACAGGAGAGAAATAGCGCGAAAATCAAATCCTGTAATTTTTGTTGAGACACCCTTTCCATGATAAATACGTAAATATCCCCCTAAAAGGAATAATATTAACGCAGTAGTTGAAATGTCTTCAATTTCAATCGATAGAGCAAAAGACCGATTTGATTGGAAATCGGAAAAGGGAGGAAATTGAATATATTTTTTTCCTGTTTTTCGTTGACGTTTTCGGATTTAAAATGTTTCAAAATATTTTAGAGTTGTAATTCACATTTTAAAAGAATTTAATTGCAATTTTGTTTTATGGGGTTTTTCTTCGTAATTGTCCTTTGGTATTGGAAAATCGTCGTAAAATCGTTTTAATCATTATCCTTTAAAGTCCCTGTTATTAAATTCATTTACATTCATTTGATTTAAATATGTTGTTGAAGATTTTTTCAATCAAATATTTCAATTATTTAATAGGAAAATGCTAATGTTTTATATAGGTTATGATGTAACTGAACGATGGGATGAAATAACATTTAATTATTTTGGTAAGAGAAAGAATGGGAAGAAATATCTATTATACTAAATATTTACAACGGTCACTTTTCTTATAGTTCAACAATGTAAATTAAAAGCAAGTCCCACATTATTCCAAAAAATTAATAAGAGTAACTCTCTATCGAACAAAAAAATTTAATAAACCATCGAAAACATAACATTATACATTTACTAAGTACTTGCTATCCAAAAAAAGTCATATATCAATTTCATATTGTTATTCGATTCTGTAGCAACAATTCTATAGATTATATGAAATAGGCGTTTTTAAAAATCGATGACAAAAATTTAAACATTTTGACTGGATAACTAAATTTTCATAGTAAAAAGCAACAGTTTTGTTAATGTTAATAACTCTCACAAATATTACAATGAATTAATTTTCAATTATTTATAATATTCCAGCAGAAATAACTTAAACAGTATTTCTGTAATTTGTATTAGAAATATATGTACATACACACACAAACACACACAGATATATATATATATATATATATATATATATATATATATATATATATATATATATATATATATATATATATATATATATATATATATATATCATCGAGACATGACATCATAGACATCATTGGAAGAGTAAAACAGTTGAAATGGAGATGGGCAGGCCATATAGCGAGGCGATGGGACGACAGATGGACCAAGGCAATCCTGGAGTGGATACCGCTTGATCGCAAACGTCCGCGAAGAAGACCGAAAGCACGATGGACTGATGAGATCGTTAAGTATATTGGACCCGAGTGGCAGAGGAAAGCCCAGGACCGTGAAGGTTGGAAGCATGCTGAAGAGGCCTTCATCCTGCAGTGGATCGATACGGGCTGATGATGATGATGATGATGATATATATATATATATATATATATATATATATATATATATATATATATATATATATATATATTTATATATATATATATGTATATATATATATATATATATATATATATATATATATATATATATATATATATATATATATATATATATATAATCTGTGTGTGTGTATATATAGAGTAAACAAAGTTCACCCATGCTCCACGCTGCAATCACATGTAGCTGTGCCATCCTGCGGTATTAAGACAAAATAATAGATATGTAATCTATATATAGCTCTGTTTTAATCAATATGTAAAAAATACATTATTGAAACTGCAATTGAAAAAAAGACATTAATTTATTTTTTAGTTCATTAGCTGCACAATTAATATGTATTTATATTTTTTAGGTTGATACTGAATAAATGTTTAAACTTATTTTACTTTCAAAACAGTCGGTGCAAATGTTCTTGCATTTTTATTATATTTACATTCGATGATTTTAGCCACTTTAGTTGATTAATAATGGATGTATTTCCATTATATTACTTATTCTTATTCCTCTTGTGAATTCTTTATGCATAGTGTGTTACGATGAAGCTGTAATCTGGCGACTCGGAATACGAAATACAGTGTGGTTGTCCTTAGTGCTTTCATGTGTGGCCCTCAGAGGAAAGACCAGAATTGCGTACTGCATTTCAGCATGCTAGAGTGTAACATCCGACAGAAATTGGCCCTCAGTCAGGCCAATTCGAAGCTAGGTAAGGCTGGATGCTTTCTGGGAGGTATCCTAGGTTGATCACTCGCCAATCGTTAGACTTTTTGTGAAACTTAAATGGTAACTGATGACCGTGGTTTCCTCCCACATTAAGCTAAGGGTCCAATCGCTAAATAACATTAGTTGCTGATGCTCTGCTAATCTTAATTCCTTACTTATTATGGTGATTATGTTGATGATAATGATGAAATGCCACTTAACTGCTGCTATGCTATTGGTTTATGGGGAGTATGGGATAATAATTTCAGGAGCAATTATTGGTGTTTCTTCATCAATTTCTTTAACCTAGCAAAAATTAGACCAGTATAAGTGCACAATTTTTTGCAAGAGTTGCCATTCTTCCACCATCTAAATCTGTTTTTATTTCAACTACTACTCTCGTCAATATTTTATAGATTGTAATTTTCTAGGATTATTTATATATATATATATATATATATATATATATATATATATATATATATATATATATCATCATCATCATCATCATCATCAGCCCGTATCGATCCACTGCAGGATGAAGGCCTCTTCAGCATGCTTCCAACCTTCACGGTCCTGGGCTTTCCTCTGCCACTCGGGTCCAATATACTTAACGATCTCATCAGTCCATCGTGCTTTCGGTCTTCTTCGCGGACGTTTGCGATCAAGCGGTATCCACTCCAGGATTGCTTTGGTCCATCTGTCGTCCCATCGCCTCGCTATATGGCCTGCCCATCTCCATTTCAACTGTTTTACTCTTCCAATGATGTCACAGACTTTTGTTTGTTCCCTGATCCATGCGCAGGACTTTCTGTCTCGTCTTGTAATGCCAAGCATACATCTTTCCATTCCCCTCTGTGCCACCCGAAGTTTTTGAATTGATTGCGATGTGAGTGTCCAGGTTTCACTTCCGTATGTCATAATGGGTAGAACGCACTGATCGAATACTTTTCTTTTCAGGCAAAGTGGGAGTCTGCTCTTAAACACTATGTTGAGCCTACCAAATGCCTGCCAGCCACATTTAACACGCCGTTCCACCTCCCGGGCGGTATTCCCCTCCATGGAAATCCTCTGTCCAAGATATATATATATATATATATATATATATATATATATATATATATATATATATATATATATATATATATATATATATATATATATATAAGATATATAAGATATATATATATAAGATATATATATATATATATATATATATATATATATATATATATATATATATATATATATATATATATATATATATATATATATATATATTTAACGACGTTTTGACAGATAACAATCAGTGTTTTAAGTTGCCAGCTCGAGAAAGACTTGCAAACTAGCAAACTTGCAGCTAATCTCTCTCAAACCTGTAGTGAAAATGAAACTCAACGTTGTAAAAGTTTAATACTTTTAGTGCTCAATAAAAAATCAATAAACGGATGTACGTTCGGAAGAAATTCTTTAGCATACAACACCATTTGTGAATCACTTGCCATAAACATATATAAATAGGTATGTTTCTGGGCAGTTCTTTATTTTATTTTTCTTCTCTATAGCTTGATTGCCGATCAAGGATCATTGCCTCTCCCAGAGATATTTTAGTACTAGTTTTAAAATAAGAACCATTGCTTTCCTAAAATTAAGCTCATGTACAAATTGACTTTTCCACTCAGAAATTATATATCCCAAAATATTGTGTGACGTTTCAATTTCGATAAAAACTTGAACATTATTGGATTTAATGGCATCAAAACCTATATTAGAAAAAATTTACTTACGTGCATAGGTATTTATCTATTGTTTTCTATTATTTTTTCAATTGTAATAATTCTTACGAATCAAGTAATTGATGTACACAAAGTATACTGTTGGACGCTGTAAACTTGCAAGTAACCTAGTTATAATAATAATAATCTTTTTTATAAACAACGTTTTCCATATAAATAGATTTAATAACTAAATCATGTAACATACCCGTTCTCATGTTTAAAGTAAAATCTAGAACAACAGGTGTATAAAAGTGGTAATATAGAAATAGATGAAAAATGATTTTATATGTTGATTTTAGATCTCGTATTTATAAGGCAGCAAATTTATAATAGTTTCTAAGTCATACCTTCTTCGAAATCAGAAGTTTGCAGTTAAATTAGACTAATAATACATAATGTTATCTTTAAAAAATTGTTATTCCACGCCAATATTTATGGCTTTCTTAAATAAATGCAATTCTCACCAAGAAAACACTTAAAGCATCTAGTGAAATATGGGCAAATAAAACTTAATTTTTTTATTAATGACGAATTTCGTATTTACTACACACACAAATAAATAAAGTTAAGTGACTGCAATCTTCTCAATTAACTGTTATCTATATTTAAAAAACTATTCATTCAAAGATTAATTATTCAAGTTTTCTTTTAATACAAATAATTATGGAAAAAACGTGATATAAACATTTAGTACTTAATATGTCATGTAATTTCATCAAATTATTGATGTTATACTGAAATAAAGAGGAACATTATCTACTTTTCAAAAAGTATTAAAAAATAAGTGTCAATCCTGTAGTGGTATTTCATATATAGAGTTTTTGTACCGTTATAATTCGTAACTTGATATATTTTGCGAGTTATCGTCAAAATATTACTATGCGTCTATCATGCGTTTCCATATCGAAGAGCGGTATTACTAATTGATTTAACATATTTTAATGCGCTATTAGTACATGTATGTATAAAAACTAAATTTTTAGATATTAGAAATATAATTTTCTTTGTATTGTAAATATTGCCTAATTTATTTTGTAAATAAATCAATGATAAAATAATACACAAATATTGTATTTTATGTGTTTTATTGCATCAACATCAACACGAATGTGATCGACAAAACGCCATTTTCAACATGAATGACTCCATGTGACCTTTAGTTTTTTCTCAAACTCAACTTAACTCGAAGAGATTTACTACTAACACCAAATCACTTTTTTTTATTAAACTTCTCGACACTCATTTCGCTAACCATGTAAGCATCATCAGGAGATGATTAAATCTAACCTAAAATTGTTTAAATATACACTTGCCATACAAGAATAAATAGGACAGGTTTAGTTACTAGAATAGATTGAATTATTTATGATTACGTTAACATGATTACCGATACCCACGTCGAGAACTATTATAAAAAAGTGATTTGTTATTTAGAGATTTGTATTTGATAAAATGTATAATAGAATTTTATTTCATAATCCATGTTATTGAATGTTTTTTGTAAATGTTTCGAAACAATATGAGGATACGGTCAAAGGTCTATTAAGTCAATAAAAAATAGAAATTGCGGTTTGAAATACTTATTTTTATACTTAATTACGTATATACATTACCTCTATACATTCTGCCCAACAATTATCCAAAGCCTATAGCCTTGACAAAATTCAAGTGCACCTTCATGAGATATATGACTACATCAATATCAATATGTGTGTATTCAATATTTGTATGACTAAAGAAATCAAATTTAAAAAATCTAAGACTGGATCATGGCAACAAAGAAGAAAAAAATTCAATCAGAGAACTATGTTTTAAATATCGAGATATAGTATATTCCACCACGAAGATTCACAAACGCAATTATACATGACATATGGTTTGAAAATTAAACATCGACATACACAAAGGGTTACAGATACCATGCCCAAGAACAAAGTTAAGAATCAAATTTCAAAAATATAACCACAAAATAAAATAAGACCATCAAACTCGGCCTGGTTTTCATCTCTGTACCTAAAAAGCTTGATGCTTCAAACGTACAGGAATGGTGTATGGTAACTGGCTACAGAAAACTAAACGAACAGACTGTCGATGATAACATTCCAATTCCAAACATAACAGATAATTTGGACAAGTTAGGAAGAGCCAATTACTTCACAACACTCGACACTAACGGACTTGACAAGATAGATCAAAGAAGAAGATACACATAAAACTTCACTTAACACCGACATAGAACATTATGAATTTTTTCGAATATCATTCAAACTCAAAAATGCCCCAGCAACTTTTGAAAGAGTCATGAATAACATATTACTAGACCAACAAAACGAAATATGTTTTGTTTACCTAGACCATATTATAATATCACAGATCGACATGATTTTTGTAACATTGATGAGAATACTCTTTTCACAGAAATGACCTAGCACGTTCCATTTTCAAGTACATGATTCTTCTTTATATAATGGAGTCTATGGGACAGTAGGGTAACAAAAGAACATTACTGTAAGAAAAATTGGACTCATAGAACTTCTCTGTGACCCCCCCCTGTGTCCCTCCTAAAAGGAATTGGTAGCTTGGAAGTGTTTCGTAAGTGTAGTGAAAGGATTTCTGGGGAAGAAAGATGAAATCCACAAAAATCTCATCCTCCCTCCCTCCACAACAAGGAGGGAGGTTTCACTAAGACATCAGGACGATGGAAGCAAGATACCGTAGACGTTGGAACCCTTCTATATTGGACAACTACTGCAGGTTTTTAAAAAGAGACGATACTACAGATCGCAAGATAAAAAAGTGATATTTTTGTCGCTTTGTGACATCTTAAGTAATATATTTTTTATTCACATAATCCTAAGTAATGTCTTTGCATATGTTTAATACGTTTTAATAATTAATGTTTATATTAAATAAATATTAGATTGTAAAAATATGTCGTCTCCTTTTTTTCCCACCACCGATCCCATGTAAGAAAAATTACCTCATCATTTTCGGATTTCGAACTACAGCATACTTCATATTTTCATCAATGTTACCTCAAAAAAGTTTAAATTTATTAATTTGTGTATTTAGCACCAGCTTACAGAAAAGCTTTAAAATACATTGATACCAGATCAAGAACCTATAAAATCAAGATAGAGCTAGATAAATCTGAATTATTTGGAAAGAAGAACAATATCTAGGACATTAGTCTCACAAGATGGAATAAAACCAAACCCAAATAAGATATCAGTAAACAGTTTTCCAATTCCAAAAGCACAAAAACCAGTCTTTCTAGACTAATTACCATGTGACACAGATTTATTTACTATAACTTATTGCCATCCCTGCATTCAATATTGCCGAATATTTTTAGTATTGCCTTTGTGCATCTGGTAGTCGAGTAGATTATGAAGGACCTCCAGCACCAAAGTGTACAAGAATCAATGCGCTTGAGATCTTGATTTTTAATGGTCTATGTTTCAGCGCGATATAGCAATACTCGAAAAACTAAGGTTTTGACTTAGGCGGTTTCTTTGTTATGTATATTTTTTATATGTTATGTTATGTATGTATATTCTGTATTATGTCCCTATACCACCAAATTTTCTGCAAGTTTCTAATTGTACTTCTTGCCATTTCACATCTTCTTTTGATCTCATGAGTGTTACCGCCTTCATTTGATGAGCCTCAAAATAGGCCGACTCCCTTAAATTGCTCTATTTGACTGATGTTGGTCATGTTGTTGTTATGATAATCGATAATAATTATATAATTTTCCCGTTGTTTATTTTTAGTCTATAAAAATGACTTTCATTCTTTTTTTTATATAATTAAGGTCAGGTTCTCGCTCAACCTCCTACGAAGTGTAGTGTCATCGGCATATCTTAAGTTAGTTGTTTTAATATTACCAATACTGACATCACCCGTCCAATCCATGAGAGCTCTACGTATGATATATTCACCATAAATCTTGAATATAGATAGCGATAGGATGCATCCTTGTTTGGTTTCTTTATTGACGCAAAACTCATCGGATGTTCGATGTTGTAGTTTACCACTGCTTTCTTTATAGAGATGACAAATTATGCCAATTAGGTGATCTGACACTCTTATTTCCTGCACAATTTACCATTCCTCCCATTTTATGATGTCAAAAACCTTCCAATAATCAAGGAAACATAAGTAGAGTTGAAATGCCGAAAGATTACCCGTGGGTCACCAATTTTTATCCATATAAATCAAATCAACAATTATTGGTTAAATTAGAGCTAACTTTCATAATGGACATGGTTGATGCCTCAAAATATGGACTTTTATGTTTATGATTTGAATCCACGATACATTTATTTGTATATATTTATAACATGAAATTATAAAACGTCGTGTTATAAATCCAAATTTTAACGTAAAATTTCGAGTGTGTATCATGAAATTATACAGTTTTATGTCATAGATTATAGATGTTTATGTCATTTGTAGATGAAAATTGTATGAGCAACTTAAGTTAAGTTAATTAAGTTATCACGACATTTTCGGGAAATAGTCAATGTTCGTATAATTATATTAAATATTACACATTTAGTACAAATATCATTTCAAATACTTCATATAATTATATAAAGCAAGCAAACAAAAACATCTGTTTAAACATAATATTAAATACTGAGTACTTAATACATAAATACAAAATATATAAATACAATAATATACAAATATAATAACATATAAATACAATAATTTTTGTGTTTTATTTTTTGTTTTTTTTTTTTGAGGGGATTAGGAAATCTTCTAAAGACATCCATGTGTTCGATGTTCAGTGACATGGGAATGTCGGATTCATGCCCTTGTTGGAGTCATGCCTACAACCTAAAAACCCTTCTCCCTCAAGGATATCTGCTCGTGGCCTGGAAACCGCCGTTAGGCATTACTTCAGGACACACAACAGATTGTCAGTCCAAATTTGCCTTACGTCTTCTCTCGTCCTCTATTTTTGTCCTCATTATTTTCTCCACCATGCCCATTATTCTTGCCCTTTTTCCTTCCAAAAGCAGAACGCCGATGTTGTGTTCCGTCACTTCTACGTTGCATTCGGCAGCGGTAGCAATCCAGAGCGGTTCCCATCTCGAGCAGTGGAAGATTGTGTGGTCCCTTGTATCCACCATCCCACAATAGCGACAATCCTTGTCCTCTGACTTTCCCATTCTGTGTAAATAATATCTGAAGGATCCATGGCCCGTTATTGCTTGTGTTGTGTAGAAATTTGTCTCCCCTAATTTTCTGTTGTGCCACTCTCTCACATCTCGGATAAATGTTTTTGCCTTTCCCTCATAGTCGTTCCATTCTTTGTGTCAGGCTTCCAGTAATTTCTGTCTTGCTTGGGTTTTTGATTCCTTTCCCCTTTCGAATATTGATATGCTTTCCATGATTCGGAGTCTTATTGGTGGTAGACCAGCAACGGCTAGGATGGCCATTGTGGGCACGGTTCTATATGCACTTGTAATGCGCATTGCCATTTTTCTGTTTACTCTTTCGAGCATTACCTCGTAGTGCTTATACCTTAATACCTTTGCCCAAATAGGCGCCCCATACAAAATGGTTGATATAGTGGCCTCCACCAATATACGCCTCTTCCTGGCCCTTGGTCCTCCTGTTTTTGGGGTTATTTTATTTAGTATCATCAATGTTTTATTTGCTTTTTCACATGTCAGTCTGACGTGAGTGGTCACTTTAGCATCTTTGTCTATGAGAATCCCCATATATTTAGTTGCTCTTCTACTGTTTATTGTGGCACCCTGAATATTGATTTGGAGGTTTGTGAGTTTTCTTCTCCCCTCCAATATTACCATTTCAGTTTTTTTTGGTGATATTTTAATGCCCATTTGATCCATCTCCAGGGCTATTTTGTTAACAATATGCTGTGCCATTTCTTCCAGAACAGACCTGGTCCTTGCTCTTACCACCACAGCCAAGTCATCAGCGTACGCCACCATGGTAACTCCTTTCTCTGTGCTGATTCTCAGGATTTGATCATAGAAAATATTCCATAGTAAAGGTCCGATGATCGATCCTTGCGGTACTCCGCAGGTTATTGATATTTTGTCCCCCCACTGGGTTAATATATATCTGTCTGAGAGGTATGATTGAATTATTTTAATTAGGTACGGGCTGATTTTTGCCCGATATAAGGCATTTACTATCTTTTCCCAGGGCGCTGAGTTAAAGGCATTTTCTATGTCTAACGTGACCATTGCGCAG
The DNA here is from genome assembly GCA_031761425.1 of Cosmopolites sordidus. Classification (NCBI taxonomy): domain Eukaryota; kingdom Metazoa; phylum Arthropoda; class Insecta; order Coleoptera; family Curculionidae; genus Cosmopolites; species Cosmopolites sordidus. The sequence continues at coordinate 95,384 of JARFXV010000664.1, forward strand.
AATTCTCGGTTATTGTAGGCCTTTGTTTTTATTTCTTCAGGAGTTTCCATAATCTTCGATAGCGCATTTAAAGTTGATTTCCTTTTCCTAAATCCAAATTGGTTGTCGTGTAAGATTTTACGGTCTGTTATTTCTTTCTCCAGTCTGCTTTTGATCAACGCCTCTAGTAGTTTTCCGGCAGCATCCAGTAGGCATATGGGTCTATATGATGTAGGATTTAGCAGTTCATTTTTTGGTTTCTCAATTAGTACCAGCTTTGCTTCCTTCCATATATCTGGAAAATGGCCTTTGGCTAAGCACGTGTTCATAACACTGGCAATATTATCTGGATTATGCAAGCTAACAACCTTCACGATCTCTGGAGGAATGTGATCTGGTCCTGCGGCTTTGCCTGTCTTTATTTTGTTTTCTGCATTTATAATTTCTTCTGATGTGAAAAGCGTAATGGCTCTCTCCAGGAGGTCTATGTCTGGCCTTTTAGTTACTGGGCGCTTTGGAAACACTTTGTCCACTTGTTCTTGTGTTTCGCGTTTATCTATTGTCCTATGTCTTTTCAATTTAAATTTTTTTGTTACAATCTGATATCCTTTGCCCCAGATGTCATTTTCTAGCTCTTCGCTTAAGTCTTTCCACATTTTACTTTTCTGTATTTTTATTGCTTTTTTCAGATCGTTCTTTGCTGTTTTATATGCCTGCTCTTTTGTGCAATCGTTGTTGTCTTTTAGTTTTCTAGAACGTACAAGTGATCTTCTTTGAGCTATGCATCGTCTTCTCTTTTCAGCAATTTCTGATATCCACCAGTAAACTGGGGAATGACCGTATTTCGGTTGTCTCTTTCTTGGGAGATACTTGTTGCAATAAATACAATAATATATAAATACAATAATATATAAACAAAATAATATATAAATACAATAATACATAAATAAAAATAATTTGTCCTATATCTAAATAATTAGGTAAACTAATAAGTTTATTAATCAACCACATTAGCAAAATAGTTATATATCTTCATCAGATTCAGACGAGTACTTTCATTTGCATTGATTATTATAGGCTCAACTTCAACATTGACTATGTGTTGTTCTCGGGTAAACCAGTCTTCAATTGATGTCTGTGTATGTGCTACAGACTTTTCCCACACTCATTCATTACAGTGTTCCAATGCTACTTTCCATATATTTTATACGTTTTCATCATTAAATCCATTCCAACCAATATGTTTATTATAGTGTATCCTCGTATTAGCCCAAATTAACTGTATGACATTAAAATCTTAAAATTTCTTGGCCATCTTGTCTTACTAGTTCATCAATTATACATACACTCACACACAAATATATATATATATATATATATATATATATATATATATATATATATATATATATATATATATATATATATATATATATATATATATATATATTATTTTCTGTTCCTTTTACCCACTTGCACTAATTTTGATTTTGTGAGTTTTTCACACACGTTGTTGAGGAACTGCAAGTCTGTTTTTACCCTATGGTATAGTGCATTATCAATTACTATTAAGGATGGCTGTTCTAAATTGGACATTCATGGTAATCGGACGTCAAATATATTGAGGTGAACACCAAATTTGCATCCTGAATAAATCCTTTCAAAGAGCCGGTATGAATGACTATAAAACGTATCCCATCATATCGTTCTGCTCGCTTACGGACACTTTAACACTACTGTCTTGTCAAGAATTTATTTTGTTTCTTTTTTGAATAAATCCAGGTCTTATCTAAGAATATAATTTGGCGCCTGACTGTGCTGTTACGATTTTCCATATGTTTGCGAAGAAAGCAGGTTCTTAATACAGAAATATTGTTTCTTTCAATTAATAATCTCCTATTGTAATCTCTTTTGAACTTAAAGCCTAGCTCCTTCAAGAGAGTATTGAATGATGTACGACCCATGCTGGCAATTTCCTTTCTTCCGAACTTCATATTAATGCTTTTGATAGTTCCATGCTTTTCTGCAAATAAAAAAAAAAAATTATTATGAGACATAAGTAGTATTATGCTTGTATTTTTTTTTTTATGAAACTGATTGTTGAAAATTAAGCTATATCATATTCCAATTGTAGTCAACATATTTGTATGTACACTGTATGTATGTACACTGTAAGTCTTAACCTCAAGCTGATTTATTTTTGATAGTGCAATGTTTTGGTAAAAATTAGTAATTTCTAGTACTATAATAACACTGGAGAACAGCAATTTTGTTGACTTGGATCTGTGACTTGTTTCTGACTAATTTTTTATCTCTGAATTCGAAAATATTCACAGTTTTTCTCTATCACGTCAAGTTCTTAAACTACAGCATACCCCTCATTTTACCTTAAAAGTGAACATACGAAAGGAAATAAGGTGAGATCTGACCAAATAGATTAGAATATTTTATTCATACAGACGTTAACATATTATTAAAAGTTAAATTGTGTTTATATAAAAAAATAAATAAAAGATATTATGGTGAAAATTTCTTCTTATAGCTTTTCCTGGAGTGTTCAGTTTGTAGACATTCTCGCTTGATGCTCCAATAGTAGTCAGCCATCATACTGACATCCCGTCTACCTTGATACCGCGCTTCCATAAACTTTAGATCTTGGTGGAATCGCTCGCCCTGTTCATCACTAACAGCACCAAGATTTTCTGGGAAGTTAACAAGATGACTATGTAAGAAATGCAGTTTGATGCTCATGTTGCAACCAAGCTTTTTAAAGTTCTCCAAGAGTTGTTGAACAATTTCGATGTAATTCGGGGCTCGTGTATTTTCAAGAAAGTCTTTAACAATATTTTTAAAAGCCAACCAAGCATTCCTTTCAAGTTCGGTCATTGTTTCAGTGAAATTCTCATCTTTAACGAGTTGCCGAATCTGTGGACCATCAAACACACCAGCCTTTATCTTTTCATATGACAGGCTAGGGAATGCCGAAATGATATACTTAAAGCAGTCTCCTTCAATTGACAAAGCCTTAACAAATTGCTTCATGAGACCTAGTTTTTTATGCAAAGGCGGAAATACAATGTTTTTTCTGTCGACAAGTGGCTGATTTAAAATGTTTGGATCACCAGGTCTTAGGTCAGATTTTGGCGGCCAGTTCGATTGCACCCAATGCTTCTCACGAGCTCTGCTGTCCCACATGCACAAAAAACAGGGATACTTGGTATACCCGCGTTGCTGGCCAAGAAGGAAACAGACCATTTTAAGGTCAACACAGATGATCCATTGGTGCAGGTTATATTGCAACAAGTCAGTGAAGTCTTTATGTCGCCATATTCTTCACGCAAAAAAACTGAATGACTTATTGGGACTGAACCGTATAAATTTCCATTATGTAGGAGAACACACTTCAAGCTAAGCTTTGAGCTATCTATAAACAATGGCCAGTCAGTTACTTATAGTTAGAAATGGCCAATTCTTTCATTAAACCTTCTACGTTCTGGCAATATACAAATCCGTCATTATTTCTGAAGTACTGCCTAAATTCACTTTCTCTGGATCGATAGTAAGTGACTTTAGCTCCTTTGTCAAGCAATTTTTTTTCGTGCAGTCTTGATGCTAATAATTCCGATGCTTTTTTGGATAGTCCCAAATCTCGTGCTAATCGTTTAATTTATGTTGATTGAATCCTTTACGAACAAAATCATTCAAAACTTTGAATTCTTCATCGGTGGAGTCACTATGATCTTCACTTGATAGCACTGGAATTTCAGCTGAATGAGGCACAGGACGTATAGCTGACTGTAAACTAGGATACTCAATTTTATGTTTGTTTTTCTTGTTGAATCCTGATGTTTTCACTATGCAAAAGTAGCAATCACTTAAGTGATCTTTGGGCTCTCGCCAAACCGTTGGTATACCAAACGAAAGTTTATTAGGTGTTCTCTTCGTCCACATTCGTAAACTCTCTACATACTGTTTGCACACTTTATGAGGGGCCCATGATTTTTCTTGGTGACCTATTTTCACTTTAAAATAAGCAAAATAGGCTTGCCTGACAAATGTACTAATATTAGTCCGTTGAATGGAGATCACGAAAATCTGTAGTTGTGTATGTATACTTTGACTTCACTATATTAGAGCGACACAGACCCGCGTACTTTAGCATCTCATGCGTAACTGACCGAACAAGTTTTGGATGACGCAACGTCACTCACGCCCCCACTCCTAGGTCGAAGAAGGTTCGCCGGTAGGAGAGCAGTAGCGACTTCTGTGATTCGCCAAGTTTAGTCGGATGCGCAACAACTGTAGAGAAAAAAACTTGACGTGATAGAAAAAAACTAAATAAAGTTTTGGAATTAGTATGTCAATTTACGTATAAAACAGCTTAAATATCGAACTCAACAGAAATTATTTTTCAAATTGTTCCCCAGTGTAATTATTGGCAATACATACATCTTTTGTTATTTACCAGGAATAACAGGATATGCCATATATTTGTGCTAGATATAAGTAAGTTTTTAAATGTTTACAAATGTGAAAAATTTAAAGACATATGTGGTACAACTGGCAAACAATTAATATGTATTCATTATATTTATATGACTTATTATATGACTGATTATATTTTTATGATTTACTTTCATTGTACATATTGTACAAGGTATTTCGAACATCCATTTTACTTCCTTCAGGTAAGTCTACTGGTTTGGTTTTCGCTCAAGGTCTGCTTGTTCCAGGAGAAGAAATAACTGGATTATATTATTTCCTTTTCTTAATAGAATTCATGGATGAAAGATACTCTAAAGGTCCCCCATTCCTTTTTTTCCATATCCAAATTCATAAACATTGAGCAGAAATTATTGGGCTTGCGATTTTATTGTTTTTCCCGACATTATCTGAAATCACACAAAATGTGACATACTTTAAAAGTTGACACTTTTATATTTTCGTTGTTATTTTGAAACGGTTGTTTATCTTACAGTATGTTTTTAGAATTAGCCAATATAAATTCTGTTTTTATTAAACATTTGTAATAAAATGTCGAATGTTGAATCTGTTCCCATATACGTCTTGTACACGCATTTGACTTGTATTAGTATTAGTATGAGATTCAAAGTGAATGGTTTGAAATTCATTTTATTTGTATAATTCTATCGTTGGCATTATCATAAGTAGTTACTCATTTACTAGCATATTTCGTCAACACGAAATAGGCCATTTCAACTGGAATTGTCATGACCTGAAAAAAGTATTGTACTCCCATTTTGTGCTGTGAAGTGATCAAACCTTCGCCAGTGAGTCTTAGATAAACCGGAGATCATCATGCCGCTTCGATCAAGGTCCATTTCCACTATGTCAGTTTTGCCTACATCGAGCAGATTATCCATGTAACAACACTCATTGCATGGCTATTTAACTTAAGCTTTTCTAAACATTTAACGCACTCTTTCAAGGCAATCTCCGACGGAAATTCGACTGGGGCTTTATTTTACCTTATTAATTTTTAACTCTGAAAGAAACCTCTGAGAGAAAAGAGCAATTACTCTTTCCTTATCATATATAAAGGGTACGAGCACTTTTACCCGCTGATTTGTCACACAGGCAAAAATATTGTGAATGGTTTACTCCTCAAAAGCAAACTAAATCAAACCAAACCAAACCAAACCAAACCAAACCAAATCAAACCAAACCTAATTTCTGTTCAATGTTTTATCAATCGACGAAGCTTTTTTCATCAAGAAGGGTATGGTGAACATTTTCAAAACTTGTAATGTGCAAAATTCGTGCTAGTAATTTCAACTTTGACATTAAACAACAATAATGTATACATTTTCCTTTTTCAGTTTTTTTTTGAAACAAAACAAGCAAATTTATGCTGAAACGTACGGAATAAATGGTTATAAAAATATTACATTTAATTTTTAAATAATATCTTAAAAGGCTAAACGGCAAAAAAACTGAATTCGGATCGATCGAAATAAATAAGATGAGACGAAATTTACGACAATTTACGAAATTTTTTTCTCTTACATCCTGTATAATACACATTTACTGAATTTATTTGAAATAGGCTTGCATACAGTTTCACTCACGTTAGCTACTTAGTGAAATATACATGAAGGTACATTTGAATTTTGTTAAGGTTTGGTCTGAATGTATAGAGGTGATATATAATTATGTATAAAAATAACTATTTTAAACATCAATTTCTGTTTTTATTTTGATTTCACGGACAAACATTTATCCTATAACATGAATTGTGACATTAAATATAGTTCATATTATGCTTCTTATTAAATACAAATCTCTAAGTAACAAATCAATTTTTATATTAGAATTCTAGACGGCCTTTTCGGTAACCATGTTAGCATCATCATAAATAATTCAATCTAATTCTAGTAACTAAGGTAGTAGTATTTATATGACATCTAACAAATTTTAGAGCATTTTTCCAAACCATTTAATGAAACAGTAGCAGTGAAACAGTAAAAACAATTCGGAAGCAAGTTGCTCAGCAGCCTCAATTACGCCTCTGGGCAAAGAAGCGACGTCCTAGAGAAAGTTATAATGAATTTAATTTGTTCGGTGGGAAAATATTTTTGCGTTTCAAAACTAAATAATTTACACAAAATGATTTATTAAACGCGCAATTACGCAAAGAACAATTTGCAAAATTAAATGAAAATGAAGTATTAACTTTTCGTTTAAAAGGAATTTTCCCTAAATAGAATTCAGTATATATCACAATTTTCTTAATGAATAATGGATTGTTCAAAGAGAATGTCAGTACTTTAATATAAGGGCACAATTATTATTACAAGTGATATTCGGGCAATTTTTATTCAGTCTTGATAAACAAATAATGGCATTATGTTTTGAAAATAATGTATATGTTGTTTGGTAAAATGCATTCTGGAAACCCAATTTTCGATTATTCTTTCACACATATCGCGTTGTATATATTTAATGGTCACATCGGGGTTTGTTTCTGTAAACCAGAGATTTAACATGACACCACAAAAATCTAATCCAAGGACGTGAGATCGCATGATCTTGGTGGCCTGTTGACATTACCATTTCGCGAATAAACGCGTTCATGAAACTGTTCTTCCTATATATCGATTGCCTCTCAATATGTGTGCCACCGTCTTGTTTAAAAAAAACACATTTATTTATAACCATATTTATCAATTCAGACCAACGATATTTTGTTAAAATAGTCCTGTAGCGTTCGTCATTAACAGTAACTCGGTTTCATTAATCGCTTCAAAAAAAAAACCGTGATCCTATAACTCCTTTAGTCCAAAAAGCTAACTTTTTAGAGGTAACTCCTAAATCATATGAGGATATTCGTAGGTCTAAATCCTGCAGTTATGTTTGTTCACAAACCCATTAAGGAAAGATTATTTTTCTACAAAGTAGAGATCACCTTCCAACATCCAATTTCTACACGCTGTTGAATCGTGTATATTTCCATAGCGAATTCACGCAATGTACTGAACACTGTAGTCTATGAGCAACATTTAACATTGTTATCGCTTTCATGTTTTAAAGTTCTGATACTCTTATTGGAAAACTCTATACTTCCATCGTATTAAACTGAAATTGTTGCAAATAATGATTGTTCTGTATCTAGGTTACATAAAATTACATAACAATGATTAGTGATTAGAAGGACGCGTGCAATTAGAATTAAATAAAAGAAATGTATTTTCTCATGAATTGGTGCAAACTTTTAACATATATATATATATATATATATATATATATATATATATATATATATATATATATATATATATATATATATATATATATATGTATATATATATATCGAATGCACGAGTGCACGAATAACTTTTGAAATAAATATCCGCAAACAATTTTATTGAATTCAAATTTTATTTCCCCAGTCAATGTTATTTATTTTGCAAATAGTAAATTCTTACATGCATTAAAATAAAACACAGTAAAAAATGTGTAAGAATGAAGTTCAGGTAGGCAGAATAGTAAAATTTTTATACATGTTCGACCAAAGTTTTTTTTTTATAGACAACAGTCGATTATTAAATTTATTCTAAAGGAATTCTAAGAAACATAATTAAAACTGAATATTAAGTTCTTATAATAATTAAATAACAATGTGGGTCTCTCCAACTCCGCCTGTGGGTACCTGCATGAACTGAATAGCTTAGTAACCTGCTGTTGTTTCCAAGCCCGGATAAAGGAGTAGGGTCCCCCAGATCAGGCTAGCAACCTGCCTGGAGGAAAACCAAGAACGCTCACAGAACTGACGCTCCTCGCATATTTCATTCGCCTCACGAATACTTGTTTTAATTTGGAATTTGCTACGTATGTACACACTGAGTAGTACTTTTGAAATAAAAATAATCAACTTTTAATTGCAAACATGAACGTGTTTAATGTAAATAGCACTGTTTCAATAGCACGAAAGGTAAAAAGGAGCAAGGGGAAAGCAAAAAAAATCTTCAGCAGCACTATTTTCTTTTATGCCCTCCCCTCCCACTTTAAAAACCCACGAGCCGCCACTAGATTAGGAAGTAATTAAGATTATTTGTAATCTTCTTCTAATACTGTAGAACAGCCATTCTTTCGTAACCATCACTGTGTGATTTAGGTCATTGCCTTGCAGAATTCTGAAGATATCTCTCGTACCTGTAATTTTGAAGGGCATTCGAACACATTTTTCCCCGTATGTCCAAATACGTCTGGAGCATTTACAATGATTAATAAATTTATAGTCCAAGCCTAGGAGATATACCTTCAAACCATAATATTTCCACCATCGTGTTTTACTGTGGGAATGGTACTTCGAGAACGACCGCCGGTGTATTTTTCTCTACATACTTTTATCGCCATCGGAACCATATAAACAAAAATTTCTTTCGTCTGTAAATATGACTGATTTCCAAATATCTAACGGGTAACTTACGTACTTTTAGAGAATCAGAGCCTTTTTTCTTTTTTTTGTAACATATTACAGATTTATTCAGAGCACTCCTCCTTCTATATCCGAAATTATGCAAATAATATCTTACTATTCTGGAAGTGACGTTTACTCCAGAATTAGAAGCAATATTATTGGCTGCTTTTGATTTGAAAAATAACCATTTTTTAACGGAATTAAATAATTTATTCCGTATTCTCAGGAAAACTAATTGTTTAAATACTGTTTTCCGTGAGACAAGGAGACCTTATTAATTAAAGTTTAAAAAGCGTTATAATCATCTTTATATGGAATATCATTGTAAAAAATAATTTGTAATTTGAGTTACAAATTATTACAATTAAAATTGAGCAAAATCCAATCTAATTGCTTTGAACTAACATTCAGAACTCATTCTATCCTTATAAGCTGAAAAATTAAAACGTGGTGTATTTTGCCTAAAACATATACTACTATAATCAAAAAGTATAGTAGTATTCGATGGATTATTCACATTTTATATTTGAAATGTTGATACATAAAATATTATATTATGTGAAGTAAATTCATTTTAAATACAGATCTATATTTACAAAAAAAAATGAGACAAATTGATTGATCACAATGCGTGACATCTATTCTAGGGCATACAAACTAATACTACTTTCATAAAATGGTAACTGTAATAGAAAACACAGCAGCTTATTATTGCCTCGGCGGGTACAACAAAATTCCGTCAGATGGCCGACTATTCCCTTATCCTATCAGTTCAGATGATGATGTTTCAGGAACATATAAACAAAAATCGATAAACATGGTGGCAGTGATCTCGTGCATCGAAACCTGGCGCTTGTTTTTCCAAAAAAGCCGTAAGTTTTCAACAATTGTTTTTATTATCCGTCTGAAAATAGTCAGATTATGATTTTCCGAAATACTTACGACCATTATTTTTGAATGTTATTTTATAATTGCATCGTAAAAGTGTAGCATACTTGTGATTATCCCTGACATGTGGGCGTCAATGACTTTCCGGTGCATAAACGCAATTGCTTTTGGGTGTTTTAAATATGATTTGTTATAGTGTGTCGGTATCCGATTTCAAAGGAATAATGCAGCGTTTTATGAAAACATGCAGTTACTACAGCTGCAAGAATAAAATGTAATATAAAATTCGGTATAAAAGTTTACTTAAAATATACAATATTATATTCTTGTATCAAAATTTTAACATTCTTATAACACAATTTTTGGCATTCATGAATTTGTCAAAATAATTTTCCCATGGATGGAACAAAAGTAATATATCTATATATATATATATATATATATATATATATATATATATATATATATATATATATATATATATATATATATATATATATATATATATATATATATATATATATATATATATATATATATATATATATATATATATATATATATATATATATATATATATATATATATATATATATATATATATATATATATATATATATATATATATATATATATATATATATATATATATATATATATAATATATATATATATATATATATATATATATATATATATATATATATATATATATATATATATATATATATATAATTCTAGAACGTCTGCAGACACCCACATAATCCGCAGGAGCATTGGTAGTTTTGTTCCACAGAGCGCGCTCAATAGTGGAATGCATACAGTCTGCTTCCATTTGAATGTGCTCAACTTCAAGAACCTTTTGTTTAGTTATAATGTTGTGCTAAACTTGAAGAGATTTACCACAGGAGATGATTTAATCTGCTAAATCTAGATTAAATCATCTCCTAATGATGATAACATGGTTAGCGAAACGTGCGCCGAGAAGTTCAGAAAAGTAATTTCGTGTTTAGTGATAAATCTCTCCAAGACTAGTGTTTCACACCAAAGGTTCCAATAGAAGAATTGATATAATGTTGTGGTTCATAGCTGTAGAATGCAAGGCATTAGACATCACGCAGTTTCGGTTCTGATATGTGCATCCATCACTATAAAAAATTAATTTTTTTTGGCCTTCTGCCTCTGATTCTGTTGATACATTATCTGCCTGCCCGATTGTCTTTTCAATTAAATCGACCCAAACACTTGCAAACTTTTCTGAATTCAAGCCTCCTTCAATTTCGGTGCATAAATAACAGAATTCCTCTTTGGTCTTTAGATTATAAATGTAAGATTGCGTACTAGAAGTTTTGTTCTATAATACAGACTACCAATATTTGACTTGGGTGTCATAAACACAGCCTATAAATCAACCGTGAAAACAATTTAAACGTGAGATTGTGTACTAGAAGTTTTGTTCTATAATACAGACTACTTATATTTAACTTGGGTGCCATAAACACAGCTGGTAAATCAACCATAAAAACAATTTGTTCACCATTTTTGTCTTTGTTTTTTTTTATATCTGGCTTCTTTTTTTTTGATGTTCTAAATAGATTCAAATAGATTGCCAACTTTATATAAAGCACATTTCTCGCATTAATCTTTCTTGGGAAAATATAAAGCAAAGTTTTTGGAATTAAAAACATCATGAAAAACGGCGATGCATAGATGCTGAACATCTCGAAATACCCACCAATCGTTTTTGTAAACATTATATAAAGCTTTTATCGTACTCCACTCTGGCAATACAAATACTTCTTCTCAGTTGTTGCACAACAGTAATGAGATCCCATAACAGGCAAATAGTCTAAAAAATATCTCAAGTCCCGACGTTCTTTACCAAACGGCTTTGAAGCAGATCTTCCATTTTCACGTGATTGACGGGCACCGGAGGCACTATCATGTGCAATATTTCAATCATTAAACCCTCGAATTGATACAAAAACACTATTAATTGAAACAATTACGAAAGCCGAACTGGCGGTAACAAAAACCAGTACAAAATGGCGTCAGTAACGGATTTAGCTGCCAATTTTCACACGTAAGAATTTAGCTATTTTATTCATTACGTGATTTCGATAATTTATGACCATTCTTGCATTTAGCTGTTTTGCATAGAGGGTGCGCTATCTCTTTCGAATGATATAAATATGTCATAAAAGACAAAAAAATAATTTTTGAAACTCGATTGAATACGAACCTTATTGTAAAAGGGCTTCCATTGTAAGAAGAAAATGTCCAAATAATCCGAGATCTTGTGCGTTCTGTTCACACAACCTTTCATCTGATTTTGACAAATAAATTGGGTATTATATGATGTGACAATGATGCGTATTGAAAATGATTCTCATTTTCTGGAACAAGACATTATTGGCGATGAGTCTTGCATTTTTGAATACGACCGAGGTTTTGTCAAGTAAAAACATTACTGTGGCTTCACAGCTCTCTTCTTCACCAAACTTGAGTACTTGTAGCTTCTTCCCTTTCCCAGCATTTAAAATTCACCTCACAAAACACCGTTTTGTGACATTGGAGAATATTGAAAAGCTGGTAACGGCGTTCCAGCACTGCTATGGAGAATAGACAAATGGCCTCCATGGCAACCGCTTGAAGCAGACAATGTAGAATTTTACTTCTCAAAAATTATAAAAAATCAGTCTTCATCATGTTCCAAAAAATAAGGATAATTTTCAATATGCAATCATTTTCATATCACATAATATTCGTTGGTCAACATCAGATGGACGGTTGTGTGAGTTAAATATAACTCTTCTCCGATCATTCTGACCATAGAACGTACAAGATCCCGGATTCTGTGGACATTTTCATCTGTTCTTGAAGTGGAAGGCCTTTTACTGCGTGTTTCGTCTTCAATCGAATTACAGCCTAGCTGAGAATGCCTTAAACCACTTGAAAACTTGGTGACCACTATGAACAAACCTTAAACCACTTGAACACTATGTTCATAGGTCTGTTGAAGTTTTACCAAACTAGTTTAAACTAGTACTGCAGACGCATCAGATGTTAGCCATCCAACCCTCCAAAGGGGAAGCCAACAGTATTGCACGATCAAGCGTTACGCTACCAGCGTCGCATTACTTTATTTGTTAGTACATCTCGTACACAGCCTCTGATTGGATTGATTCAATTTATCGATCCGGTTGGAGACGAAGATTCAAGAATATGGTTTACTAATGGGCTATAATACCACAGAAAGAAAAAGATAAATAGAATAAATGTATACGTCCATGCCCGTATCTCTTTTATAGAACTCTCAATAGTTTTTTGTGTTTTTTATAGCATAGTCGCTTATTTGATACTTCTAATACAAAGTACCAAACATCATGATCCCTACATAGTCACAACTTATTTTTATCGTACTCCCTATTAATCGCTTGCTATCCTGGGGTGTCAGCCTAGGCGGCAGCCTTTGAGTTTGATGGTAAAGGCTTGATGGTAAAGGCTGATCGTAAAGGCTTTGATTGCTGTTCGTAGTCCTCTCCCAGTTTTAAGTTTTGCTCGTAAAGGATGAATAAGTATGTATATAAGTATGTATAAGTAAGTATGTTCCAGTAAGGTGGTTAGAAAGTCTTCCACCATTGGACAAAAAGTTTTAATAATTAATGAAATTAAAAGTGGTGTTACACAACGAGATTTGCAAATCTAGATCTTAGAAATATGCTACTGTTGGTCAATAATGAAAAAATATATATTGCAGTTTCATGGTGTATCCAAACTAAAAGAACGTATTCAAATTTAATCGAGAATATTTGTAGCACTTGTGTTGTATTGCTTTTATAAATATATGCACTAACGCTTATTGCAACACAATCATACAACGTTAAACAATTTTGCGAACTATTCTGCTTTATCAATTCTTCTATTGGAACCTTTAGTGTGATGCACTAAACTTGAAGAGATTTACCACTAAACACCAAAACACTTTTTTGAACTGCTCGACGCACGTTTCGCTAACCATGTTAGCATCATCAGGAGATGATTTAATCTGGATTAAATCTGGATTAAATTTGAATAAGTTCTTTTAGTTTGGATACACCATGAAATTGCAATATATATTGTTTCATTATTGATCAACAGTGGCATATTTCTAAGATCTAGATTTGCAAATCTCGTTGTGTAACACCACTTTTAATTTAATTAATTATTAAAACTTTTTGTCCAATGGTGGAAGACTTTCTAACCACCTTACTGGAACAAACTTACTTATACATACTTATATACATACTTATTCATCCTTTACGAGCAAAACTTAAAACTGGGAGAGGACTACGAACAGCAATCAACGCCTTTACCATCAGCCTTTACCATCAAGCCTTTACCATCAAACTCAAAGGCTGCCGCCTAGGCTGACACCCCAGGATAGCAAGCGATTAATAGGGAGTACGATAAAAATAAGTTGTGACTATGTAGGGATCATGATTTTTGGTACTTTGTATTAGAAGTATCAAATAAGCGACTATGCTATAAAAAACACAAAAAACTATTGAGAGTTCTATAAAAGAGACACGGGCATGTACGTATACATTTATTCTATTTAACTTTTTCTTTCTGTGGTATTATTGCCCATTAGTAAACCATATTCTTAAATCTTCGTCTCCAACCGGATCGATAAATTGAATCAATCCAATCAGAGGCTGTGTACGAGATGTATTAACAAATAAAGTAATGCGACGCTGGTAGCGTAACGCTTGATCGTGCAATACTGTTGGCTTCCCCTTTGGAGGATTGGATGGCTAACATCTGATGCGTCTGCAGTACTAGTTTAAACTAGTTTGGTAAAACTTCAACAGACCTATGAACATAGTGTTCAAGTGGTTTAAGGTTTGTTCATAGTGGTCACCAAGTTTTCAAGTGGTTTAAGGCATTCTCAGCTAGGCTGTAATTCGATTGAAGACGAAACACGCAGTAAAAGGCCTTCCACTTCAAGAACAGATGAAAATGTCCACAGAATCCGGGATCTTGTACGTTCTATGGTCAGAATGATCGGAGAAGAGTTATATTTAACTCACACAGCCGTCCATCTGATGTTGACCAACGAATATTACGTGATATGAAAATGATTGCATATTGAAAATTATCCTTATTTTCTGGAACATGATGAAGACTGATTTTTTATAATTTTTGAGAAGTAAAATTCTACATTGTCTGCTTCAAGCGGTTGCCATGGAGACCATTTGTCTATTCTCCATAGCAGTGCTGGAACGCGGTTACCGGTTTTTCAATATTCTCCAATGTCACAAAATGGTGTTTTGTGAGGTGAATTTTAAATGCTGGGAAAGGGAAGATGGTACAAGTACTCAAGTCTGGTGAAGAAGAGAGCTGTGAAGCCACAGTAATGTTTTTACTTGACAAAACCTCGGTCGTATTCAAAAATGCAAGACTCATCGCCAATAATGTCTTGTTCCAGAAAATGAGAATCATTTTCAATACGCATCATTGTCACATCATATAATACCCAATTTATTTGTCAAAATCAGATGAAAGTTTGTGTGAACAGAACGCTCAAGATCTCGGATTATTTGGACATTTTCTTCTTGCAATGGAAGCCCTTTTATAATAAGGTTCGTATTCAATCGAGTTTCAAAAATTCATTTCTTGTCCTTTATGACATATTTATATCATTCGAAAAAGATAGCGCATCGGCTATGCAAAAAAAATAAAATAGCTAAATTCTTACGTGTGAAAATTGGCAGCTAAATCCGTTACTGACGCCATTTTGTACTGGTTTTTGTTACCGCCAGTTCGGCTTTCGTAATTGTTTCAATTAATAGTGTTTTTGTATCGATTCGAGGGTTTAATGATTGAAATATTGCACATGATAGTGCCTCCGGTGCCCGTCAATCACGTGAAAATGGAAGATCTGCTTCAAAGCCGTTTGGTAAAGAACGTCGGGAGTTGAGATATTTTTTAGACTATTTGCCTGTTATGGGATCTCATTACTGTCGTGCAACAACCGAGAAGAAATATTTGTATTGCCAGAGTGGAGTACGATAAAAGCTTTATATAATGTTTACAAAAACGATTGGTGGGTATTTCGAGATGTTCAGCATCTATGCATCCTCGTTTTTCATGATGTTTTTAAGTCCAAAAACTTTGCTTTACATTTTCCCAAGAAAGATCAATGCGAGAAATGTGCTTTATATAAAGTTGGCAATCTATTTGAATCTATTTAGAACATCAAAAAAGGAAAGAAGCCAGATATAAAAAAAACAAAGACAAAAATGGTGAACAAATTGTTTTTATGGTTGATTTACAAGCTGTGTTTATGGCACCCAAGTCAAATATAAGTAGTCTGTATTATAGAACAAAACTTCTAGTACACAATCTCACGTTTAAATTGTTTTCACGGTTGATTTATAGGCTGTGTTTATGACACCCATGTCAAATATTAGTAGTCTGTATTATAGAACAAAACTTCTAGTACACAATCTTACATTTATAATCTAAAGACCAAAGACGAAATCTGTTATTTATGGACCGAAATTGAAGGAGGCTTGAATTCTGAAAAGTTTGCAAGTGTTTGGGTCGATTTAATTGAAAAGACAATCGGACAGGCAGATAATGTATCAACAGAATCAGAGGCAGAAGGCCAAAGAAAAATAATTTTTTATAGTGATGGATGCACATATCAGAACCGAAACTGCGTGATGTCTAATGCCTTGCATTCTACAGCTATGAACCACAACATTATATCAATTCTTCTATTGGAACCTTTGGTGTGAAACACTAGTCTTGGAGAGATTTATCACTAAACACGAAATTACTTTTCTGAACTTCTCGGCGCACGTTTCGCTAACCATGTTATCATCATTAGGAGATGATTTAATCTAGATTTAGCAGATTAAATCATCTCCTGTGGTAAATCTCTTCAAGTTTAGCACAATATTATAACTAAACAAAAGGTTCTTGAAGTTGGGCACATTCAAATGGAAGCAGACTGTATGCATTCCTCTATTGAGCGCGCTCTGTGGAACAAAACTACCAATGCTCCTGCGGATTATGTGGGTGTCTGCAGACGTTCTAGAATTAACCAAAACCTTTCGGTGTATCATATTTGAACTATCCGTTTTTCAAGAAATTCAATGAAATTCAATTCTTTAAATTACATTTATCTTGGTTATGGAAAAGGTGATGCGAAAGTAACTGACATTCGGGCTATACGATATAGTCCAAGAGGTGATATGTTTTTCAAAGTGTGATTCTCTGACGAGTGCAAATTAATACCTCAAAGAAAATAATCGCAAGTCACACTGTTGCTTTTTGCTCGCTTACATCAATTGCATCAAAATAAAACAAAAATCAGTGCAAGGAAGTTTGAGGACCTGCAATACTTAAAGGAATCTTTGCCCGAAGACTACAGTCAGTATTACAACAATCTACCACATGACTGAAAGTGAAACTGATGTTTTTGTTTTAAGTTACTTAATCGACAAAATCTAATTTTTATATGATAGTTTTATCTATTACAAAATGTTCCATTTTTTGTTATGTTACTGATTGTTTATGGACAAAGCCTAATACCCATATAAGTTTTTGAAAACTACGGAGACACCTACCTATTGTGAAATTTTCATAGCTTTGTTGGTAAAAGTGTAAGGTAATAGATTTTTATATTTTATTACTTTGTTTTGAGTCGAGAAACTGAAGATTTCAAAAACAATTTTGTTTTAGATGAGTAATTTAATTTGATATATAATTCATTTCTTACAAGTTTATTAACAAAATAAACATTTACCTATTATTTATTTTGTCTATTTTCCTACTCTCATGAGATCAATTTCTTTTAAATATATTGAATATATATATATATATATATATATATATATATATATATATATATATATATATATATATATATATATATATATATATATATATATATATATATATTATTTATTATTATTATTATTATTATTCACGTATGGGCACGTATGTTGTTGTTAGCCTGCCTTTGTGCCCATACTAATTTCATTCTTTCGCTATGAGCTTTTTTCCTTTCGTCAGACCAAGTTGTTCCAGTCTTCCTACATTTTTCTCTCTGGCCAACCTTCCAAACATTAACCTTGTGTCCGAAACAGCCTCTATTCTGAATTTCACTTTGTGTGATATTTGCTGATCTTAGGTCCTCTTTAATTGCAGCAATCCATTTAATTATTTCTACTTTAGCTTTACTCCTATTTTCATAAAATTCGACTATTTGTCTAGTTAACCTACTCGGATTCATCCGTTTTATGTGTCCGTAAAACTTAAGTCTTCTTTTTCTCATATCGCTATGTATATCTGTGTATTGTTTGATTTCTTGGTTCGGTATGTTGTGCTATTTATTTGTTTGGGCCCTAGGATTTTTCTTATGATTTTTCTTTCCTTCTTTTCAATGTCCTCGATGTCCCTCTTTCTATTCAAAATGAACGTTTCCGCAGCATATAGACATTCTGGCTTAATAACTGTGTTGTAATGTCTCAGTTTTGTGTTTTTAGATAGGCATTTTTTGTTGTAAATATTTTGTGTAAGTCTCAATGCCGTTTCCATTTTTTGTCATCTACCCTTATTGGCCGCTTTTTCCAACCCATTTTCCATGATTATTTCACCCAAATATTTAAATTGAGAGACTCGTCTGATGTTACCATATTTTGTTTTTAGAAATGGCATTCTTAGTCTGTTGCAGGTCATGTATTGTGTTTTTTCAAAGGAAATTTGGAGTCCTACATTTTCTGCTGTTTCTTTTAGGATTTCAATCTGTGTCTGTACTGTTAATACATCTTGAGCTAAAATTGCTAGATCATCAGCAAATGCCAGACAATCAATTTGGATGTTGATTCTCCCCAGTTTAATGGGCTGGTCAATATTCAGGGCCGACTTTTTTTCACGCCACTCCTGTATTACTTTTTCTAGAACACAGTTAAATAAAAGTGGCGAGAGTCCATCCCCTTGTCTCACTCCAGTTTTAATTTCGAACGGCTCTGAGATCTCACCCATGAATTTAACTTTTGACCTTGTGTTAGTTAACGTTGCTTTAATAATTGCCAGCGTTTTCAGATCTAGTCCTTGTTCTTTCAAGATTCGGAATAAAGATTCGCGGTCAATAGAATCATATGCTTTTTTGAAATCCACTAATGTACAGACGAGATTTTTATTGTACTGTTTTTGATGTCTTAGAATCAACTTCAGATTCAGGATCTGTTCAGGACAGGATCTGCCCGGTCGAAAACCTGCTTGATATTCACCAATGTTAGGTTCTAACTGTCCCTGTGCTCTGTCTAGTAGACATTGAGATAGAATCTTGTAACAAACTGGGAGAAGAGATATCCTTCTATAGTTGTTTACATCCGTTCTATCTCCTTTCTTATGTAGTGGATGGATTAGAGCATCTTTCCAATCTTCCGGAATCCGTTCGGTTCGCCAAACTTCTTGTAGAATTTTGGTTATTTCCCTGATTGTACCTGGACCAGCGGATTTCAAAAGTTCCGCAGTGATTCCATCTTCACCAGAAGCTTTGTTATTTTTAAGCCTCTTGATTTGCCTAATTATTTCATCTTCATTCGGTGGTAATGAATCTAGGTTTGTTTGTTTAGGTTTTAGTGTTTCTAATTTGTTTAAGGGCTCAGGACAGTTTAGTATTTGTTCAAAATATTTCACAAGTTCTATATATTTATATATATATATATATATATATATATATATATATATATATATATATATATATATATATATATATATATATATATATATATATATATATATATATATATATATATATATATATATATATATATATATATATATATATATATATATATATTATATATATATATATATATATATATATATATATATATATATATATAAATAATTATTATATATATTCACGGATGGGCCCTGGTGGACCACGCGAAGTACAGTTGGAGGCGTTTTTTGTTGTTAGCCTACCTTAGATAGAACAGATGTAAACAACTACAGAGGGATATCTCTTCTCCCAGTTTGTTACAAAATTCTATCTGATTGTCTACTAGACAGAGCACAGAGACAGTTAGAACCTAAATTTGGTGAATATCAAGCAAGTTTTCGACCAGGCAGATCCTACCTCGCAGATCCTAAGACATCAAAAACTCTACAATAAAAATCTCGTCTGTGGACATTTGTGGATTTCAAAAAAGCATATGATTCTATTGATCACGAATCTTTATTCTAAATCTTGAAAGAACAAGGACTAGATCTGAAAACGCTAGCAATATATATATATATATATATATATATATATATATATATATATATATATATATATATATATTATATTATATATATATATATATATATATATATATATATATATATATATATATATATATATATATATATATATATATATATAATATAATTATTATTATTCACGTATGGGCCCTGGAGGACCACGCGAAGTACAGTTGGAGGCCTTTGTTGCTGATTTCATATATTTACTGATTTCATTCTTTCACTATGAGCTTTTTTCCTTTCGTCAGACCAGTTGTTCCGGTCTTCCTACATTTTTCTTTCTGGCCAACCTCCCAACCGCAAACCTTGTGTCTGAAACAGTTTCTATGTGAATTTTGCTTTGTGTAATATTTGCTGATCTTAGGTCCTCTTTAATTGCAGCAATCCATTTAATTATTTCTATTTTAGCTCTACTCCTATTTTCATAAAATTCAACTATTTGTCCAGTTAGCCTACTCGGATTCATCAGTTTTATGTGTCCGTAAAACTTAAGCCTTCTTTTTCTGATATCGCTATGTATATCTGTGTATTGTTTGATTTATTGGTTTTCTCGAAGTTGGTATGTTGTGTTATTTATTGGGTTGGGGCCTTTCTTTTCAACCCCCTCAATATTTTTCTTTCTATTCAAAATGAGGGTTTCTGCGCCATATAGGCATTCTGGCTTAATAATTGTGTTGTAATGTGTCAGTTTTGCTGTAAATATTTTGCGTAAGTCTCAATGCAGTTTCCATTTTTTGACACCTACCCTTATTGGCCGCTTTTTCCAACCAGTTTTCCATGATTATTTTACCCAAATATTTAAATTAAGAGAACTGGTGTTCTACTGGTGGACTACATCTGAAAACGCTGGCAATTATTAAAGCAACACTAACACAAGGTTAAAAGTTAAGGGGATGGACTCTCGCCACTCTTATTTAACTGTGTTTTAGAATAAGTAATACAGGAGTGGCGTTTAAAAAAATCGGCTCCGAATATTGACCAGTCCGTTAAACTGGGGAGAACCAACATCAAAATAGATTGTTTGGCGTTTGCTGATGATCTAGCAATTTTAGCTGAAGATATATTAACGGCACAAAAGCAGATTGAAATCCTAAAAGAAAGGTAGGACTCCAAATCTCCCTTGAAAAGACACAATACATGACCAGCAATAAACTAAAAACACCATTTCTAAAAACAAAATATGGTGTCAGACGAGTCTCTCAAGTTAAATACTTGGATGAAATAATCATGGAAAATGGGTTGGAAAAAGCGGCCAATAACAGTTGATGTGAAAAAAATGGAAACTGCATTGAGACTTACACAAAACATTCACAACAAAAAATGCATATCTAAAAACACACAACTGAGACATTACAACACAGTTATTAAGCCGGGATGTCTATATGGCGCAGAAACACCCATTTTGAATAGAAAGAAAGACATCGAGGAGATTGAAAAAAAAGAAAGAAAAATTATAAGAAAAATCTTAGGCCCCAAACAAATAAATAGCACAACATACCGACTTCGAGAAAATCAAGAAATCAAACCATACATAGGTATGCATAGCGATATGAGAAAAGGAAGACGAAGACGAAGAAAAGGAAGTTTTACGAACACATAAAACGGATGAATCCGAGTAGCCTAGCTAGACAAATAGTTGAATTTTATGGATTGCTGCAATTAAAGAGGACCTAATGTCAGCAAATATTACATAAAGTGAAATTCAGGATAGAAACTGTTTCAGACACAAGGTTAACGTTTGGGGGGTTGGCCAGAGAGAAAAATGTAGGATATTCGGAAAGGTTTCCGCGGTCAGAAATATTAGAATTACTAGGTTCTAGAGAAGAACCGCGTTTTAGATTTGTAAAATCTCGAAGTTTCAGCTTCCACTTTGAAGCCATTTTCAAGAGAATCTAGTTGATTTACTCCGAGGCCTCAATCTGCCTACTCCCCAGAGTTCACAACTTAAAAACGTGGACGGCTCGACCTCTACATTAATAGGTGAGGTTGTGGGTGGGGCGCTCGGTTAAGGGGAAGGGGGAGAATATTAAGGAAATTGAATGACGCACAACCACGTGAACAAGCAGGATTCCATATTGGATTCTGTACAATGGTGTAAAGATCAATGGTGCAAACTTAAACCATCTTAGATTTGCAGATGATATCGTTCTCCTTTCACAAGACCCAGGAGGAGCTGCAAATGCGCATAAATCCTGAGTATAGAAGAGTATAAAAGATGTTTTCTGTTAAAATTTGGTGATTGCATGTCTGAACCAACACAGTAAAAAAATATTTTAGTTTTATTTGTTTTATAGAAATTTCATAGTTTATATGTGAGATTCATAAAAAAAATATTTTTTTTGTGTTTTACTTCCTAGTATGTGGGAAAAAAATGTTTTCTTAAACAACTCGGAAAATATTTCAGATTAAAAGCTGAAACTTGAGGTAAATTTTTTTATTGGGTACCCAAATTATCCTTCAAATGTGGATAGAAAACGCCGCGGCGGCACCTTTTTGATCCTTTGATGAAACAATTTCTTTATTGCAAATACGAACATTACAGTTTTAGATGATTTAAATCAAAGTGTAACATTGTACTTTATGCACTAATTCACAGTGAAATATCAAGGCTTATCGAAAGGTTGATTCATAATTTACGTGAAATTATCCAATTATAGTAATAAAGAAAGAATGTGTGACATGCTGTTTCAATACAACAATGGAGAAGTTGGCAATTATGTCAGAGCATAAAAATTTTGATAATGATAGTTGTTATATTTAAGTATACCAAATGATTAAAAACAATTTCAGAAATGAAGATAAAAAAGGTTTACATGGTTTGTAACAAAAATATTATATTGTACAGGGTATTATGAAGATCGATGCAAAACCGTGAGAGGATGAGAGAGATCATTTCAAATGAATTAAGCCAAATATGTCTTAGTTCAAGGTCTTACGATTTTCGATTGTTTTTGAAAATATTCAGATTTTCATATTTAAACTTTATTAACTCACAAATGGAAAGTTATACTATTGTTCATTTTTTTTCTTATTCTTGAAACATGTATCTGCTTCATTAACGCCAATAACAAACATATACAGTGACAACGTTGAATTCATTTTTAAAATATAGTAATCGCAGATGTTCAAACACTTTTAAAAACATCTCTGTTTTATACCCTTTTGAATGGTGTACCGCACATGCAAACAGCTAATATATTCTTGGAACTACAGTGTAAAACTAATAACACATGTTTTCGTAAACAATAGTTAATCCTAAACAAAAGACTACCAAGAAGACCACCTTTTATGAAATCAGCACCTTTATTCATAGTACGCCTACATGTTGAAACTTTTTTCGTGTGTCCTCTTAATCGAATTCGAGTTCCCAATTAACAACTGAAATTTGCGAGGGAACGATACTTGTTTCTTCCAATGAGGATTGTCTGTTTTGTCTAGCCATTCATGGAGATTGTGAAAGTTGACCAGACATGTAAATATGAAACTGGTATTCTTGGATAGAAAATACAAGTTTATTGTATGAAAATGATAAAAAATATTTTATTCAAAGTATTATTACCCATCGCTAGCTATACATTTTTCCCACCTGGCTGATAATTTATGGTTGCCACGCCAAAAAAACTTGCTCTTTTGAGGCAAACCAGTCATAGAGTCATTTTCGTAATAAGTGAAGCGCTGCTTAGCAAGTGCGTGTCCCATCGACCCAAATAAGTAGTAATCGGACGGAACCAAATCTGGTGAGTAAGCTGCATTCGAAAGTATTTCCCATCTAATCGCCTCAATCGTTTCCTTGGCCAGTTGTGCTATGTGTGATGGTGCATTATCATGAAGCAAAATCACTTTGTGTTCCTTTTTTTGATATTGTGGTTATTTTTCACGCAAAGCTTGATTCAAATCGATCATTTATTATCGGTAGCTTTTAGTATTAACGGTATTACCTGGTTTTAGCAGCTGCCTTCGGTCCATTGCGATTTGGTCTTGCAGTCGATGTCGATGGTTCGCCTGGAGTTAGTCATGATCTTTTATATTTAGGATTCTCAAAATATATCCACTTTTCATCACCAGTCACAATTTGATGGAGAAATGACTTACTTTTATACCTGGCTAGCAGCATGTCGCAAGTGGTTTTTCAATTTTCCTTCTGTTTTTCATTCAGTTCATGTAGAATCTATTTTCCCATATTCTGGATCTTTCCCATGTCTTTCAAACGTATATGGACGGCTTCTGGTGTGACATTTAATTTATTCGCGAGTTGTTGCATTTGAGCGTCATCCCCATCCAACAATGCTTGCACTCACTGTCTTCAAACTTTTTGGATGGTCTTCCACGTTCTTCGTTTCTCATGTCAAAATGGTCACTTTCGATTTTTTTAATCCACCCAAAGAACTGTGATTTACCAAGAGCATGCTCACCGTAAGCTTCGACAAGCATTCGATGCGACTCTGTAGCAGTTTTCTTCAAATGATAACAGAAAATCAATGCTGTCCGCAACTTGTACTTTCCAGGCTTAAAATTCAACATGTTCAATGCTAGTTCAAACTATACGGTTGTATGAAACTAGTATTATTGTGAGTTGAAAATCTTTGTCAGATGTCAACAAGAAAATAGCATCAGTGACGCGGTTTGACGGTAACTACATTCACAGCTAGTGCCATCTATGGGCAAATTCCGGTATAAGTCGTTCCTTGCCGAATTTCGATTCATCGATCCATAGGATACTTTTCAGAAACCATCCGTCTTCAATATCACTATTTTACAAAAAATGGCATAATCGTAGTCTATGTACAGGGACGTTCTCTTCTAAACGAGTATTTTCTTTCAGAATGCATGATTTTCCAAATCTTTCATGTCGACAAGCCAAGATTACGAGCTACTGCTCTGGCGCTCGTGATGGGATCTTGTTCAAACAAGATTTATCATTCCAAATTCCATGATTTGCTCGTCGTTTGTTGTACGATGTGACCCAGAATTAGTTGCAGACTCTCTATGACCAACACTTCCAGTTTCGTAAACGCGATGATATGTGGTATAAAACATTATAATATTGGGCAATCTTCGTTCCTGGTATAACCGGCGTGCTTCTTATCTATTATCATCAGATCTGCCATACATGTACATTGGTAAAACTAGCCATTTCACCAAAAAAAAAATAGTCGGAATTAAAACAAAACTCGAAACGTGAAGGAGTTCTACGCCAGAACAACGGAACTGCAACTTGACACGATTAAAAGGGCACAAGAAACACGTCTCACCATGTAAGCAGCCGTACTATGATATATGGTGCAGTTGTTTACAATAGTGATATCATTTGAAAGGGCATAAAACTGAGATATTTTTAAAAGTATTTGAACATCTGAGACTGCTTTATTTTCAAAATTTAATATTCTAAAAACCACAATTTGCTGCTAGAACAATATTTCTTCCAAACTAAAACAGCATTATTCAATATTTATGTCACTGTATTGCAAGAAAAATTGCAAATAACTCGAAAACCGTTCCCTCTTACGGTTTTCAGACACATTTTTGGCTTAATGCATTACAAATGATCTCTCCTATCATCCCCTCACGGCTTTACATACACCTTCATAACAATCTTTATTCAATACTTTACCGTTGACCAAAGCTAAACATTTTTCGGCAAAAACCCCGTGTATCCTCTCAATTTGAGCTGAGTAGAGATCTGAATTTATTGCCCTATCATCAAAGTGGTGGTTTCCTTCAAAATTCCACCAAACACTCAACATAACCTTTTTGATAAATCTTTCTCGCCTTGATACCGGAAAAACTAGTTGCCGGGCACAACCCACTGCTTTACGTCATCAGGATTGTTGAAATAAATTCATTTTCATTTTAGGTAACAATCAGTTAAATGAATCAAAATCAGTAGGGTTTTTGAGGAGAGTTTTACACACTTCAACTCAATACGTAGCTTGCTGCGGCGATAGTTTATGCATCCTAGCTTCTAATCTTCTAGCTCTTTGGCATCATTTTTATACCTCGCAAATATCGGCTAATGGTAGTGTAGGATAGTCGGAATTGATCTGAAAGTTTCCTAATGCTTGTTCTAAGATCTGCAACTACAACTGCTCTTAAAACGTCAACATCAAGAGACTGTGGACGACCTGGTCTTATCCTGTCTTCGAGGCTCATGTCTCCCTCCGCGAACTTTTTAGGCACAGTTGAGCGGTGCGGATTGATACGGCACCTCCCCCATCTACTTCGCAAATCTCACGAGCGGCGCCAGTCACTTTGAAACCTTTTCTAATGTCCTAAAATTATCTTAATTTCGCGACTTATTTTTACTCATTTTAACGTTTTTGGTAAAACCTGCAGATTGATTGCAATGCGAAATATGGCATTTCGCACTGTAATCACTTTAATACTGAAGAAGAAATATTTAATTCACGGAGCAAAAAGTTGCAATCGAATTAAACCTTTGAGGAATAAAGTATAATCCTTTATTTATAAATAACACAAATATATTTTTACGCCATATTGACAGTGGCAGAAAAATGTTAATGGGAAGAATAGAATTATCAGTGAGCTTTCCACAAGAGTTGCATTATTTGTATTGCGTTGAATTATCTGCTATCAAAATATTTGTGGATTGTATTTAACGTTAGTTAAAGGTAGGTAGTTAAAGGTAAATTAAAGGTAGGTATTTGTAGATTTAATTTAAGTGACACATTCACAGGGTAGATACCAATAGTACAATTTTATTAGGAACATTTACATTCAGTTGCGAATATGCCTCGCCTTGCTTTGTAGTTCAGTATAATCGAGTAATAAGTGTCACAAAAACTGGTACGCCTCGATTGTTTAGTGAAAGTGCTTTGAATGCCCCATTAACATCAGTTCGTCGATATTCTCAACAATGAGCCATACTACACCGCTTATTAACAAAAGACCTAGGCCTTCACAAGGACGTTTCATTTGATTCGATTTTATACGTTTGCAATTGCAATTTAGGTTTTAAACAAATTCGCTAATGATGTCAATTTCTGTCGAGAAAGTGTGTTTGTTAACATTCCGCATATTTATCTTGATGCTGAAACTGCCGTATTGAGGCTCGCATAATTCACTGCATATCCAAGACAACCTGCATGACTTGGAATGCCGCACCGTTTAGTGTGGTTTTTGGACCGAATGTATCATAGGTTTGTATCTTTTTGAAAATTAAGATAAAAAACCAATTTCAACCCATGGGGTATCTATAAAATGTGATAACGAACTTTATGTAGCTTTGGATGATAATTAGGTATATAGTTACGATTTCTAGATTCAACAAAACGGGACTGCGTGCCATTCAAGTGATGAATAATCATTTTTTTACATCTACTAAGTTTCCAAATTGTGCAATTTCGAGGAACGAATACGCCAAGATTGTGTAATTTGATATGTTTAAACATTTTCCTTTCAAGCTACCTGACCGACATAGAGATAGCGCAAGTATTTATAATTAAAGAATTTTGCGAAATTTCAGAATTGTTTGCGGCGGTCGAGCACTGCAAAATTTTCTAAAAAATTGTTATAATCAAAATTCGAGTTGTTATAAAGTACTATTTTTCATGGGGTTTAAAACCGCTGAATTTTGACGCTAAAAATTTGCCGCGGTATGGCATGCATCGTGGTTATGCATCCATTGAAGATGAACACTCAAGATGCTCAAAAACCTCCACTATCGACAGCATCATCACAAAAATGTCGTGTTAAATAATTACCGAGAGAAAGTATGATTGTAATTATACAACTTTAATTATCATAATTATGGTTTTGAGTATGAAAACTTTCCATTCGATAAGGTTTCGATATCTTTTCTTAACAGTCGACAACACTGAGCACTTCTCAAGAATATTTAGACGAATTAAAACCCATATCTGGTGAGCTTATTCAACGTTTTATAATGTTAGATGAAAAGTGGATTAAACCAGACCAAACAATAGGTAAAAATTCGTTCGTTAAGAAAGCAAAAACACTTTCGTTTGCAGGAATAGCTATGGCTACGGTTTTCTAGAATTCTGGTAGTGTGGTGCCAAATAACTAACTGTCCAAAGGCAAGACCATGACTGGGAAGTATTACATTTCAGTATTGGATGCATTGAAGGATGCTATTCCGAACAAACGTCATCTGGCCAAGAAGACAGTTCAATTTTCCCACGATGATGCACTGCACACACCTCTCGGATTATTGCTGCAAAATTCTATGACTTAGATTTCTAAATGCTTCCACATGCTCTATATTCATCCAATTTGGCTCCTAGCGATTACTTCCTCTTCCCAAACTTAGAGAAATGTATATGTAAATATCCATAATATTAAAATATTAGGACGTCATTAATCCAAACATATTTAATTGCAAGGTTAAAAAGTTTGAAAAGTTAAAAAAAAAACTAAAAAATCTTTTGTTTTCTCATTTTTTGTTAACATCTTGTTTAACGTTATGATTATAGACGCATCGGCTACTAAGGCCTAGTTATCTTTCTAGTAAAATTTCCATACCAGAACCTGAATTCGAATCTGGCACCATTGGATTACCAGGCGACAATGAAGCCAATGAGTCACTATTGTCAGTATTGGTCACTATTGTAAAATAAAGTCACTTTTCTCACTATTTTCGAAATTTCGTCACTATTGTCACTATTTCAGAGCTCAGAAGGGGTTAGAATAGGGGATAAATTTGTACCTCGACTCGCTTACTACGGTAAACTCGCGTAAGTAGGGGACAAATTTATCCCGCGCGGAATCACTTTCAATATATGTGCGAGATTTAGTTTGGACTTAGATTGTTATAAATCTATGCTAAATGTGTACAATAAATTTTCTTTCATATGGTATCACTAAAATGACGAACTTGAAAGAAAAAGAAAATAAAATCACTTTCAAGCTCAGTTTTTCATTATGCAAAGTTTTGTGGCATAAGAATCTTTAATTTTTGTAAAAAATCTTTAGTTTTTGTAGTATCGTCCTTGTTTACAATTTGCTGCACCTCGACTTGGGTGTCGAGGAAGATTTTCTGAAGGACGAGTGGCAATTCCTGCAGCTTGAAGCCCCAGCTTCTGACCCCAACATGAGGATAGACCATTATTGGGGGTAAATATTTTCCGTGACTGGACCTAACAATGAGCGGAAGTTTCCCAACATTTCCAAACTAATAGCCTTTACTACTTTGCCCATCGCCCATGGTGACGACGGTGTTGGGAGTAGAGTAGTGTCTTTCAATGCGAAAAAAATGTACGACGGTCGGCCAGATTTCGTCCCCATTGCAAGGAAGCTTCTGTCAGCTGGCTGCAGCACGTATCTGAAGCACATTTGTCTAGTCCGAAGTTCATCGCAATTGTCGTGCTGAATTCCCTTACTAACTCAAGCGCTCCCTCTCAAGCTCAACTCAAGTTGTTCTTTCCCTTTAGCATACACCTTTAAGTCATCCATATAGAATAGATGTGTTATGGTTGTATCTTTATTCAGGGTGCAACCATATTTGGTTGTTGTTAACATTGAGCTCAACGGATTTAACGCCATACAGAACCACAATGGGTTCCATTATCCCCTTGAAAAATTCCCCTGCATATTGGAATTTCTTCCGTTAAGTAAGATTCAGATATTCCCTTGACTGATATGGATGTACGCCATGTGCTCATAAGATACTCGAGCAGTCGACACAGAGTTGGGTGGATTCCGTATATGTGAAGTATGCTGCGCAGTCATGAATGTGGGACTCAAAAGCCTTCTGATAGTCAAGCCACGCGGTAGATATCTTTCTTTCTTTAAGCTTTGCCTGACGAGTAACGATGTTGTTTTGCGAGGATTTTGTTTATCTTAAGATGTTCATTAATGTTTACGCTTAATATAGATGTTAGGATTTTATATAGAGATGAGAGGCAAGTTATCGGTCTAAAATTGTTTGCTTCAGATAAGTCACCTTTCTTCGGGAGCATATACGTGATTTCTTTCGTAAAATAAGTAGGTATAGGTTCCTTTCGTGAAATAGGTAAGTATCTTTCTTGGGTCTTGTATAGAATTTTCAAGCAACGTTGCAAGTCGATTATGACAGTTTGTCATAGTTTTCTACCAGTAGTTATGTATGCCATCGATACCAGGTGATGTCCAGTTTTTAAGTTTTCTAGTCGCATTATTAATTTCTTTCCTAGTTATTGCTATGTACTCCATTTGAGGTTTTTGAATATAGTTGGCTTTTTCCGTATCAATCCATGTATCTTCAGTGTGTTGAACAGGATCGGACCAAAGTTTAGTCCAGTATTCCATCATTTTTTCAACTTCGCATACGCGGTCCTTGCCTAAGTTTCTATAAAACATTCTTTGAGACTGTGCAAACATTTTGTTTACCTGATATATTTTATTTCTTTTGTGATATCAGTGTAGCCTGTTACCCAAAACTTTTTTTTTAAGCTTTTTGAGATACGTAAGAAGTTGCTATCTACAATCTGCTTTCTTCTTTACTTTTGTGCTTGGTTTTGTCTTATGAAGATAAACATACATTATTCCAATTTCTTTGCGGAACCGTTCTATATTGTTTTGGAGCCGGGTTTTGCATGGGGGCTTTATAGTTTTTTTTTCCTTGGGCTGTTTCACATATATTTCGCTAACTACTAGACTCACGCAGTGTATTAAATGGCAGAGTTCGTTTAGATCTTAAGCATTGTTCAATTCAACGGCCAACTCAACATTTAGCTTTTTAACAATGTCTTTGATGTTAGCAGTTAACTGAAACTTACATGGTTTTAGTCTATTTTCCAGTTTTACACCATTAAATTCTACTTTTCTTTTTTTGTAAATGGATTTTATTTGAGCCAACATTTTTTCCTCCTGTTGATTGTTTGCTCTGTGTTCATTACGGCCCTTGGGATTGTTTGTCTGTCATATTGTTCTGAAGTATTACAGATGGTTTTTCTTTTATCTCCGTGGGATAGTCGGTGAAGCACTCTTTTTTCCTCTGTCTCCTGGCATTATGAATAGATGAGCTTGTGTTGCTGATGCAACTACCTTAGCATTAACTTTTAGATTGTTCTGTTCATTCTCAGACGGGACCTTTCTTTGGATTTTGGATCTTACTTGGTCTGTTAGTCTTTGAGATGCCATTGCTAGATCAGGATACTCAGTATTCCACATTTGTTCCAATCTAGCCCGATAATTCGTCATCATCTTCTCTTCGTCAGTGACTTTATAGTATACGACCATAAGATTTGTTATAACTTCTCTTATCTATCGCATACGCCTTCCCCTTGTTTGGATTACCGCGAGAATCCCATTTCGGGTTTCCAAGCCGTTATCCTGGGTGTCCTGATTTGGGTTTGGGTTCCGTGGGGGTTCCGTTTCGCAGAGAGGCGCCACTCGCTCCACTTCCCTCTGCTAGAGACTATGCAATCGTTCCCGTTGATGCAGTCCCCACATCAAGGGTGGTTTCCGAGGCTTCATCTTCATGATCGAAAGCAATTTGGCACAGATAGAGGGGTGCTAACCCTCTATCTGGTATTTCCCTTCTCGCGTTTGCCTAAGTACCAAATCTCCTCCACCGGAGTTGGTTACCCGGTCTCGGTTCTGCAGCACTTAGTTACCAGGGTTCACCAACGAGGAGGTGCGAGTAGGAAATGGATAGGAGAGGCTATGAGAGACGCTTCACTACCCTTTGAACCCCCTAATTATCATTATTATTAATAATATGATAATAATGATAATAAACAAATAATATAATAATAATGATAATAAACAAATAATATAATAATAATAATAATAATAAACAAATAATATAATAATAATACAAATTACTTTAATCTTAATAAATATTCTTATCCTTTTATTGTAGCATTTGTCTTATCCTTCATTTACTTCGCATATCCTACCAATTTATCATGGAAATACTGCAAATGAGCTCTGAAATGGTGAAAAAAAATACGACTAGCTTTCACAAAAGTTCCTAAATTGGTTGGGAAAATGTCACTATATTTTGCCACTATTTTGTGTGAAAGATAAGTCACTATTCTACCATTTTTGAACCTCTGAAGCGCTGATAGTCCTGCAAGGCGACCAGCCAGCCTGCCAGACAACCGTAGCCGGTTTTTGTTTTTTTTTTTGTCAGGTGTAGAACTTCTTGAACGACATCTCGCCACATTGTCGAAGAATGATTGAAAATTCTGAGGAATAAGTCGTAGTATATAAAAAGAGCCGAAGCAGCCATTTTAACGACATGGCATTCCATAGACATTGCCTTCATTTAATCCTATAATCCACATTTAGTGATTTATTTATTTAAACTTAGGAACTTTTTTTATGTTTAATACTTTAATGGTGGTGTCCTTTCTCAAAAAAAAAATATTTCTAAAATTTTCCTATAGATCTGTCATCGAGATTTGTTCGCCGTGATTTTTATTAGTTCCTATGCGTCCTGAGTAAAAAAAAATTAAAACCATCTATTAAACACATTTAATTATTTAAAATAATTAATTTTTCGTTATTTGTCTTTTATCAACAATATTTTCAATAAAACATTAACAAGATGGTCTTTTCTTCTTTTTTTCTTTCGTGACATCTGCTCCGATTAAAAGAAAAGTGATTTATGAAAAGTGAAAGTGATTATTTATAAAAACTAAAAAAAACAATAAACGCCAGTCGTAGTTAAAGAAAATTAGTGATTTCGTGTTGAGGAGATAAAAGCGAATGTTATGCCAAAATTATCATGCATACGAGTATACATATTATACACAGATATACAGTGCTTTCATTTCAAAAGTAGCCACCCTCATTATTTCTTTTAGCAATGAAAATTTGCTCTAGACAAAAAACATTTCAATTTAGGTATCGATGGAGACTTCTCCATCATCAAGACCAATGTCTGTTATATTTTATGTTTCACTTCCTTACCTCCAGTCACCTCAACCTAAAAAATTTAAACGGCAACCCCTATGTTGTAACATATCATTTTAAAGGTTTTGAAAAATCAAATTTAACTGTGTTTACAAAACTGAAATCGGTTAATCCGTTCTCGTAATAGAAGGAAAATACATTTTAAAAAGTATTTAACGGAATCACAACATTGTGTTTACAATGTTTGTTTTAATTTTTTTTAGGCACACCATTTTTCTTTTCCTAGTATAATAAGTAAGGTAAGAGACTTTTTATTTTAACTCGTCGCTCATTTGTGTTTTAATGCATCCTTTATTCCTCATTGCAGCTAATTAAAAACATTTTTATCAGAAGTGCCGATTTTCAGCTGTTTTCAGTAACAGTGATAATGACAAAATTTAACGATGTAAACTTTTCAAGAGAAAATTAAAATTATTTTTAGTTATGGTGTGCTAGCAGACCATACCGACTTTTTAATGAAAGGCATACTGAAAAAAATATAGGTCATCAATATGTAATACAATTTGTTAAAAAATTTGAAGAGTTGGGCCCATGTGTAAAAAATGAATAAGCAGCCGAGAGTTCTTAATGAACCCACACAGAATGAAATTTTAAGCCATTTCGCTCTTGATCCAACCACTTCAATTTCAAAAGTCGCTAAGTTAACAAACATTTCCAAATTATTTCCTTACAAATTTAGTATTCTTCAGCAGCTCAAAGAAAACTATTATGACAGAAGGATTCAGTTTTGTGAAATAATGACTAGGATAATCCAAAATGATCCGAATTTACTTCAGAATATTTGTTTTAGTGATGAAGCAAAATTTTTCCTTAATGGCTTTGTAAATAAGCTTAATTCTAGACACTGGGATAATAACAATCCACATGTGTTTCCAGGGGGTCATACGCAGTTTCCCCAACAGATTAACGTTTGGGCTGGAATTCTGGGGAATGAAGTAATAGGTCCGATTTTTATTGAAAAAAAAATTAACCGGTGAATTGTACTTAAACTTATTGGAAAACGAAATCGATCCACTCATAACGCAGTCCTTAGAAAACCAAATCGATGAAGAAGAAAACCCACTTTTGGATGAACAAAATTTACACGTTCAACATGACAGAGCATCGCCATACTACGCATTACATTTTCGACAATGGCTGGATCAAAAGTTTTCTGACAAATGGATAAGCAGAAGAAGCGCTGTGACTGGCGAGATCTCCAGATTAACCCACAGGATTTCTTTGTTAGGGGTTATCTAAAGGACCTAAGAAATAAAATTACGCATACGTGCAGCTTAATTAATAAGAACATTTTTTCAAAACGTTCGAAAAAAATTCGAGGACAGTTTATACTATTATTTAGCTAACAGTGGTGAACATTTTGAGCACTTAATAGAGGAAATTGTTAAATAGTGTTTTTAAAAGTACAGTTATTTCATTAATTATTTTTTTTGTTTTAGTTAAAAAAATTTCACTCGCACGTAAAATGCTATTTACAACCAGCTATATACTACTATTTTTACCTCTATTATGAGAACGAATCAGCCGATTTCAGTTTTGTAAACACAGTTTAATTAGGATTTTCAAAGCTTTAAATGATATATTACAAGACAGGGGTTTAAATTTAAAAAAATATTAAAAAAAATATAAATTTAAAAAAATTTTAAATTTATTTACTATTTAAAAAAAATTTAAGTACAGGTAGGTGGAGGTGTTTTTTGCCTAGAGCGATTTTTCATTACCAAAAGAAATAATGAGGCTGGCCACTTTTAAAATGAAAGCTATATATATATATATATATATATATATATATATATATATATATATATATATATATATAGCTTTCATTTCAAAAGTGGCCAGCCTCATATATAACGAAGTCAATTCGAAATAAATAATGATTTATTATTAATTATAAAGTTTTGTTTTTTAGTATTATAAATAAGAATTGCGAATTTCTGTAACTATTTTGTTTTAGAAAAACAAAAAAAAATCATCGTTATTTTGACTCATCGGTATCGCTCGTACTACCTTAATCATTAGCAAGTTATCGTGTTGATGTTCACATTTAGAGGTCACGTGGGCTTGGGAATTAAATGAAGGCTCTCTATAATGCCATACAGTCCTTACCACGATTGGTTTCCTTTTTATTTACAAGACAAATCCTATAGTTACTGTTGAAAAATTTACCTAATAAAATGCACAAAAAGGTGCATAATATAAATTACATTTATCTTATGCACCTTTTTGAAGGACTAAACAATATTAATAAAATATATCTACCTGCTACCATTTTGTTCTTTACTGCATGTTTAAACAGCCTAATATGGGAATGCATAGTGTCAAAAACCATAAAGTTTTATGCGAATTTCAAGACGCCGAACGTCTCACTAGCTAACGTTAAATTATAGCCCATTCTCCACGTAGAATTACGTATCTAATTGGAAATGAACAATAAAGATTCGACATTCCTTTACTATTTTGGATTAGGTACGTGTAATGGTGCTAAAACTTCCAAATGGCCTTTTTATGTTTAGATAAATAGAATGATAGTATACCAAGGCAAGTTAGTGTTAAGAGCGAGCACCATATGTTTTTTTTTCAATTTTATTTAAATTATATAGTTACACTAAAGCATTTCTTATCTATTGTTTTCTAGTATTGTACAAAAAAGGGTAAGAACAATAAAATGTTTCTATTTTAACATACAAAATAAGTTTAATCCGTTTTTGATATAATGAAATAGTAATCAATATTATACATATATTGATTAGTGTTTCAAATTCCTTAAACCAATTTTTTAGTCAAGTCAATTTTTAATTTGACATTGTCACGTTCAAAGGTCTTGTCTTGGGATGCCACATACTGCTGGAGATAATTTGTCAACTCTTCATAGCAGGGTTGAACTCAAATACTGAAATCGCCTTCACTTGGTCAGTTGCAGGAGATTCAATGTTTTCCATTATCACAAAATGGTGTTCTTTAAGATAAATATTAAAACCTAGGGAAAGGAAAAAGTTACAAACACTCAAGTCTGGCCGCCTTGTATACCATCTGAATTTATATATTAATAGTTAAATACTACATACTATAGAATGTATAGTTAAATACCCATACCTGTATATTTTAACAATCTAAAATATTAAGATTTTTCTGTTCAGAGAATTTTACAATAACCGAAATAAGTAAAAATGGTGGGATGTTGAAGATAATGTGAAATAGGCCAACAAAGGCTTAACAATTTTCTATAGATAGTTATGAAACATACAGGGTCTCACGTTGTAGTAAAAGTGTCCTGCTTTGCCAGCTGTAGACGTTTAGTATATTGCTTGGTCAAATTTTTAAAGCAATTAAGCTATCTTCCTGCGTAATTATAAGCAATTGATAACAACTTTTTACTCCCACCACATTGAAAGCATGATCTTCTTCGGATGCAAACCCGCCTCCGAGGTTGTTTGCGACAACTCGTTGTGAACCCATGATTTTTTCCTAACAATCAAGTTCAAAAATGATTTTCGCAAGCAATCGCAAATATATATGCAACCGTGAAGTTGGCCTCGGTCAATTTATGGGGCATCCAAACATAGAACTGAAATATACTAATGTGTTTTTATATTTAGAAGAGGTGGCGTTACTAATACATACTATACATAACTTGTTGGTATGGACTAGTGACGTCTATGGTGTTTCGAAGGGTAAACATACGTCATAAAAAGGGATATCTTTATTAATTATCATTGTTGAAAAAACATAGTGTTTCATAACTTTGAATGTTGCCCCATTTCTGAATATCTACACGCATTGAGGAAGATCCAGAAGAAAGTAAAATGGGTTCCACATGAATTGAAGGAAAGATAAATTTTGCTTGCCAGGCCGAAAAGAAAAGGTTTTTTTTGCATCGAGTTGTGGCAAGTGATGAAAAGTGGATGCATTTTGAAAAGTGGATGCATGCATTTGAACTCAAAGCGCAAAAAATCATGGGTAGACCCAGGTCAACCTTCAATATCACAATCGGTGATGTGATATATATGAAAAGAAGGCTTTGCTGTGTATTTGGTGGGATAGAAGGGGATCTGTGTTATACGATCTGCTGAAACCTGGTGAAACCATTAGTGGTGATCGATACCGACAACAATGGATAAAATTGAACCGAACATTGAAGAAACAACGAGCATAATACGCTCAAAGACACGATAAAGTAATTTTTCAACATGACAATGTCGACTCCAAAATGTATAAAAAATATTTGGAAAACAGTGAATGGGACATCTTACCCCACTCGCCGAACCTAGCCTCTTTGGACTATCACTTATTTCGATCGATGCAACACGGACTTTTAGAACATCCCTTACATTCAAGAAGTGAAAATGTGGCTTGATTTGACCACAAAAAACCAAAAGTTCTTTTCGCGCGGAATTCGTTCTTTGACAGAAAGATGGGAAAAAGTAATAACTAACGATGCACAATACTTTGATTATTAAGGTAATATATTTTGTTGTGGAAATAAAGCCACAAATTTTGCGGAAAACAAAAATTAGCCGAAACACCTATTACTATGATCAAAAAGTAAGGTACTTTTTAAAACACAAAGTATTTATTTATTCATCGAAATTTGTTTTGTTTCTTTCAAAGTAAACCCCTCTCACTGCAATAAATTTATTGCAGTATTTTTTCCGGTCTACGAAACATTTTTATACGCGACTTATAAGTTCCTCAAGCGGCTAGAGAACTTTTTTGAACAGCTTTTGTGGACTCAAAAGGGACTCCGCGCATTACTTTCTTCAATCGAGGAAACAAGAAAAAGTCACACCGTGCCATATCTGGTAAATATGGTGCGGTAGTTGTTTTATTTTTAGTGGAAAATTGACGATTAAATATTGTGATGTACAATGGTGTGTTATCATAACGCAAAAACCATGATTTGTTTTGCCACAAATGTGTTTTTTTTCCAATGGACTTTAATGCTGAATCGGCGATTTCTCAGTTTGATTTTTCATTTCGGTCTTTGATTTTGAACGTGCAAGGTTTTCTTGAACGAGTTTCATCTTCAATTGTTACTCTAGCATCACTAAAGTCCTCTTACCGCTTTTAAACGTGTTTTTGACCTGGCTTTGGCTGGCAGAATTTGGGCCTCAGATAGTCAGTGCTTGGAGCCGTTCTTGGGCTGAAGGAGTAATAGGACCTTATTTTTATGAATACGATGGTGGAAATCATTTTAGTGCTAATAGTGAAGACTAAAGGAATATATTTGGCCTGAACTGATAAATGTGGATATAAATAATGTTTTAATCGATTTTCGAAAGAAAAGTTTCCTGGACGCATTATTTCGCGAAAGGAAATGTCAACTGGTTAACAAAATCATGCTATCTCACGCCATTTGGCTATTTGTTATGTTAAATCTCTGCTTTACAGAAAAAAATCCTGAATAATTCTTGCCCGTAAACGAAAAATTCAAGCCACCATTGAAAATATACCATGCGAAATGCTTGAACGAGTAATCAAAGATTTGGTCTCTATAACGCATTCCATTAGACGAAGCCGAGGGGTACGACTATATTTGCCATTATTGCCACTATATTGCCACTATATTGCCACCATAATATCATTATTTGCTTTTCAAGATAAAGTGAAAATTACCGGATTATCGTTTGTAGTTATCTTTGTGCCTGATTTTAATATTAAAAGTTTTGACACTTTTATGGAAAAGCCTTTAATAAATATCACATTTAACAATTTATAAATATCATATCTACCCCCAATAGAAAAAAATAAATTATTATTTAAGAAATAATAGACGAGGTATCCAAAAATAATGCTGCAAATCAAGGTAGGGAGAAAAGAAATAGATACGAAATAGAAACAATAAAACGATATTAATAAATTTGTAAATTGGCCCGAAAATGAAAGTAAAAGAATCAATTTAAAAAATAAGTACGTTCATAGAGGAATATGGACCATACCAGGTACTACCAAAACAACTCAGATATATTAATATTCTAATGGGGGGACACTTTGCAACTCTACCAAAAATAAACGGAGTGTCGCGGCGCAGAACCCTTTTTTGATATTGGTATAATCAAACTAACAAATTAAGAGGAATAAGAAAATAAATAAGAACATCAGAAATATTAATAAAATTTATTTGTATAATTAATAATAATATATAATATAATTTTTCAAAACTAAGCTCTTGGAGCTTACAGGTATTTCGACAATAATATACAACCGATGATAGTTCTTCTAAAGAACATCAGCAACATGGTTGAAACAACTTTCTAAATTAAAGGAAATATTAAAGTACTTTATGTCAAGGAGATCCTCCAAATGTTAATGCTAGCATGATTCCCTGTCTCTCTCTAGCCGTTGAACTCATAACTCAATATCGCAACCCAAAAGTTTTTGTGCGTCTATCATTCCGCCATTCACCGCGATGTCACGAATCTGATCGATCTATCATTTTGCTGCAAGAACTGCAAGATTCTCGAATACACAAGGCTGCTTAGGCGGATATATAAATCTTTGATGAGAGATTCATGTGTTCGCGTAACTGTCCTTAATATTTTCAGCATCCTCCGTCAACACCACCTTTCGAAAGTATTGAAAGCTTTGATACGTTTTCTGTCATTAGACTTCACTCTTCAAGTTTCACAGCCGCAAAAAAAGATCAAAACAAGTGAATGTACAAGTATTTTCCTTGTTTTAAGAGTTATAGCACCGTTCACTCTATATTTGCCGCAGATTCTCCATAGTAACGCGTTCCAGTACAATGCACCTTTTTCTACTATCTAATCCACTATTGAGCTCAAATCCGTGAACTAACTAACTCTTTGGAAATTTAACTGCGAATTTAATTGCACATCTTAGTAATGTCTGAATGATTGTGGCGTGTACATATATTTTTTTCCTTTATTTGGGTTTTTCGCCACTATCTAAAACTCAAAAAATATCAAAAATACCTGTTCTTATTTAAAGAAAGAATCACTGGGTAAAAACAAAAAACCAAACGGAGACTAATTTCTCAGTGATTCTTTTTTTGTAATAAATTTGCCTAACGAACAAAATTTTAAAGATATAAAAGTGTTATAAAAAATTTTACAAACTTTTAACGTTAACGTTTCGGAGGGTACTCTCCCCCCGTTTTCAAAACTAAACTAAAAAATAAATTATATTAATTGGTAATATATAAAGTAACGAGTGAAAGTAAATATATTTTTTTTGTATATGTCAACGATACTTACATTGACAACAAAACATTGACATCGAAAGATGTTCCTAAATTAGACCATATTTCGGCAGTAGAGTCTGGTGCTCAAAAATTACCTTTGGAAAGTGCAAATGAATATATAATTAGGTTAAAACTTATCTTAGAAAAACAATTTAAAATCAAATCAAATTTATACCATGAGGAAAGGTTAGCTATAGATAAATTGAAAAAAGAGACGTCTATTAAAATATTGCCATCAGACAAAGGTAACGCCACAGTTATTCTGGACATTACAGAATATAATAACAAAATTAAAACTTTAATTGATGAGGGAAATTACACTAAAATACCTACAGATCCAACATTAAAAATAGAGGGACAAATTCACAATACATTATATAAACACAAACCTGAATTTACAGATCTAGAAAGATTACTTACGCCACATTATAGTAAACCACCTCATTTCTATGGTCTACCAAAAATACACAAAACTCATATACCACTTCGCCCTATAGTTAGTAGTATAGATTCCCCATGTTATAAACTAGCAAAATTTTTATTAAACATTTTAAATCCACTTTCGGGTAGAACAAATTCATATATTAAAAATACTTCAGAGTTTTTAGATAAAATTTCGAACATTAAAATTACAAACCAAAATTTAATGGTTAGTTTTGACGTGGTGAGTTTATTTACTAATGTACCAGTTGATAAATCACTTTTAATAGTTAGAAAGAGATTAGAACATGACACAACATTGAAAGACCGCACTAAACTAAGCATAAATACAATTTTGGAATTATTAACTCTGTGTTTAAAAATCACATATTTTCAATTGATTATTATCAACTCAAATCAAAATCAACTCGAATTCAAAATGATTATTATCAACAAAATTTCGGAATGGCAATGGGTTCTTCTCTTTCTCCTTTGTTGAGTAATATCTTTATGGAGGAACTCGAGAATGACATATTAAATAAATCTCTTAAAAAGCCATTAATATGGCTTAGGTATGTTGATGATATTTTTGCTATATGGCAACATAGCATTGACGATCTAAATATTTTTTTACAAGATATAAATTCTCGAGAGCCTACAATTAAGTTTACTTTAGAGATGGAGAAGGAGAATAAATTGCCATTCCTCGACACTTTAATAATAAAACAAAACAACACATTAAACATTACAGTTTACAGAAAGCCGACAAACACAGATAGGTATCTCAATTTCTTTTCAAATCACTCAAAATCGGTCAAAATAGGAGTAATTAAAAGTTTATATGACAGAGCAAAACTTGTTTGTACCGACAGTGATACACTACAAAAAGAAACAAATCACATAAAAGACATTTTAATAAAAAACAATTACCCAAAAAATTTTATAGATAAATCGCTTAAAATTTTTGATACTAGACAAAACAGACAAGTTATTAATAACAATAATAATAACTCTCAAACAATTAACCCTACAATTCCTTATATCCGCAGTATTTCTGGCACAATTAAAAGAGTAGCAAATAAATACAACATAAGAATGACATTTAAAACAAAAAATACTCTTAGATCTCTATTAACAAAGACTAAACCAAACAATATACAACAAAATACCAAAAATGTGGTTTATAAAATTCCCTGCGAATGTGGCAAATTCTATATAGGTGAGACATCTAGACCGTTAGATGTTAGAGTAAAAGAGTAATAGATGTTAGAGTAAAAAACCTTCTTAGAAAGGGCGATTTTAATAAATCTAGAATTTGTCAACACGCATGGGAATCGGGTCATAAAATCAATTGGAATAATTCCAAAACGGTATTAAAAGAATCGGTAACAAAATACAGAAGATTAAAAGAAACCGCTATAATTAATTTAAATAAAAATAACTGTATTGCTATGCCTTCGGTAGATTTAAATTCAATATGGTTCCCGATTCTAAAGAATACAATTAAACACAATTAAATATTTGAATACACAATCAGTACAATAAACAATCACAGAGTAAACATTACCTATATATATTTTTTGGTAGTATGTCACTGTCATGAAAATCTATTATTGTCAATGTAAGTATCGTTGACATATACAAAAAAATATATTTACTTTCACTCGTTACTTTATATATTACCAATTAATATAATTTATTTTTTAGTTTAGTTTTGAAAACGGGGGAATTTTTTATAACATTTTTATATCTTTAAAATTTTGTTCGTTAGGCAAATTTATTACAAAAAAAGAATCATTGAGAAATTTGTCTCCGTTTGGTTTTTTGTTTTTACCCAGTGATTCTTTCTTTAAATAAGAACAGGTATTTTTGATATTTTTTGAGTTTTAGATAGTGGCGACAAACCCAAATAAAGGAAAAAAATATTGCACATCTTGCCTTCAATTGACGGCCATTAATTGTCTTTTCCCAATTAACTCCCGGACCAAGTTTTTGACCCTCGCCATGCAGACGTTTTGTTATTTCGGTAATCTCTTACACTCTACGTATCATTAATGTGGTGCAAAACGAATGTTACTGGTTTTACTTTCGCCAACCAAAAATTCCCTTTTCCAGTTATTTATGGCCTGTCTCATGATATATTCTTCATAAGTGTTAATCAACTGAGATGATGGAATACATGTCTATCTCACGCACTTACCTTCGTTAACAGAACACGCCATCAACTACGAAAAGCGAAACGAGATGAGATGGTACTCCCTTTTCTTTCAAAATGTGCCATAATTTGGATTACAAACTGTAATCAAAGACTTTTTTATAATCTATGAAGCATAAACTTTCTCTCATCCTTTCTCTAGCAGGCGATGTAAATTGAGGATCTGCTCCCTTGTTTCTTTAACAAAAGGAGCATGTTCTACCGAAAGCTGATTCCTGGTAAGTTCCAAGCGTTCATTTATGATATGCAGTAGGATTTTACCTGTATGTGAGAATAGATATAGTGTGGTAATTTTCACATCATCGAGTTGAAGCTTTCTTGTGGAGCGATTTGAAGAATGATATGCTCCAATCTTTTGGTCATATTGGTTGATTCCATTCTTCGTTGCAGATTAAATGTAATATGTTAATTCCTTTCTTGCCTATCTCCTTTATCATTTCACCAAATCTCCAATCGCTTCTTGATGCTTTAAAATTTTTAAACTGAATTTTTACTCCTCAGTATTGGTGGTTTGGTTTTTTCTATGAACTGCTTTTCCATCGTGCAATGGCCAGTTCTTAAGAAGAATGACATTCTGAGACTATTAAGATATTAAAACATAAATGAAGACATAATTATTAAAGATAACAATAAAATTATAACATCTGGAGCGGCGACATAGTTAAGGGAATTATAAGGGGGTATAAAACAAGGACACTCGCTGAGCCCAGCATTATTCAACATGATAATGAACTGAATAATATGCGAAGTTGGAAAGCTTGAAGGAATGTGACCACAAAAGATAATCATAGCCTGTTACTAAACTCTAAAATATTATCACTAAACTAAGAACTGCCTAAAGAACAGCTGGATAGCTCTATAAGAACAACAATTGGGTTTTTGAATAAAAAATAATTATCGATTTTTTTACTTTATTTTAAAACTTTATCATAAATAATATTGATAATCGATGCGAAAAACTTTTTAAAATATTGTTACAATTAATTATGAATGAATTAAAATTTATAAAATTAAAAAAAAACACGTGACTACACAACAAAAACACGTTTGTGACGTCATAATAATAAAGTGTTTTCATATCAGTACTGTCAATCGCTTTTATCTGTATATATACTGTCCAAATTATTGTTGGTTAAGTGCAAAATAAAATATTGTTTGTTACTAATTTAGTTCAGTAATGTGCGATAAAGGGCTCATAAAGGCTAATTCTAATAATATACCTGCTGTGGATATTTTTATGGTCACAGATTTTCTCAAAATTAAATTTACTATTTACGTTTACAAAATGTAAATGTAAATAAAAAACAAAATATTTCTATTAAATATAATTAAATTATTCACGAAAAAGTTACGGTGACAAGGCTATAGGTTT
Organism: Cosmopolites sordidus; assembly: GCA_031761425.1. NCBI lineage: Eukaryota > Metazoa > Arthropoda > Insecta > Coleoptera > Curculionidae > Cosmopolites > Cosmopolites sordidus. The sequence goes on from JARFXV010000664.1 coordinate 139,593, forward strand.
TGTTCAACTTAACCGCAAAAATGGTATTTGCATGGTATAAGGACGTGTATGACCAGAACATAAAGTTTGGAGTAAAGCTTATAATATACATATAATGCTTATGAAAAACAATATGAATAATAATTAAAAATACAAAACACATACATTCTTTTAAATCATAATAATTTTATTTCAATAAAATATACACTGTTAAGTATACATAATAAAACTTCTCCCAACTAGGATAATATGGACAATATATTACAGTAGAAATTCAGAATAAAAACAATCACTATCCAAAATTATATACATATTTGTTTTTATTGCATAATAGTTTGATTACTTTCATTTCAGTTTGCAATACTTTTAAAAACACACCAATTCTCCAACTACAACACTAAACTCTATTAAAAATATTCATTCATTTCATTTAATATCATTTATAAATATTCATTTAATAATATTTGCAAATATAAATAAACGTGGCTGCTAACTAACTCTAATACATGACCAGCCAAAGATTTTCCAAATAAGACAAGGCACCTAAACCATATTTTTTGAGTGGAAAACTTTTATAGTCGAAGTGTGGGACTGTCCTGTTAAGGTCTACCTACTAGAAAACCACCCACTATGTGTACACTATATGTACCACCACATATCCTGGATCCACTGTCAGCCTACCATCAGTGTTCAATGCCTATAATAAATGTCTAACCTATGTTTAAACATACCGTATCAAATGAATATTTTCAATCTATAGATCAAATGTACCAATATCCTGAAAAGCACTAAATAATTTAACTATTTTGTTTTACTTAGAATATAAATATACCATTTTCTTTACTTTTTGTTTGGATAGTAGGTTTGCCTTTCTATTTCTCTTTTTTTTAACTTTACTTTAACTAGTTGATCTTCATCCAGCTGATCACATCAATTTCTGTACTCTTCGACCATTTACAAATTAGATTATCCTGTAAAACTTTCATAAGTATAATACTTTTCATATACGATTACCTTCAAAATTGATAGTCGAATTTTGTACTTATCTGTTCGCGCTTTCTTGGATATTAATATTCTTATTCTACAAAACAGACGATCCTGTAAGGTTTTCTCATTGTTACTACCCTCAGTTGTGTTGCTACATATAGATTCTTTGCGAACACGCAGCAATATTCCTTCTTATAAATTTGGCACGTTAATTTGTTTTCGCTACATGAATTAAATAATATAAATAAAACTTATAAAAACGAATTCAAAAAACAAAAGGAACCCTAATTTAATTTCAATATATCATTCTGAACTTACTGTTGAGCCTCCATATCTTACGTAAAGATATATGAGTAAAACGTCGAAAACAGCACCGAAAGCCTAAATAACAATTAAAAGCAAGTATATTTTCAAATCGCTAGCACACACCAACAAATTCAATCAAAGATATATGTTAAACCTATAGAACGATGACAGATCGATAAATTGTTTTATTTGCCCGAGATTCCGATTATTTTTGGAAATAGTGCGAAAGAAACTTTTGGTGTAACTTCCGAATTGTTCGAAGCCGACCCGATATTGGCGATATTGGCCTTCGTTACTATTTTGAGGTCACATACGGTCGGGCTTTTTCGGGAAATGTCGCCGCATTATCGGTACTAGGTTTAAAAATATATATTCAATTTTATATAACTTTTTAATTATAACGACAAACATAAAAATAGTTTTGTTATAAAACTTATATATAAGCCTTCCATTTATGACAAAAAAATAAGAAGAATAAGAGGTGTACAAACAGAAAAAAACCTACTCAAATGAACAAGAAGATGAAAAATACAAGGGTCGTTCTTCCTCTTCTTCAACTTTCACCTCCGACCGGATCGTTCTTCAGCAGCCCCTTTGCCTGTTTTAAATGTACAGTATGCTCTTTGTCCATGCTCTTTGTCCTCTTCCATGATTTTCTTTGGTATTCGGATTTCTGACATTCTCGCCACGTGTTTCGCCCATTTGAGTCACTGAACCCTCACATAATCTACATTTTGCAGATCCTTATACAATTGCTTGAGTTCGAAATTATACCTAATCCTGCAAATTCCATTGCCATTCACATCAACAAAAATTATTTTTTCTAAATACTGCACGTATCTCTTTAGTTTTCTTTGTGAGGGTCCACGTCTTGCAGCCACAAGTGGCTATTCGCGTTCGCGCTTTCCATCCACCTGAGATTATTTTCTACAATAATTCCGAAACTTCACTGCTGGGAGATGGGATAAGGTCTCCGTAGTCGTAAGCTACTCACAAAACCGTTAAATTCTCTTCCTAGATGTTTCCGCAGTTTGCCCGCCGGACGTGGTAGGCCAAACGCTTCGCACCGCTCTCCTCTGGGGGACATGTACCAGAGGGGGGTGAATGTTAATATATATTATTGTATCGCATGTGCCGATCGTACATGCAATACATGATGCACATGCGATACAGGTGCAGGTGCTTCAGCTTTCCATAATTACTAATAGTCTACCTACCTGGCTATTTTCACGATGTTGTCAAAACTACACTACACTACACTTTTTTCCTCTCTTCACTTTACTTCTTTTTTCAGACCACCGTGGGAATTTGGAGAAAAAGAATTTGGTGATTTCCCTCGTTGATGATGTCATCATGAAATCATTTTTCACCGCTCCTTTATGCGTCCCCTCTCCCCTGGTGCCCCTCTGAGCACTCTCGAGGAGACTTCGGTTCACCGATGTGAACTGCCATAAGTGGTTACTTGGCTAATGAGTGTTTTATACGAGTCTGAAAAGTTTCCAGCCTCAACATGAAAATGGCGTTACTCGTCAAAAATATTCTGATAATGTAATTGTGCATGCATTAAAAGATAACTTTGAAAGTTTCAGCTGTATTAGATATTCAATGTTAATCGGTGTTGGTGTATCTGTAAACATAGAAAAAATCGAATATCGAGTCGTCACTAAATTCTTGCATTTGAAATGGCATACGCCAACGCAAATTAATGCCGAGATGGATGCGGTTTACTGGGCCTCTCCACCATCATTTGCCACCCTGAAATTTTGGGCAGCTCAATTTAAACCTGGTCGTACCAGCTTGGTTGACGATAAACGTTCGGCTAAAAACTGTAACCACTACGGATAATATTGAAGAAAACAAATTCCAGATAATATTAAATTATTTATTTGTATTGTATGTTTAATGTCCGCCATCAATATTATCATCACCGGTTATCCAGTTCTGTTTCTTTCTTGATTAGTTTTTTCCATCCATGTAAAGTACTTCGAAATAGGGTCGTCAGGATTTTGACAGTTAATGGCGGTTGTATTTGATATCCAATTCTTGACATTTGCTGTTAGTTGTTTTCAGTAAGGTTTGCCATTTCACCATGAACAAGTTTACGTTGCCACAACGTTTGGAAATTCTCCAAGCATTTTATCAAAATTCGAGAAGTTTTTTGCTACTCAAAGAGCATTTCGTTCAAAACATGATCGTTATTCTACTCCTTATCAAGCCATCCGCCGTATAATTATTAAGTTTGAATGTGAGTTTAGTCTTCATGATCAAAAGCCACCGTCAGGACTTCGTAGTGGCCGTAGTGAAGAAAATATCGCGGCTGTTCGAGTGTTGTGTGCAAAGCGTTGTCGAAAACGATAATGTATCTGTTCCGCGCCGTTCTCAAGAGTTGTTCTTATCCAGGATGACCATCTGGCGTATTTTGCATTGGGATCTCGATTTACACCCATATATAATTGTATTGGCACAAGAACTTAGCCAACTGACCATCGACTACGTCGGATTTTTATGGTAAAATAATTTTCTCCGATGAGGCTCATTTTTAGTTAAACAGCTACGTCAATAAACAAAATTGTCGTTATTAGAGTGAGTCAAACCTACAAGTAATTCATCAGACCTCATTACATCCCGAAAGCATCACTGTTTGGTGTGGATTATGGTACGATCGCATTATTGAGTCCTACTTTTTCAAAAACGCCGAAGGACGGACCGTCACTATAAATAGCAAACAATGTTATTCGATTTTGTCCGAAAATTGATGAAATTGATGCGGACGAACTATAGTTTTAACAAGACTGCGCAATTTTTCAATACACAGTATGCATTACGATAGACTTATTGAACAATCAATTACGAGAATTGGTAATTTCACGGAATGGGCCTTACAACTGGCCACCAAGACTATTTTCTTTGGGGCTATGTTAAATCACAGGTTTACACCAACTAACCAAGCCTGTTGATGCACTTGAAACCAACACTCGAGCAACCATAGTCACCATATCACCCGATATGCTCCACGGCGTCATCGAAAATTGAGACAATCGGACCAACCAGTGCAAGAAGAGTCGAGGATCACTTGAACGATATTTTATTTAAATCATAAATGACATAAAATATACAATCTAATAAAAATAATGAGCACCATTTTTGGCCGAATTTTCTGTTTTATTTCCAATTCAAATCATATTGTTCTTATTGGGAAACCCTATACGTTTCGCTAATGACTCTGTTTAATATTATGTGAAACAGAACTGGTGCCATTCCATCCCCCTATCGCAAACCTTTTACGATCTCAAATGTTAGATTTTTTCTTGTTAGATTTTCACTACCTCCTTCGAACTAAGCATCGTCATCCGCGTTAATCCACCGGGCTTAGTTGGTATTCCCATTTCCTCTATGGCCTCGTATACTACTGCTCTTTGTACGCGATCATATGCCTGCCTGAAATATGTGAATATCTGGAATAAAGGAGAATCTAATTCTGTGTTCTTCTGCATTATTTGACGGACGGAAAGGGTCGTTCTAATTATAATTTAAACCCTTCAGAAAAATTAGATAATTAAAAATAATATTTCAGAAAATAAGTTTCGTTATTAACTGATAATCTTTACTATTTTCGTAAAAATGTTAAGCGTTTCTTAAACAAAACCATGCAATAAAGCTTTTATGCCGTGTATTAGTTGAAATTTGTAACTATTTCATTTTTGAATTTCATTAAAACTCTAAGTGTCTATCCTGGAAAGCCGACACCTGATACTGAGCCTTTATGTACGCTTTATTATTCTCGGTATGATAAAGAGTCTCACTGAAGTGATGCCTATTATTATCAGCAATAAAGTGGTATACAACTGACGTCAGGACGACGTCAGTATGGACTAAATAATATGACGAATAGAAATTTTTATCAATACATATATCCAAAATATATATACGTCAATACTTATTTATCTACTAATTCAGATTTTTCTTTCACGCTGATGTGATTTAACACCCACTGACAATATTGCAGTTAATTTAAAAAGACAAAATATCTATTACATTAAAGAATAACCCCAGAAATAAATATTATTTTCGTTAATATTGCTTCAAATTATTTTTTAACGATGCTAACAATTCATTCATTGATTTTACAGACTAATTTTTCGAATTGAATTTAGCTTTTGATCCAAAAATATCGTTTAATAAGGGTGCGTAAGGCCAATCAGGGTTGTTTTGTTCGTACAGGAATGTACACCATATTAATACCGTATCATATATATTGAGTGATTATTGCTTTCTACCAAACACAAAATGTATTACAAGAACTAGTAATTTAGAAAATAGGTGTCAAATTATAATGACGTCATAAAACGTTATGTCGTTTGTTCGTTATTCGTCTTAATCGTTACCCTTCCGTAGGAAGAGATCATAGTGTAAGCGCGAAGATGCCCCTTCAACCATTGGAAAAGTCAATTTACATCCGAAGAAGGTTATGAAAGGGCATCGTTTATTATAAGTTCTTACCTGAAAACCACACCATTAATTCAGAAAAATACTGTTCCCAAATATGAGGATTAAAACGAGCAATCAATCAGAAGCGCCTTGAATTAGCCAACCGAAAAAACACACATGCCTTGGTCATGCATTTGGTCATGTCTTTGGATAAATAAGGAACATGCGGTGGCAGGAAGGCTGGGAGAACTCAAGGCTCACGCTACTTTGTTTTTACTGAGGGCTATGGTGTCTTTATTTTATTTTCAGATAACGGCGTCAAAAAAGAGACAATATAACAATAGTTATATCAAATTCGGATTTACCTCCATCGAAAGTAGTAGAAAAATTAAACCACAATATGTTATATGTGCCACCGTTCTCGGAAACGATGCCCTGAAGTCGGCAAAATTGAAACGCCACTTAGAAACCGTCTATTCTAATTTATCTGACCGGCCACCCAAATTCTTTGAAGGCGAATTAGAAAATCTAAAAAAGATGAAACTCGGGCCTAGCCATTCAAGATATGCATCATCGGAAAAAAACATTAGTCACGTCGTTTGAGATATGGAATTTGATAGCGCAATAAAAAACACACACAATAGGAGAAACACGCGTCAAACCTTGTTTGATAATAGCTTTTGAAGAAGTTTTAGGGTTGGAAGCCAAAACGAAAATACAAGAAATATCTCTATCGAACAAGACGATAAAAGCTCGAATTGAAATTATGTCAAGTGACATCGAAGAGCAGGTCATTTCGTAGTTGTCGTAGTTGTCTGCTTTTTAGACGACGATAACATTATTAGAGATGAATTACTGATATCGCGGAAACTAGAAACGATGTCAAAAAGTAATGGCGTCATGAATATAACAGCGAAGTATTTTGAGAAACAAAGCAGTATGTGGGAAAATCTCGCTGGCTTTTGTACGGATGACGCTCCAGTCATGTTAGAATCACGCCCCGGTCTAGCAACATTAATGAAACAGAGGAATCCTTCAGCAATAACAACTCATTGTATTGTGAAAGTAGTAGCAGCATTGTAGCAGAGTAGCAAGCATTTCAGCAGAATAGCAGCAAAGTATTGCATTGAGCAAAGTAGAGCATTGTAAAAGTATCGTCTTAACTACACGCCTTTTTAAAAAACTGTGCACTGAAATGGACTTCCATTATGAGATTCTTCCATTGTACACTGAAGTTAGTTGTCTATCGAAAGGCAATATGCTAAGAAAGTTTGATCAAAGATTGACTAGAGTAGTTTTCTGATTCGAAAAGTCAAAAATGACAAACTTCGTGCCTTTATTTGGAATGTTCAATTATGGGTAGGTAAAATTGGTGGAAACAATTATTCTGCGTTTGTGACATTAAAAGCACTGGTCGGTGATAGTAAAGATGACATGATCATCGCGAATATACTAGACGACATCAGAAGTCATCTGCAAATGCTGGTCGATTAATTCCACCGTTACTTCCCGGAATATAACCAGACCGAATTGAAAGATATCTAAAAGCTTATTCGCAATCGTTTTGGTGTTGCTGAGAAGAGTTTGCAGAAAAAATCCAGGAAGATGAATACAGACATTGAATTGCAAAATGATAGGCACTGTATGAATTGGTTTCTCTTGAAGAGTTCTAGTGTAAAAAAGCAATTTGTTATCCTACAGTTTGAGGATTTGTCTTACAATATATTATGCTCTTCTCCACAACTTATCTATGCGAACAAGTGTTTTCGGCTTAATAATAAGCAATTATTATTAAGAACAAGACCAGAAATCGATTGGAATCAAGTGATGATATTCATGTAGCTCTGACCAACAGTATTAGCCCCAGAATTGCCCAACTTGTAAAAAGAATGCCAGCTCAAAAACTACCTTGATTTTCTATTAAAAGTTCTCTATTATGAAAATATATTCAAATATTATTCTAAGTTTAAAGTTAACTAAAAATTTTGATTAAAATTTATTTTCAAATTCGCGGAAAGTTTATTTTGAACCTTGGGTCAAAAGTTTTCTGAAGATTAAAATTTATTTATACCGGTTTTTCCAATAATTATCTAACAATTTACCGACAATCCTTTTATTCATTTAAATGTTATATATTTCATTTTGCGCTCTCAATATTAATTAAAAATAGATTCTAAATACGAAAAAATTGATATTTTATCTTAATATAAGTATTATATCTTTAATCATCAAAGTTTTATTGAAGTTTTTTTACACAATTTTACAATTACTAATTTATGGAAACAATTCGTATTTGATAATTATAAAAGAAATACAGTTTATTGAAATATTTTTTGCCACGCATTCTGTTGTAGCATTTGGAAAATTACTTTTTTAGTCTTTTATCACCTGAAGGAGATATTTTTTTTGGTTTTTATCTTTAGTGAGCACACTGATGTATTTTTGTGTTAACTGTACTCTGCTACATCATTGACAACTTTCATAATATTAACAATTTTTAAGCCTTTCAAATAATCATTATACGTGTCAACAAATTTAAACTTTTTTGACGTAACATTGATGAAAATCGGTGCATATGAAGTATTTTGTATTCCTAAATCCGAAAATGGTAAGTAATTACTGTAACACGTACACTAGTTTTTTTGTTACAGGGGGTCGGTGATGGGGAAAAAAAGGAGACGACATATTTTTACAATCTAATATTTATTTAATATAAACATAAAACGTATTAAATCTATGCAAAGTCATTACTGAGGATTATGTGAATAAAAAATATATTACACTACACTAAAAAATATATTACAAAAAATTATTACTTTCACTTTTTCCTCTTGTGTTCTGTAGGATCATCTCTTTTTAAGAACCAGTAGTAGTCGCCCAACATAGATGGGTTCCAGCGTCCCTGGTATCTTGCTTCTGCGATGTCCTGGTGAAACCTATATCCTTGTTCGTCGCTTAAGGCAGTGTAAAAAAGGCATTTTTAAGGACATTTGACACCGAAATGTTTCATAGGCTTTCAAAAGTTCGTCTATGAGGTTTATATAGTGTTCATCTTTCTTGTTGTCTTCATTGTGTTCATCTTTCTTGAAAGGACTTCGAGTCCTTTCACTATATTTACAAAAGACTTCCAAGCTGCTATTTAATTTTTCTTGAAAACGGAAATCACCTAGAAGCGCCCTTATTTGAAGTCCAATAAATATGCCTCCTTTTAGTTTTGCATCACTTAATTCAGGAAATATTTCTTTTAGGTACTTTAAATTATTACCTCCTTTGTCCATGGCTTTGGCAAAGTTTTTCATTAAGCCAATCTTAATACGGAGAGGCGGAAGAAGCACCCTTTTTGGGTTACTGAATTTTGATACTGAATTTTGTCTTATTTGCTTTTTTAAAATCCCTTCTGTTTTAGTGATACAAAAATAGCAATCACTTACATGGTCAGTAGGTTCTCTCCACACCATAGTAACATTAAACGGCATAGAATTTTTCTTGCGATGCATCTACTGCACTAAATTTACGTGACAACTCAGACAGCAAACATGATAAGCTCAACTTTTATCTTCAATTTGGTACTTATAATAAATAAAAAAGAAAGGCTCTTTTGACTTCCTCGGATATAGATCGAACTTGTGACTTAAAAATAAATCATCCGCAAATATAACTAAACTTATCCGCTGAATTTGTACAAAATCGACGTCTAAAACTTTCCATTTTATATAAAATCAACTTAAACGCTTGACTGTACTGTAAACGAGACAGAAACAAAGTTAACTATAGAAAATAATAAAACTGCCTTTAAAGTATAAAGTTAAAGGTTCGTAGAATACTGTGGAAATACCCCATCTGCGGTCTTATGGTAATTCCTTCATTATTCAGTCCAGAGTTAGGTACAAATAATTTCAATTTCAATTAGCCCTTAATATAAAGGAGAAGCAGGTACTTGAAAATGGGACGTGCTAGGCAATTTATATGAAAAGGTATTTTAATATCTACCTAAATCAAACGCAAACAGAGCATTTTCATCAATGTTGCAAAAATCAAGTCGACCTGTTATATTAATACGCTTTTATTAGCTTCACCTGTATCTATCTATGTAACGGAATCTTTGAACGTCCTTTTCACTCATTTTAAAACGTCAGATTAAATTGAAACTTTGCACACTTATCCAGGACCGATGCCAATACAATAATTTAATAAGTTTATCCCATTATCCTGAACAGGATCGTCAGTATCAAGGATGTGTCACACCAGTGATTCTTCTGTCCCGGATCAGCAGAAATGTCCGTATACTCCTCATAATACCACCCCAACATATCACGCTGCCACCTTCAAAGAGGATACGTGGTTGAGCTGTTTTCTAGTCTGGCTTGTCGATCTGGACCTCTCCAAACTAATGGTCTTCGTGAATCAGAAACCAAGCTAATTCTCGTCTTATCGGAGAACATTACAGCATTCCAGTTAGGACTATGATCCACTATTTCTCGATCCCTTTACAATCTTACATTTTTTTTGTTGAAGGGTTAGTTTAGGAACACGCAAAGGTTTCTGCGATGCAAATTTGCCGCTTTCAGTCTGCGTGTTATTATTTGTCGTGAAACATTTACCCCTTCAAGTCTAACAAGCTCCCTTGATATACCACTTGTAGATTCCAGATGATTTCTTCTAGATATCATTGATATATCCCGGTCTTATGCAGCTACATTGCGTTCTACCACTTCTGGGGCAATCCTTTACGTTATTTATCTCTTGGAATTTTTTATGAATTTTCGACACTTTGGAAAACACCTACAATTTCCGCGATATTACTTTGATTAAAGCCCTGTTGTAGCAAAGCAATTATTCTTGGTCTATTAAAATGAGATATTATGTTTCTAAGCATTTATAAACGGATAAAATTTTAAAAAAACTGAAATAATGTGTAAATACCAGCACCACATGGGCAAAAATTGAAAAACCTGTGTTAGCGGTAAAACAATGCTTCTGTTATATTCATTTAAAAACGGTCTGAAATAAATATCCGTCACAACTTTTAGAGTATCATAGGTGTAGATATCCTATTTGTAGATATTCCAAACTTTGCATATTATACATATTTGTAGATTCAAGATTCGCCACTTGTGTTGATGTTATACATAGCTTTTGATGCACCACGATTGTACTTTTTGAGCATTTCTTTAACACCAATCTAACCTTTTTTATGAGCGATTGTCAAATTATGCGGAATCCGACGAATCTTTTTCACGGCTAAATGTTCATGTAAAATCTTATGGATGTCTCTATCTCATGGTATGTTACATGACGATCTTGGTTTTTCAGTTCACGCACAGTATCGATGTTTTCTGGCACAACAACCAATTTTGGATGACCTTCTTCAAGTTGATTCGAACGATTACCACAATTTAATTCACTAAACCACTGTATACAATGGTTTTAGATCGCTTCATCGCCAAAAGTTTAATTGCTTTGATCATGTTGTGCTGTTGAGATGAACCACGCCGAAAGTGGTAGTAAATCATTGCACGAAAATTCTCACGAGTTAATTCCATTTTTGACTGAGATGAAATTTTCAAGTCACTAAACATCAGTCAGAATAGAGTCAACAATATCAAACTTTATGATGTATATGTCAGATTGCGCTTAGCAACACCATTGTTGCCAATTCCGGATACATAAATAGCAACCTTCGTACAAGAAACGCACGAACTTATATCACTCCAATAATACTGAGTTGAGGAAGTGTCACGCTACCATTTTGTTTTGGCACTAGTTTTTTTTTTTCGTGATGTTTGTGATAGTTTGGGTTTGGCTGTTACGTAGTGCATACGTGCAATTATGTGCAGAAGTTATTATGAATAAACACAGAGTGCAGTAAAAATGTCATTTACATTAAAAAATAATTCAATTATTTCAACTCAACGTGAATTTAGGCTAAAATATTCTAATCGTCCGGAGCCTCATAAAACGACAATTTATCGTTTATGCCAGGAATTTCACGAATTCGAAATAGTTGAGGATAGGCCTCGCCTCAGAGGTCCAAGAACAGCACAAACTGCCGAAAGTATTGCACTTGTGATACACAATTAGGAATTTCTCCATGTAGTTTATACCGAATTTTGTTAAATTAATTGCACATGTTTTCCTATAAAATTCAAATTGTTTAAGATCTGCTGTCTAGAGACAATAATAAGTTATTAGAATACCCCAATAGCGAAAATACACTTATAATGGACGGTAAACGTGATAAACATATGATTTAAAACTTTTTGAGGTCTCAACAAGGATTGGAGAATATGAGGTTTTCGCAAGATGGTGCCTCAACATGGACCTCATGTCAAACAATTAACATTTTGATGTACATTACTAGTCGTTTAATTTCTCGAAATGGAAATTTATTGTGGTCGCCTAAATTTCCTGATTTGATGGCTCCGGGTTAATTTTTATGTGGATTTTTAAAGGAAAAGGTTTATATAAATATTCCCCAAATCATACATCAACTCAATGGCAACATCCGTGCTGAAATCGTTACATTAAAACCAGATATGTTAACAAAAGTTATGAAAAATGTATTAAAAAGTATACAAAGTTGCGTTGCTTTTAATAGCTCACATTTCATTGACTTGAAATTGTTTTAGAAAAAAATGTCTTGTTTCTTTGACAAGTTATAAATATTTAAAATGGTGGCGTGATTCTTGCTCCACCCTGTACTAGATGAATCTTATATATATTGTTGTTTTTATTATTTACGACACAATTAACCTTTATAACTCAATATGTGTCTCGAATTCTAAATAGCTACAATCTCCGCACTACTATATTATTATTAAGTCAATGTTGAGGGTTGCTTTCGTCGTCTTCTAAATTTAAGGGTGTTATAGTGTCGTAAAGGCGAAATTAACGTACCTATCTCGTCCAAGTATAGAAGCAGAGTGTTCGTGAAAGTTTATTTTCTCTTAAATGTACCCTTAGGCACATATTGTTAACAGAAGCGTGGGATGGTTGTGTCTGATGAAATTCAGTTAAAGAACGGTTAGTCTTAACAAAAATTACTTAGTAATCCTCGGTGACCTTTAACCTTTTTTAATCAACTAAGAAGTAGATTTAAATGATTCCTTTGTAACAGCTGTTTCTTGATATTTAATTTAGTTTTTACAATTTTTCACAAATAGTAGTCTAGTTAGATAACTAGATAACTAGATAGATATCTAGTCTTACTAGTTTAATTAACCTAGTTTAATTAAACTAGTTGAGTTTTATTTGGTTAAACTAATAACAATTGCTTTCAAAAGTTTTTGTAATTTAAAAATTAAAAAAAAACAACTTTCAATAAGACTAATAAGCCGTAATTCCTCCATGGATCTGTATGCATGCCTGTAGGCGATTTGGTATGCTGTCAATTAAATGATCAATTTGGGCTTGTGGAATTCTCTCCCATTGTAAGAGGAGGATTCTTTCGCTTCTTGATGCGTGTTTTCAGAATGTCTCAAGCATGTTCAACGACATTAATGTCAGGGGAATTTATTGACCACTCGAACTTGGTTATTCCCTCCTCTTCAAGAAAATGTTGTACTGCTCCTGTTCGATGAGGAGGTGCATTCTTATCCATGAAAACAAATCCGTCGCCTACTGCGTCTCGGAAAAGACGCACAACATGATTTAAAACTTCCTCGATATACATAGCAACAGTGATTCTTCTCCCCAGGACCAGTAGAGGGGTCCGTGTACCCCTGTATATGGGATATGTGGGTGAGCTGTTTTAGTTGGGCTTATCGACCTTCAGCTCTCTAAACTAATGTTCTTCGTTAATCAGAAAACAAGCCAATACTCGTCTCATCGGAGAACATCACGTTATTCCAGTTAGGACTATGATCATCATTTCTCGAGGCCATTATAATCTTAGACTTTTTTGTCGAAGGGTTAATTTGGGAACACGTAACAATCTTCTGTGATGCAAATTTACTGCTTTTAGTTTGCGTATTATCTTTTCTCGTGAAACATTTACCCCTTTAAAGCCTAACAAGCTCCCTTGATATACCATTTGTAGATTCCGGACGATATTTTTGAAATCTCGTTGATATCTGCCGGTCTTGTGCAGCTGTTGTACATCGTTTTCTATCACTTCTGGGGCGATCGTGTACGTCATTTATCTTTTGGATTTTTTATGAATTTTCGATACAACACTTTGAGAAACGCCTGCATTTCCATGATATCATTTTGATCAAAATATATCATATTTCTAGGCATTTTTAAATGGATTGATTGCAAATTAAAAAAGAACTGAAATAATGTGTAAATACCACTATCAACGGGATGGACAATTGGAAAACCTGTGTTATCAGCAAAATAATGTTTTAGTTATTTTTATTTAAAAACGGTTTTAAATAAATATTCATCACAATTTTTAGAATATCATAGGCGCAGATATCATATTTGTAAATATTTCAAACTTTTGGACATCCAGAAATCCAATTCAAGAAAAGCAGTTCCTCTATAATTATCTCTCCTTTTATACATGCGTGTTAGGAAAAATACTTTCGCAATTTTAACCGATTCCTCGTGTCATTTTAAAGAAAAAGGTTTCTTACAATGGTTAAAAGCCTAAGGATTCTAAAAAAAATACAGTTACTAAATCACCAATCTAGAAGCTATGATAACAATTGACTTTCTGAAATGTTTTAAGTATTAAGAATCACGTCATACCACGTCATTCAGCCAATATCGATCAGCGAAATCAACGACAACATCACAAACAATGTTATTTGAATATTGCGAGAAAAATTATTTCACTGTAGATCAATGCTCGCCTTTAAATTCGATTTAGAAACAAAAATATATTTTATTCGCGAATATCACGATATGCTTATATCAGCTCTAAAATCGAAGAATATATTTTACATCGTGTTCAAGAGGATTACATCAGAAGTACTCGAAGTGTTGCACTAGAAGTTGGAGTTTCTCATTGAATTGTACATTGAGTACTATGGTAAAAGAACAATTGTTCTACCCTTATTCCAACCCTTATACCAAACAAAAATATTTGGATGATTAATTCTTCTATTGGAACCTTCGGTGTGAAACACTAAACTCAAAGAGATTTAGCACTAAACACTAAATCGCTTTTTTTAAACTTCTCGACGCAGGTTTCGCTAACCATGTTAATATCATCAGGAGATGATTTAATCTATTAAATTTATTGTCCAAGATCAAAGGAATTAAAATTTTTTGTTTAATATTTTTTCAACCGATGAAGTTTTTTTCGACGGACACTGGACGCTTTAAACAGTATGAAACTTGTATGAACTCGAAAATCTAAATAACTATTAGCTACGTTGCCAAGAAGAAGTTGTTAAGAAAATTTCTGGCATGTTCTGAAAAATGATGACCAATTATCTGCGGAAATGATTGTATTTTGAATATAGGTTTCAAGGAAACTTTTTGTTCAAAAAAATATAAATAATTGATAAATTTACGAAAGTACTCTCTCTTACACCCTGTATATTGGACATATTAAGGTCCTTAGCCGTTTTTCAAGCATTGTTTTCTTCATATATTTTTTTGTAGATGTCTTACATTTGAAACATTTTTGTCACAATCTCATTTTTACATGATTTCTTGTTTTTTCTGAGGTCTTTGCATTTTTTTACTTCTTGCTTGCTTGATGGTTCTAGTATTATAACATAATTTTCGACATTGAAATTATCTACCTAGTTCTTGCAATTCTCACATCAATTCACGGAAATGATTTGCATTGTTCCTTCCATCGTTTGTAAATCGAATAGTTATTTCTCGACAGAGAAACAATACATTTAAATGTTAACCCGTTTACATATCATACAAGCTCACCACGAGAAACGAATGTTTTTAGAATGAGTAGTGCTCGGCTAGTAGAACAAGCGAACAAGTCGATCCTTCATATGATGCTCTTTCGTGTCCTTCATGCCACTGTTGTATGCTTCTTGGTATATGCTCTTTGGTATTCTTCATACGATAGTTAAAAGTGGTAAATCCGTGGTTAAAACGCGATGATCACCCGTGAATTGTACCAGATACTACTACACAGTCCAAAAGCACCGGTGTGGTGTGGTACTGACTGGTGTGGAATTTTCATCCTAGATTGGAACAGTAACCATTAAAGGTCGTTACGTAACCATGTTTGAAAACTTGTTCACTCAAGAACTTCGGGAACAAGGTAACAACAGCAGGGATGTATGGTTTCATCAAGATCGGGCCGCTGCTCATACGACCATAAATGTTGTTCCAACTGCATTCTTTAATCTATCAATTTCTTACTTTAGAGATGTCCTGTAGCCTGCACGATCACTGGATCGTTTGATGTGTGATTTTAATATTTGAGGGCATCTCGAAATCAGGTATATGTATGAAAGTAGGTTTCGCACACTGAAAGAATTCAAGGCCGCTCTATTTGATCGAGTTGAGGCCAATGATCTGTTTTATCCTTTACGACTAGTTAAGGAGGTCTTGATGCAGCACTTTTTTTTTATTTTGGTGAAATAACATTTTTCTAGAGACGTTGGCCTTCCTCTCTTAGGTGCCTCCCTAGTGCCATTCACAAAGATTGTGTAAGTTCAATCCGGATTTTTTTTTTGGGTTATTGGCTTCTCGGAAGCCAATAACCAGGCAAAATAAAGGAGCCAAGCATTCACAACAGCCAAATCTATCATATGATAAAATAGTCTGAAGTGCCATTTTTTGCTTGTCATTCGAATTATATGCCTTCCAATGTTGGAGTCCATTATGTCAACTCCACTCATGTATCGGTACACTTTTATTACTTGTGGGAAGTTGACCAATTGGTATCGTTTATTTTTCTTTACTCACCTTTTTAAATGTTCTTTTTGGTAAACTCCGCACAAAGTTGAGCTAAGGTATACGAAGTTATTGTCTACCCCTTGAACTAATGATATAGTATGCCCCTCAAATGAAGTGGTATACTCATCAACTGATCCCCTATATTTCTCATCTCTTCCTATTTTTACTCTGTCAATAACAAAATAGACTTCTGAGTCCATTTTTGTAAAGCAAAACACCAAAAAATTACTAAAATATCATGAAAGCATTGCAATTTAAACACAACCGGTGTTGCATGATGTAGCTCAGAAGTTACATAAACACTCATATTGTAAGTAAATAAATAAATGCATACTTACTTTGAAAGATTAAAATCATTTCTAAGACAATACAAAAGTCAGAATTTCTTTTTCTCCAAAAATAAACGCTTGCTAAACATAAAAACAACACATCAAACCAACCCAAAACAACCGACTTTCCATTCCACATATCTTCGCAACAAAATAACCTTTAACCAGTTTTGATTGGCTGAAGGCTTTTTCTGCATATTGACACTGGTCAGTTACATAAATTAGTTTCTAAAATGCTCAGCAGATGTCTCTTGCAGGTCAACACTTGATATGTAACTCAGGAGTAACAGCACTAAAGGGTTAATCATTGAAACTGGCATGTTACACTAATTATTTTTATATTAATAAATATTTTTTTTACAAAAAAGTAATGGGGTAGTAAAAGTAAAAGTGATGCTTCTTTACAAAATGTCCGTTTCCCGACCCCGGTTACTAGATACCATCTTATACAATCAACCTTTATTCCTCAATATGTTTTTAGAATCGACCGATAACTATATTCGTTATGTTTATGCTTTGTCGAAATAGAGGGTGGCCTGCCATTAAGTTATAATTTTAAGGGCATTAAACGTCGACATGCAGAAGCCTACACACTTTTGGGTAAAATATAATTAAGTCTATGGCCAAAACAATTAATTCCACATTAATTATTAGGGTATTTTGTTTAGGGAGTTATTGTTTTAATTAATTATTAGGGCGTTATTGTTTTAATTTAGAATTAAACAATGTAATTCCCACAATTTTGTAAAAATTTTAATTTGAAAATTGAGTATTTGCCATCTATGTATCTTACTGCTTTAAAAATTGTTTCATGGTTTATGAAATGTTTCAGTCAGGTTTTTTTTTGCATGTCAGAAGTTACTTTTCCACTTTTGTATTATTTAGGGATTATTATTATAATTATATTCTTGGATCTATTGTAAAATCGCAGAATCTCAGTGGCCAGTCTTCCTCATTATTTTAGGAGAGAATAAGTTCAGAATATTTTGTGTTATAAAATCAGATATTTCAAAAACTCTAATTGAAATCATAGTCTATTCAGTCATAGTCATAGTCCAATTCTCACTATAAGAACCGAATATTTCACAGTATTGACGATAAGCACCTTACTTAGATCACCTTCTTTCTGCAAGAAAGTGATTGAGCTATTTCCATAACCCTTCCTATTTTGAGCAGACATCCTACATGTTACTAAAATGATTATTTCATTTCACTCGTCTACAGTGTATGCACTTGTTTATATTTTCTACTTAAAGCATGTGCCCATAATTTCTTAATTGTGTATTCTTCTAAATATTTTCCCCTCAATTCTTTCCAGTATGTTTATTTCTGTTGGTTCACCTGTTACTGTTCTATCTGGTCTTATCTATGTCTGTCGTACATGGTACTATGTACATTAAAGGTAACATTAAAGGAGAATAATGTGTAAGTTTTCATTTTTTTTTTAACAAAACAAACCAAATTTATGACAAGTGACAATAAAAATATATTTTATTTTCAAATAATATCTTAATAGGCTAATGCAAAAAAAAACACTGAATTCTGATAGATCCACATAAACAAAGCAAAAATAGACATTGTCATTGTTAGTAAAATTTATTTTGCATTAAAACATACCTGTTTTCTTCGGAAATGGCTGAATTTTGGATATATGTTTTAAGGAAACTTTTTATTCAAGAAACTGCAAAGAATCGTTAGTTAAATTTACGAAAATACTTTACTTTATACCCTGTATATACACAGCTTTGCACTAATAACTAAAATAAACACAACATCTGAGCAGCCCTACATTATTTTGAACTTAAAGTAAGAAATACCATGGAAGGAACAAAGAAGAAGAGGAGCACATGTCATAAATGTCATAATTTTTTTATGGAAAATATTGTTTACCAAATTATTTTTTTTAAATAATCAAATGTGTTTAAGAGATGCTTTTATTTATTTTTTGTTGCTCAGGAAGCCTAGAAACTAATAAAGCTCTTACACGTTGTTTTAATACTCCACTTTATAACATTAAAAAAAATGTTAAATAGGAATTAACTATTCACGACTACGATAATTTTGTTTACATTTGTTGAAGATATATTTTATAAAGATTCTCACTGTTTAAATTATTCGCTTTCTAATATAACAATGTTGTATTTAAAGCAGTAGGTGCATACTCGTGTTGCAAATAAATAATCGTTGTAAGTTAATGATTCCGAGCATTAAAAATATGTTTTGATACATTTGATATAAGAAGTAACAATGATTGATTAACCTAAAACAATATGTAATTTTGTGCATTGTGGAAAATCTCCTTTGGTTGGTTTACATAAGACCATCAAAAGCTAATTTCTTAGTATAACTGTATAAATATGTACAGTACCATGAATATATAATCATGAAATATTGTTACTTATCAGGCTGTTTAAAAATACAACAAAATTCTATGGTGTAACAAAAGTGTTTGCATTTTTTGGTTATAAACAAAGGATTATGATTCATTCATCTAATGTTTAATCTGATTTCAACTTCTTCAGTGTTAAAGTATGCACTGCGAAATATGCAGTTGACGGAAATTTGGGCTATTTTAAGACATTTATTAATAAGGACTTTAAAGCGACTTGTGCCGCCGTCAGATTTGCAAACTAGAGAGGGAAGCTGACGTATTAACTACGACCGCTCAACTCTGGTTCAAAAAGTTTCAGGAGGGCGACATGAGTCTTGAAGATCGTTCACTCTCGATGCCGACGTTTTAAGAGGAGCTGTTGCGCTGATCTTACAACAAGTACTAAGCAGCTTTCAGGGGCGATTACTACTGGTATACCACTCTACTGTTAAACGACATTTACGTAATTGCATAGCCGTTATAAAAGCCCTGCTGCAGCAAGATGACGCAAGACCACACATTTTATATCAAATCACTTCACTAATTAACCGCTCCTTCAGAATACGACCTGTTCCGATCCATGGCTTACTTTTTGTAAGGAAAATAAATCCGTATTGAAGAAGAGGTAAAAACTCATCGAAAACAATGGCCTATATTTTGAGGAATAACCTAAAGGTATACATTTTTTAATCACTGAAAAACTAAGTAAAGCTTGTACAAAATAAAAACAGTTACGCGTCATCAACATTTTGATTTAAAATAACAAAATATATATGATTACCAGTGACATTTATTAATATATAAGATGCAAGTACAAAACAGAAAAAACAATGAAATATCCGCATGCACTTATAATTTTATTAATCAGAATCTGAAAAGTACTGGCTGGAATCATTGCATCTTCTGCAGTATTTATAATTAATGGAAGCACTCCTTTTTGATCAAGTATATGCTGTCTGTCATACTATTTTATTACTTAATTTTCTGTATACCTGATTCTCTTTTCTTGATCAAACCTTTTTTTCCTTTCTTCATATAACCTCTCAAAAAATCTATATGTTTAAGGCAACATTGGGAAGTTCCATAAATCCTTGTCTTGGATCATCTTTTTTCCATTTAAAACCCACTTCTTTCAATACTTTGCACAATGACATACGGCATCAATCAAACAGTTTTTTTTCTTTTAATTGCTCATGTAAGGAATTGAAAGTTACATGCTGTCCTGAAAATGAAAATGAAACTGTGAGTACCTACGCATAAACCACATATAGTATTAAGAACAGTCTTTTCTGCAATTCTAGGTTACGAATATTTACTGTGTTCACACACACTCATATATATATATATATATATATATATATATATATATATATATATATATATATATATATATATATATATATATATGTATATATATATATATATATATATATATATATATATATATATATATATATATATATATATATATATATATATATATATATGAGCTTGTATTTCCAATTCCTTGCCTTCTCGTAGGTGCCTTCCCGCACCTGATCTTCTTACCTACTTTTCGGTCTCCCCCTTCCTCTGTTAATATCTGGTTTCCACATTGTGATTTTCTTTACTACTTCGTTATTTTCCATTCTTCTTATATGGCCAAACCAGCAAAATATTTGCACTTTTATGGTCTTCACTATATCTTTTTCTTCTGTATTCATCTTCAGCAACTTTCTTTAATCCATATATTCTTCTTACAATCTTTCTTTTCTCAACTTTTTCTGTTCCAAACTTGTTAAATTAATTATCTCCGCACCTTAGGTCATCATCGGTCTAATAACTGCTTTATAAACCTTCATTTTTATATTTATACTTATGTTTTTACTTTTCATAGTGCTTTTGAATTTATAATAGACTCTATGTCTCGGCTGTACTATGTGACCAATCTCTATGTTTCTGCCGCTTTTGCTATTTATTATTATTTCCAAATATTTAAAGTTTTCACTACTTCAAATTCGTTATTTCATATTTTTACTGATCTGATTATAACTCTTCTATTTTCTTTCCTTATTTCCATTTATTTGCTTTTTTCTTGATTTATTGTGAGGTCTCTTTTCTTTGCTTCTTATTCAATTTTTTTGGGTGGCTGCTTCCAAGCTTATTCTGTCTCTAGCTAGCATAGTAAGATCATCTGTGTATGCAACTGCTTGTATCGCTCTATTGATGAGTGTTCCCATCAAATTACACTCTTTGATTACTGCATCCACTGTCAGTATAAACCATGTTGTTGATAGCCCATCTCCCTGTCTCACTCCCAAATTAATCTCAAAATCCTTTGTTTCTCCTTCCGCTGTTCTAATTACTGCTTGTGAATGTTTCGTTATCATTTCTGTTAGTCTCATTAGCTTTCCCGGTATTTTCATGTCCGTCCTAGCTTTTATTACTTGCCTCATTTCGGACTATCGAACGCTTGCTTGAAATCAATATACACAATTTGTAATTCCATTCTATATTCCTGAAATGTTTCGATTATTTGCTTTACTATATACTTTACTATTATAGCGCTTATATGGTAAATCTGCTACACCTAAAGCCATATTCATAGTCTGCAATTTTTGCTTCTGTATACCTTATTAATCTTTTATTTATTATCGGGGTCAGTATCTTATATTCAACACTATGTAAGGTAATTCCCCTGTAATTTATACAGTCTTTTGGATCTCCCTTCTTATAAATAGTCATTATTATCCACTTTTTTCACTCATAAGGCATTTTTCCTTTTTTCCAGATATGGATATCGTTTAGTTTATATAATATAGTTTCTATAATATACAATGACTTAAACATATCCAATTATTAGCAAATAACTTAACATACCTCTCTAGCAGTTGCAAAAAGTAACAATGGACCATTATTGTCTCATTCTTGTTCAAAATAGTGTATCAGAGGTGCTACTAACTCTTAACAACTATTAACGTGATTTGGCATTTTACAGGCGCGACTCTTACAATTATAACACCGCGGTAGTTAAAAGAACTATTTTCGATCGTAAGGTGATCGTAAGAGAACGTAATGGGATATAGCCCAAACGTGTCAATAAATATCAACAAGAAACATGTGGAACTCGACGTCGCATATGCTTCCAACCGAATACCCCCGCTAAATTTGAAATTTATTGAGTGCATTCCATTTGATTCTTTTATTATTTAATTTATGTAGTGGTATTTCTGCTGTTCTTCAATAGCGTCATCGATGACGTGCAATTGATTTTGTTTTGTACAGCCTACACCTCAAAAACGCAAATACTTTTGGGTACACCCTAGTATTAGATTAACTTTGAAAGCGAAGTATCAGGTTGAATTTGTTAAACTTATGAATGAAAAATAAGTTTGCTAAATAAAAAAAATTGTAAACCTATAATTACGAATGTAATTTATTATACATCTTATACAGAGTGTGCAAGTTTCAATCTACCAAACTTAAAAGGGTCATTTTGAGTATAAATCTAATGATGATAGTGCTTCTTCAGTATGGTTCATTTTTCATTGGTTTTCGAGATATTTGTAATTTATCTTTCTTATTTTTCATAAAAAAGCTAATAAATTCCAAACTATTAATCTTATAAAATCTTTAATTATACTATTGAAAAACCGTTCGTTTCCATTTATGTACATTCACTTCTAGATTGATGAAGCTTTCGACAGTTATTTGAACCCTTAACATGTGTTAGTTTGGAAGATGGAAGTTTTATATCATTTAGCTTGTTAAGTTTGTGTTTAGATTCATCAGGGTACCGACATATGCTTTCTCGTCAAGAATATGGAGGCCCTATTCGGTGTGAAACACTAAACTCAAAGAGATTTAGCACTAAACACCGAATCACTCTTTTTATGATTGATTAATTTATGATTAATAATCAATAATTTTTATGATTTAATCTGATTAAATGAGCTTAAATTATCTCCTGATGATGCTAACATGGTTAGCGAAACGTATGTCGAGAACTTTAAAAAAAAGTGATTCGGTGTTTAGATGTAAATCTATCTGAGTTTAGTATAGATAATTTTCCTAAATTCCGGTTGTCGATGTCTTCGTTCTGTGAAGAGTCAGTAGAACGAACAGATGATCATCATCATCATCATCAGCCCGTGTCGATCCACTGCAGGATGAAGGCCTCTTCAGCATGCTTCCAACTTTCACGGTCCTGGACTTTCCTCTGCCACTCAGGTCCTATATACTTTACGATGACTTCAGTCCATCGTGCTTTCGGTCTTCTTCGCGGACATTTGCGTTCCAGCGGTATCCACTCCAGGATTGCCCTGGTCCATCTGTCGTCCCATCGCCTCGCTATATGGCCTGTCCATCTCCATTTCAATTGCTTTACTCTTCCAGTGATGTCACACACTTTCGTTTGTTCCCTGATCCATGCTCAGGTTTTCTGTCTCGTCATGTAATGTCAAGCATACATCTTTCCTTTCCCCTCTGTCCTACCCGAAGTTTTTAAATTGATTGCGATATGAGTGTCTAGTTTTCACTTCCTTTTGTCATAACGGGTAGGACGCACTGATCGAAAATTTTCTTTTCAGGCAAAGTGGAAGTCTGCTCTTAAACACCATGTTGGGCCTGCCAAAGGCCTGCCAGCCACATTTAACACACCGTTTCAGCCCCCGGGCGGTATCCCCCTCCATTGAAATCCTCTGTCCAAGATACAATAACACAACAAGAACAACAAGATACAACAACATACTTCAACATAGTATTTCAGTATGATTGTGAAAAGTTTGTTGGTTGGAAAATCTACTTTATTGTCACTAAGAAATTGTTTCGTTTTGAGGATGACTCCGTGAAGAATATGGATGTACTCATTTTGGTCCATGTTTTTTAATCCAGTAAATTGATCCTACGCCATACCATAAAAAAGCTGGCTATAGCTTTATATGACCGCATCCATGTTTTACAGTTCTAATATTATATTTTGGTGATAATTCTATCACCTATCGCCTATTATCAGAAATATTAGAATACTATATTAAATTTATATTTGTTTCATCGCTCCATACAATATTGTGCCATTTTTTGTTCCCTGTTCACACCAACCCTACCAATTTAACTGATCTTGGACAAACTTTAAACATTGTTTTACATTTTAGACAGATAATAAATGGACTTTTCTGGCTGCTCTACCGTGTAGTTTACTCTACTGTACTACTCCACCGTATAAGAAATTCTGTCTGTCAGTATGAGGTGTCGCTTTTCTTCTAGCTCCACGGTTTTCGTCAATCTGTTGTTTTCTTAGGGCATTTTCCACCATTTTTTTTTTTGAACGATCGATGATTCTTGCAACTTTCCTTAATGATTTTGCTTCTTTCCACAATGTTAAAATCTACACTCTTTCAGCAGCTGTACAATGCTACGATCCATTTCTAAAAAAATATTATTCGGTCAAGTTTGTTTTTTTCCTTTTTTTTATTTCAATGCTTGAAATATATAAATACAAAAAAAATATGTATATATATATATACCAGGTGTCCCATTAAGGATGGATCGCGGCCGTATCTTGAAAACTATTTATCCCACAGTTTTGGGGAAAAAAAAATTGAACCAAAAATGATCATGAGAAATTCACCAAACATATTTTTAAGCTTCTAAAACGACCGCAAGAGGGCGTGACGAGCTAAACATTTTTAAAAATAATTCTTTTTTGTGTATTTTCAAGTGTTAACCGAGTAAGAAAAATTCTCAGTTATAATTAGCAAACTGTCTCCTACAACTTTGTTTTATGACATTTCGTCGTAATTTCACGAATAGAGGGGTGGGGGGGAGTTTTACCTATTGAGATAAAAAGTCGTCTAATGTCCGTTTGCCTTAGCCGATTTTCCTCAATTTGGATTCATTTAAAAGGCAATTGCTGGGATAATCAGATAATCTGGGAGATAAATTATTTAGTTTATAAATGAAACCGCGAGGTGGCGTTACATTCAACAATAGTTTTTTTGAAGTTTTGTTCAGTTTTTTCAAATGGAAAGGTACAGCTTTTACTACATGGCAAGAAAGGTAATTTAAAGATCAATCGTCCAGTGAAAACCTGAAATCGATAACTCTGACAAGTCAAGAGATATTTCGATTTTTCTGAAAAAAATCAGTTAGTTTTAATTTTTACCGTAATATTAAGTTAAAAATTGGTCTTAATATTTAGGTCGCAATCGCAACCGCAACAATTTTATTTAAAACATAAAATTATCTATTCAGTATCAATCATCATAAATGTTCTAATCCTGACCTTGATAATATTTTCTAATTTAATTACATAAGCGGAAAAAATGCCTTTCCCCAATTGTTGCATTTTCTCTTTTGTGGTGCTTAAATACTACTTGACAGTATATTGAAATCAGTCATTAATAAATATACCTACTCTTTCTTTTAAACTAAATGAATGGATGAATTAAATTATGCGTTTTCGGGTTTCCAAATAAACGCATGCAATCCTTAGGTACATTATACAAAGAGTGTAAGAAGGGAACCATGGGAACAAACAAAAACAGTCAAATTAACTTGTCAGTTTTGAAATGCATTACATTTTCAACATTGCATTTATTGATTATTAATAATTATTATAATAATATCTAACAATACTTTTTACGAATAACGAGACCTATGACATGTTGGCGGTGTATTTCCAGTGTTTTGAAAATGCATGTATTGCAGAGCGGCAATATGCAAGTCAATATCCCGAAAGAAGGCATTATTCGAAGAAGGTGTTTACACGTCTAGCAAGGCGCTTACGAGAAACAGGAATTGTGCATCCAGATCCAGTCCGCATCAGGTTACGTTCGATTCGTAATGGAGATAATGTCGTAAATGTTCTGGCTTATGTTGAAACCAACCCCCATTTAAGTATCAGACAAATATCTGAAGAATTAGGTGTTAGCAAGACATCCGTTCATCGAATCTTAAGAGATAACAAGCTGCACCCCTATCATGTTGTCTTACACCAAGCCCTTTTGGATAACGATTTCGACAGACGGTTAGACTATTGTCACTGATTAAAAAATATGTGTAGTGGCAATAAATAATTTTTAAAACGCATACTATGGACTGATGAAGCTACTTTTAACAGTGATGGAGGCGTTAACTTACATAATATGCACTACTGGGCAGTTGCTAATCCACACTGGATGTTAGAAATCAACCACAAATAGATGGAGTATGAACGTATGGTGTGGTGTTTTGGGAGACAAAATTATTGGTCTCTTTATTTTTAATGGACATTTGAATAGTGAAACATATTTAAATTTTTTACAAAATGGACTGCCAGAACTAATGGAAGATGTTTCGTTGGAAACAAGAAGACAAATGTGGTACCAGCATGATGGATGCCCTGCCCACTTCTCGCAGGTGGTTCGAAGCTTCTTGGATGCTTCGTTTCCAAATCGTTGGATAGGACGGAGTAGTTTATTTTCGTGCCGGCGCGCTCACCGGATTTGACAGTCCTCGATTTTTACTTGTGGGAAAGACTAAAAGACCTTGTTTTTCAAACTCGTCCTACCACACGAGAAAACATGATTGAAAAAATTCAAAATTCAATAACCAGCATTCAAGAGCGGAAATTGAAGCTGCCGTTTTTAGTACTCGTCGAAAAATAAATCTTGCATTTCTAAGGATGGAAGGCATTTTGAACATTTAGAAAGGCGTTAAAGTTCAGATTCTGTTAATTATTAGACTGTTGTGCTGTTAATTTTATTTGATTGTTATTATTATTATCTTCGTTGTTGGCCCGTTGGCCTTTAAACACGCTCCAAATTAATATGGCACGAAGAATTTGGACCAGTCTTAAGCCTGGGTAAAGTGTGAAGGAAGGCAAACATTAGGTTAATATTTTTTTAACTTAATGCAGGTAGTAGTGAAATAATAACTGATTTTTTCTGAAAAATCGAAACATCTCTTGACATATCAGAGATATCGATTTTGGGTTTTCACTGGATGATTCCTCTTTAAATTACCTTTCTAGCCATGTACTAAAAGCTGTACCATTCCATTTGAAAAAACTGAACAAAACTTCAAAAAAACTATTGTTGAATGTAACGCCACCTCGCGGTTTCATTTATAAACTAAATAATTTATTGCATTTTAAATGAATTTATTGCATTTTAAATGAATCCAAATTGAGGAAAATCGGTTTAGGCAAACGGACATTAGACGACTTTTTATCTAAATAGGTAAAACTCCCCCCACCCCTCTATTCGTGAAATTACGACAAAATGTCATAAAACAAAGTTGTAGGAGACAGTTTGCTAATTATAACTGAGAATTTTTCTTACTCGGTTAACACTTGAAAATACACAAAAAAAAACATTTTTAAAAATGTTTAGCTCGTCACGCCCTCTTGTGGTCGTTTTAGAAGCTTAAAAATATTTTTGATCAATTTCTCATGATCATTTTTAGTACAATTTTTTTTCCCCAAAGCTGTGGGATAAATAGTTTTCAAGATACGGCCACGATCCATCCTTAATGGAACACCTGGTATATGAGCATTTTATTAGGTGCTTGATTGGGCACCAATCCAATTCGAGGGCATATGTTACGTCTCTCTATGTTCAAGCTCGTCAAGAATAGGGAGATTCTATCCACAGTCAACAACCCATTCTTTCGCCGACTTCCCGTCGCATGGCGTATATATGCAATGTTGGATTACTTTGTCAGCGTCCAATGAGACAACAGTAGCTGAGTGTCACATATATCCAACTGCTGGGTTCCATAATCTCATGTGGAACACACAACTGCGACTCCGCCTAAATGAGCATTAAACTTAACAAGCTAAATAATATAAAACTTCCATTATATATTAAGGGCGATCATACCAACTTAAAAAACGACTGGTTGTATCAAATTTTTAAAACAAGTCTGTAGTTAGTATTTATGATGGTGAATGAATTCAGGGTGTAACGGTTTCATCCAGAGTCAGCATTCGGGCTTACCGTGTATTACTATTTAATTTCAATTTTGATAAGATCATAGCAATCCTTTTTTTAGGACATATGCGTTTTTTGCACTAAGGTAATATTAGTTCATAAGATTTAAGGTGCGATGGCTGCCATTAACAATGCAGGTTTCAATATTTTTTAACAACCTACTCTATTCTCCAGATCTGACTCCCGGACCATTTACCAATATCCCATTTTTCCTGGAGACAAAGATATAATCGTCGTTGTAAATCAGCCTCTGAAAAAACAAGATTTTTTTTTCAAATTCTGTTAAACCCTTTGTAATCTATCAGGTGGAGCGGTTAATGTTTCTTATTTTTTTCTTAAAATACACGTTTAACTTGGGAGAAAGCTAAAAATGATTTATTCAAAATATGCGCCATAGCTAGCTGCATAATTTCCCATCTCTCACGCAATTTATGTATGCCCTCCCAGAAATACCGCACGCCTTTGGAGATGTTCCAGTCATCAACCTATTTTTCAACATCTCCCTAATAATTAAAGTGTTTCAAGGAAAGTGTGCAAGCCATCGATGAAACCAAGTGGTAGCCGGAAGGGGTCAAGTCTGGTGAGGAAACGGTATTAACTGTTTCGCCTGGTTTCAGAAGCTTATTGTACACGACACCCTTCTGCTCCCACCAAAGGCACAGCATTGCCTACTTTTCAAAGCGATTCAGTCTTGCGGTCGATGTTGATGGTTGTGCTGGATCAACCCATAATTAATAATGCATAATAAATACCATGATAAATATATACATTTTTCGTCTTCAGTCACGATCCGATGCAAAAAGGTATTTTTTTCATGCCGATAAAACAAAACTTCGCACACGTTTTTTGTTTCTCTCTGTCTGTCGTTCAGCTGCTTTCTTATCCTGCCTTCTGGATCTTTTCCATGGCATTCAGACGATCACAAATAGTTCGACGACCAACATTTATCTTGTCCGCCATTTGTTGTTACTTGCTATTCGGCATCGTAAATTTTTTTCAGTTGACCTCATCGTTCTATGTCCTTCAAGTCGAAATCACTACTTTTGAATCGTCTAAACTAACGCCCACAAGCGTCTTGTATTGGGAGATTGTAATCGTAAGTTTTCACAAGTATACAATTTCTTTCACTCGCGTTTTTCTGTTGATTGGTCAACAAAAACAGTACGTACCGAAAATGCTCTATATTTGACTCGAAACAATTTGGTCAACTCAACGTGATTACAACACGAAAAAGTATGACGCTAACTCGAAATCGTTTAAATATCAATGGCGTTGTGAAAGGTACTGTCCTAGTAATAAATTGGCTTAAGAGATTAGAATATGGACTGACCGTTGTTTTCAGTGCCATCTCTTAAAAAAAATGTTATTAATGGTATGTATCAATGTACTAAGAAGCCTCACATGTTTTCTTAGTACTTTCTCAAACTTTTAATAAGATTTTTAAAATATTCTTCAAAACGGAATGGGAATAACATTCTTCGATACACGTATTCCTGCTTTCATACCCAGTCTATTCTCCAGACTTGGCACTATCATAATATCACAGTTTTTAGTTATGCAGCACTCTGTTGTTAATACACATTTTTCGAATTACAAAAATAATCAGAGTTTCTATAACGAGGCTTTCCTCTAAAGGGTGGTCCAATAACAGTATCAGAACTTTAAAATGAGGCACAATGATAACCACAAGTGATAATCCAGTAATTGATATTTTATCTTGAAGAATAACTATTAACATTATGTTTTGAAAATAATATCGTTCAAATATACCCCTCGGCTTCATCTGGTGGAATTCATTCTGGAAATCCAATTTTCAACTACTTCCACACATATGGCGTTGTAATATATATTATCAGTGGTGGTCTAAATGTTTCAGTTAAGGTCAAGAATCGTTCAAGCTTTATCTTTGCACACCCAAAAATTTAACATAACTCCACAAAAATTATCAAAGGACATGAGATTGATCTCGTAGTATCATGATCTTGGTGGCCGGTTAACATTATCTTTTCGCAAAACAATGCATCCAGGAATATTTTCTTGCAATAAATTAATTGTCTGACGAGGTGTGTAAACTCGGACCGTGTTGTTGAAAGAAAATATTGATTATATCCACATTTATCAGTTCAGGCTGAAGATGTTCTGTTAAGATACTTCTATAATATTCACAATTTACAATGGAAAACTCTTAAGATATACGAATTCTTCATTGTTTACTTGTAAGACGAACGAGAGCTATAGAATATGATGGAAAACATTTTAAGTTATATATTAAGCCATTTTCATAAAATAAATACTATTTTCAAACAAAAAACGGTTTAAATTAAGTTTAGCATCTACTACACACTAAAGTCACCATACTTCGAATTGTTCATTTTATTTGCAAATCTTTAACCGTTTTTTTCTCGTCTGCCAAAATGATTATAAACTCTCAGTTGAACGTTGCTTTTCGTCGAGTTCTAATTATAAAGGTCTTAGAATGTCGTAAAGACGAAGTTAACGTACCCATCTCATCTGAGCGCAGAAACCGAGTGTTCGTAGAGTGGTTTTGTCTGTACGAAATTCAGTTAAAGTATAATCGCCTTAATAAAAACTATTTAGTAAGTCTACGTGAGCTTTAACCTTCATCCTCTTATTTGATAACAGATTTAAATGTTTCAATTATAATAAAATTGTATTTCTTTTGTCTGGAACTTTTAATACATTTTGTAAATGATGTTGATGTTATAAAGAGTGTTACAATAAGAGAACAATGTGTGAATTTTAAATAAAACACTGTTGTCTGTAGCAAAGTATGGAAATGTTTATTCATTTATAATATAGACATTTGGAAATTATGTATGGAACAATACATTCAGTAAATGACCGCCACGGCTTTGGTGACACACGCGTATTCATTTGGCGACCTCTTCAATAACCATTTTGCATAAATGTAGTAGTATTTCGTTAATACAGCGTTCAATTTCTGCCTTCAGTGATTGGATGGTTGTGAGCTTGTTGGCGTGAACCTGAGACCTTCTTTCATTTCAGCATTCATTCAAATTGAACATTCAAGACATTCATTTATTAAAATCGGCATTCACTTCTTGGGTTATTCGATGATCCAATTGGTGAACTCTCTTCCTATGCGTGGTTTTGTGCATGGTCTGAACTCTCTTCCGGTGCAGGTTTCTGTACATGCTCTATTGGCAGAAGTTGTTGAATCAATTGGACTTTGTAAACATGGAGATACAAATCTGTAGTAAAAATACGGTGAAGAGTGACTGTTGAAATATCCAATTCTTGTGCACGATGACGAGTCGAGGACCAGGTCGTTTGTTTCACATCAATAACTGAACTAGTACTTTCGAATTTTTCGATTATTCTTTTCACATTTGATTAATTTGGAACATTATTTCTACCGAAAATCGGACACACTTTACGAATCGACCAAAATCGGTTATAATAGCCCAAAATTCATACATCATGGTCCATGAGATAGAACGTAAGTTAAATAATGGCAAATCCACTATTTATGACCATCTGAAAGAAAATAGGTACGTCTGCCGATATGTGGATCACTCACGAACTTAGTAAGCGAAATCTTCTGGATCGAAACTCTTCGTGCAATCTTTTGCTGAAAAAATCTAAAGCTCCATTTCTGAAGCAGGCTGTAATTGGTGATGAAAAGATGATTGAGTACAACGTGCAAAGAAAAAAAATTATGGGGGTTGCCAGGGTCAACGGATTTAAGTAAAGCGAAAAAGGCTTTCATGCGAAAAAACATATGTTTTTTATTTGATGGAATTGGAAGGATACACTTTGAGCTTCTTCCACGCAATCAAGCCATCAAGATCGACCTCTACTGTTTATAATTAAATCAGCTGAAGGCAGCACTTGAAGAAAAATGGTCAGAATTAGCAAACAGAAAAGGCGTCGTGTTTCATTATGACAATGTACGACCATACGTTTCAATCAGAATCCAGCAAAAATTGTTGAGCTTCAATGTCCCTTCCTCCTTACTCACCGGGCATCGCACCTTCGGACTACTATCTATTCTTCTCCATCCAATATTGTTTGAATGGGAAATCGTTTAAAGTATAAGAAGAGGTGAAAAACAATCAATCGACATTTTGTGGCAATTAAGGTATTTTTGGGAGGCAATAAAAGACCTCAGAAAATTAAAATTGTTATAGGGGTAGCAGAAATGAAGAACGTCAATAAAAACATCAACTTAATTGAAAACATATGTTTATCTCTTTGACTACCAAACTTTTTTTGATACAAATATAAAAAGTCGGTCAAAAGCAGTTAGTACATTACGATTTTGTAGACTTTCGCATAATTTGTATACAACTCGTTCCCCCAATGTGTTGTTATTTGTCATGTCATTACTTGAATATATATCTAAATTGTAAATGTAGCCGTTCAGAGAATCGCACCGTTGCTAAACCTTTATTCCCGGTTTAGGAGTTTCAGCCGCATATATTGTTTTAGTACAGATCTGCCTTTGAATGCTGTTATTGACTCATCAACAGATTGATTATTACCTTCTCTAACAGCCTTCTGAAAAGTGCATTTAAAGCAATTTATCAACTCTTCTGTATAGTATAGCTTCCCAGCTCCATCAGGTTTCTCAAGGTGATTGAAGTATAGTTTTGATATCAAAATTTGAAACTGATTTCCCGACATGTATTTCTTGATGAATGGATTTCCAATTGGCTCATTTTTTTACCAATAGTCGCTTTGACTCGACATCAGTCGTAAATCCATAATTCGTAAATCATCAGTCTTTCATTCATGCACTAAGCGATAAAAATAAAGAGGCCTTTGGGCCTTACATCAATTTGAATGGCTGTAACTCTGTTTGCGTTTCATTGAATGGTATTCGTACTTCTAATTTAGAATGCTCAGGAATTGTATGTTTTGGAACAAATTCTTCAGAAGGCTTTCAGTAAATAATTGAGTTTCTAATTGATGTACTTTGGTTCACATTTGTGGGTTCAGAATCCTGAAGCCATTCTTCATTTTCGACTCCATCAACATCACTTTATCCGTTTGAACTTTCATTTATCTCGTTATTGGATGGAACATATTTCGATTCTGTTGTTGACAAAAAATGCGAACCTTCTTCATCGGTCAACTCTTCTAGCACTTCCAACATTTTATGGTCAGCCACTGTTCTTCTACTCATACTAAAATAATACATAATATTGCACTGAAATTTGTTTTATTACCAGTGGGATATAAAGTCCCAGTAAAAAATACCACTCGGACATTATGTCCCAAAAACTCTAACACCACAAAATTTTTACTTACTTAAGTTAACTTATGAAATAAGCATATAATAATAAAACATAAAAATACTGAAGGAACGCTTATTTTCTAACGTCATCGTTGCACGTCATCGGTGACGCTATTAAAAAACAGCAGAAATACTACTACAAAAATTAAATAATAATATAATCAAATGAGATTCAATAAATTTTAAATTTAGCGGCTGTGTTCAGTTGGCAGCATATGCGACGTTATCGGGTTTAAAATTTGTCTTGTTAATACTTATTGACACGTTTGGAGGTTATCCCTTTTGTATCTAAACGTTTACTTTTATTTTTACCTTGCGATCGAAAACAGTTTCTTTAAGAACTTAGGTCGCACCTGTAAAATACCAAATCTTTTAATCGTCGTTTTCAAAGGTTTGCGGCATCTCTGATATACTATTTTGAACAAGAACGAGACAATAATGGTCCATTGTTACCCTTTGCGGCTGTTAGAGAGGTATGTTAAGTTGATTGTTAATACTTGGATATATTTAGCGTAAGTCATATTTTTTTAGCGTGTTACAGCAGCCTTAAGATTGAGTATGTCCACTGTTAGTACTATTTTACAAAAAGTGAAAAACAATAAAGTTTTAAAATCGCCTAGAAAATGTAATTTTACTAAAATGGTTACCAATACTGCTGCTTTGGATATAAGTTCTATTCGTGACACCGTTTATATCATATATGAACACAGTAAGTATCTTCCCTTAATTATAAATACTGCAGATGATAGCAGTGATTCCAGCCAATACTTTTCAGGCTCCGATTAATGAAAATAGGTGCATGCAGATATTTCATTATTTTTTTGTTTAGTACTTGTATATTTTATATCAATAAATGTCACTGATAGTTATATAATCTTTTTATTTTAATAGCCATTCAAATATTAAAAAATGTTGTCGCTGGTTTTTGAATGAAGCATTTTACATGTGCTGAATCTATCTAGAGGTACTAAATCAATGACACTTGCAAGACTTTCAACATTTATTATAATTTTGTAACTTACTTTATAATTTGCATTTAATTTGGAGATAATTTTTTTAATTGTTATTAAAGTAAAATTGTAAAAATGATTCGCTAAAGGTTATGAAAGGTTATGATGTTTAATAGCAATCTGGCTACAGCGCAGCCGAAATTTTGATCACGTGCTTAATGACGTGCAACGGTTTTAATTTTGTACAAGCTATAGATTAATCTGTTTAGCAATTTCATCCCCATCTTGCGTAAGCATACGATCTTTTTAAAAATCATTTAGATGACGATAGTTTTGTTAACTTTAAACTATTTTCATTTTTATCCTTTAGTTTATAAAATTTTAAGACCGATATTTTCGAATAACCAACCAAAACTTTTGAAATTACAGAAAATAGATAACACTTTGTTATCCTTGTTGTGGTATACAACCACATTTTTGCCGACTTGTAAAGTTCTGTTCTTAGCACCCTATGCAATAGCATGTGCAAGTTTAGTTTAAAAGTGTATTATTTTAATAGTTCATGTCTTTGCCGCTTGGTATACGAAGTGTATAAATAAACCTATTAACCTGAAGGCGTAGCGTTCGATCTGGCAACACCGTTCGGTTCCTTTTTGGAAGGAAAGCAGGGCAATATGTGATATAACGAGTCTTTCAAACTGAGCATTTTTTTAATTCTTGAGTAAAATACAGATGGCTTTGTGAATTTGCCAAGGTCTAGTCTCATTTCAGAAGTGTAATGTATGACATTTATACAAATGGAGTCGTACACAATACAGCAACGCGTTAAAGTTGTTGAATTATTTTATTAAAATGGGCGTTCTGTGAAAAATGCGCCCAGATGAGCAATATATAGTCGTAGTGGTCCTTCACAAGAGCATATTGATTTGATACGTGAAAATGTTGCCGATGATCGAGAAATTTCCATTAGTCGACGTTCACAACAATTTGGACTCAGTGAATCCACAACATAGCATATTTTACAAAATGATTTAGCTCTGACGGCATCTAAGGTTCAAATAGCATAGGAACTAAAGCCACTGGATCATTCAAAACGTCGTGTTGTGAATTGGATCAAAAAGCAAACAGATGATTTTTCTCAAAAATGTTCTTTTCATTTGAAACACCTTTTGAAATTGGTGGTTATGTTAATAAACAAAATTGTCGCATTTGGGGTGGGCAAAATCACGATTAATTCACGTGAAACCTCTACATCCTAAACGAGTTACTGTTTGGCGATCATTATGACCAGGAAGTGTAATTGGGTCGTATTCTTTTCAGAATACTGCTGGTGAAGCAGTAACTGTTAATGATGTTCGATATCGTGAGATAATAACTAGATTTTTGTAGGCTGAAATGAATAATATAGGTTGGTGCAATATGGTGGTTGCAGCAGGATGGCGCTACACCTCCTGACTCTCCTAATGAAACAATTAATTTATTAAGACAAAAATTTCCTGGACGAGCTATTGCAAGAAACGGTGAGGTTAATTGGCCACCAAGATCATATTTTGCCACCTATTTTCTTTGGAGTAACGTGAAAAGCCAGGTCTATATGAACAATCCACAATCGATTCCAGATTAAAGTATGAAATTATTCGAGTCATTGGTGAGATAGAGCCATGGTTAGCCAAAATGTCATACAAAATTTTGAGAAAAGATTGAACGTCTGTGAAGCTGTAAGAGGTGGTCATTTGGCAGATATTGTCTTTCATGTTTAAATGTCATACACTATGCTTCAATTATCATTTTTTTTTTGAAATCAATGCAAATTATGTGTTTTATTTAAGAATTACAAAACCGCCCAATTTGAAAAACCCTTTATCTTCAGTACAAGTTTGAACTCCCTAGAGCTACTTGGTGATTCATAGCAATTATTCAATCTTCATGAGCGGAATTTTTCTAGGGCGTTCTAAAAAACGCACAGGATGTGCTGATGCTATCAAGTTTTTTTTCAAACTTGAGCACACTGCGACGGAAACTTTTGCAAAACTTAAACAGGTCTATGGAAAAAGGGGTTGTCCATGTTTTCAGGTCGTTTTAGGCATTCCCCGAGGCCAAAATTCGATTGAAGCTGAACTTCGCGGCGACAAGCCTTTATTTTATTCCAGATCTTTTGCATTCTGGTCTTATGATTGACGGTCAGAATGATCAAAATGAACTGGAGATGATGAAAATCTGTTCGCAAATGGTTGTGACAACCTTTCGCACGATCAAAACGACAACAGGAGGAAAACATATCTTGACTTTTTGGGGCGAATTGAAAATCACTTTCATTTTCCGGAACATCTCATTACTAGTCTTGAATTTTTGAATACGACCTGGAAAGGAAGTGCTAGGGCTAGGAATAGCAGACACCAAACTCATCTCGGCCAAAAAAAAAACAGATTAAGCAAATCAAAGCATGCTTATTTGCATGCTTATTTGCATGTCCACTGTTAGTACTATTTTACAAAAAGTGAAAAACAATAAAGTTTTAAAATCGCCTAGAAAATGTAATTTTACTAAAATGGTTACCAATACTGCTGCTTTGGATATAAGTTCTATTCGTGACACCGTTTATATCATATATGAACACAGTAAGTATCTTCCCTTAATTATAAATACTGCAGATGATAGCAGTGATTCCAGCCAATACTTTTCAGGCTCCGATTAATGAAAATAGGTGCATGCAGATATTTCATTATTTTTTTGTTTAGTACTTGTATATTTTATATCAATAAATGTCACTGATAGTTATATAATCTTTTTATTTTAATAGCCATTCAAATATTAAAAAATGTTGTCGCTGGTTTTTGAATGAAGCATTTTACATGTGCTGAATCTATCTAGAGGTACTAAATCAATGACACTTGCAAGACTTTCAACATTTATTATAATTTTGTAACTTACTTTATAATTTGCATTTAATTTGGAGATAATTTTTTTAATTGTTATTAAAGTAAAATTGTAAAAATGATTCGCTAAAGGTTATGAAAGGTTATGATGTTTAATAGCAATCTGGCTACAGCGCAGCCGAAATTTTGATCACGTGCTTAATGACGTGCAACGGTTTTAATTTTGTACAAGCTATAGATTAATCTGTTTAGCAATTTCATCCCCATCTTGCGTAAGCATACGATCTTTTTAAAAATCATTTAGATGACGATAGTTTTGTTAACTTTAAACTATTTTCATTTTTATCCTTTAGTTTATAAAATTT
Source organism: Cosmopolites sordidus (assembly GCA_031761425.1). Taxonomy (NCBI): domain Eukaryota; kingdom Metazoa; phylum Arthropoda; class Insecta; order Coleoptera; family Curculionidae; genus Cosmopolites; species Cosmopolites sordidus. The sequence goes on from JARFXV010000664.1 coordinate 177,240, forward strand.
TAAGACCGATATTTTCGAATAACCAACCAAAACTTTTGAAATTACAGAAAATAGATAACACTTTGTTATCCTTGTTGTGGTATACAACCACATTTTTGCCGACTTGTAAAGTTCTGTTCTTAGCACCCTATGCAATAGCATGTGCAAGTTTAGTTTAAAAGTGTATTATTTTAATAGTTCATGTCTTTGCCGCTTGGTATACGAAGTGTATAAATAAACCTATTAACCTGAAGGCGTAGCGTTCGATCTGGCAACACCGTTCGGTTCCTTTTTGGAAGGAAAGCAGGGCAATATGTGATATAACGAGTCTTTCAAACTGAGCATTTTTTTAATTCTTGAGTAAAATACAGATGGCTTTGTGAATTTGCCAAGGTCTAGTCTCATTTCAGAAGTGTAATGTATGACATTTATACAAATGGAGTCGTACACAATACAGCAACGCGTTAAAGTTGTTGAATTATTTTATTAAAATGGGCGTTCTGTGAAAAATGCGCCCAGATGAGCAATATATAGTCGTAGTGGTCCTTCACAAGAGCATATTGATTTGATACGTGAAAATGTTGCCGATGATCGAGAAATTTCCATTAGTCGACGTTCACAACAATTTGGACTCAGTGAATCCACAACATAGCATATTTTACAAAATGATTTAGCTCTGACGGCATCTAAGGTTCAAATAGCATAGGAACTAAAGCCACTGGATCATTCAAAACGTCGTGTTGTGAATTGGATCAAAAAGCAAACAGATGATTTTTCTCAAAAATGTTCTTTTCATTTGAAACACCTTTTGAAATTGGTGGTTATGTTAATAAACAAAATTGTCGCATTTGGGGTGGGCAAAATCACGATTAATTCACGTGAAACCTCTACATCCTAAACGAGTTACTGTTTGGCGATCATTATGACCAGGAAGTGTAATTGGGTCGTATTCTTTTCAGAATACTGCTGGTGAAGCAGTAACTGTTAATGATGTTCGATATCGTGAGATAATAACTAGATTTTTGTAGGCTGAAATGAATAATATAGGTTGGTGCAATATGGTGGTTGCAGCAGGATGGCGCTACACCTCCTGACTCTCCTAATGAAACAATTAATTTATTAAGACAAAAATTTCCTGGACGAGCTATTGCAAGAAACGGTGAGGTTAATTGGCCACCAAGATCATATTTTGCCACCTATTTTCTTTGGAGTAACGTGAAAAGCCAGGTCTATATGAACAATCCACAATCGATTCCAGATTAAAGTATGAAATTATTCGAGTCATTGGTGAGATAGAGCCATGGTTAGCCAAAATGTCATACAAAATTTTGAGAAAAGATTGAACGTCTGTGAAGCTGTAAGAGGTGGTCATTTGGCAGATATTGTCTTTCATGTTTAAATGTCATACACTATGCTTCAATTATCATTTTTTTTTTGAAATCAATGCAAATTATGTGTTTTATTTAAGAATTACAAAACCGCCCAATTTGAAAAACCCTTTATCTTCAGTACAAGTTTGAACTCCCTAGAGCTACTTGGTGATTCATAGCAATTATTCAATCTTCATGAGCGGAATTTTTCTAGGGCGTTCTAAAAAACGCACAGGATGTGCTGATGCTATCAAGTTTTTTTTCAAACTTGAGCACACTGCGACGGAAACTTTTGCAAAACTTAAACAGGTCTATGGAAAAAGGGGTTGTCCATGTTTTCAGGTCGTTTTAGGCATTCCCCGAGGCCAAAATTCGATTGAAGCTGAACTTCGCGGCGACAAGCCTTTATTTTATTCCAGATCTTTTGCATTCTGGTCTTATGATTGATGGTCAGAATGATCAAAATGAACTGGAGATGATGAAAATCTGTTCGCAAATGGTTGTGACAACCTTTCGCACGATCAAAACGACAACAGGAGGAAAACATATCTTGACTTTTTGGGGCGAATTGAAAATCACTTTCATTTTCCGGAACATCTCATTACTAGTCTTGAATTTTTGAATACGACCTGGAAAGGAAGTGCTAGGGCTAGGAATAGCAGACACCAAACTCATCTCGGCCAAAAAAAAAACAGATTAAGCAAATCAAAGCATGCTTATTTGCATTTTGATAGCCAAGGGATCGTCTATAAGGAATTTATGCCTCAAGGCCAAACGATAAACCAACATTTTTACCGAAAAGTTAGTGAAAATTTCGAAAATTTGTAATTTATGTGAGGCTGAACATCAATAACCTCTTGGTGCTCCATCACGTCAATACACCTTACCACACAGCTTTTCCTTTTCTCAAGGTTAAAAATTCACCTCAAAGGACACCATTTTGAAACATTGGAGGACATTGAAAATGCCGTAACCGATCGGCTGAAGGAGATTCCCAATGGTTATGTGGCTCCCAAGGCAACTGCTTTGAAGGAGACAATGTATAATTGTAATTTCAATTAAATATAAAAATTATTAAAAAAAAAAACTCTCTATCATTTTTTAATTTTTAATGAAACGCTTGGTTAATGAAACGGTTCATAATTTTTATAGAGTTCATTAGGAAAATTTACATATAAGTAAACTAACACTGTTAGTGTGGGTTCCTGATGTTCATATTTGCATCACTAAACAAATTCACGGTTTGTTGCGAAATTCTCACGCGCTCAGCTTTTTGTCGATTCGTTAATTGATGCGGGCTTCAACAGGTACAAAGACTCCTCCTTTGGCAGGAGTACCGGTAATTCTTATTCTATGCCACACCGCATGAACATCATCCTAAGAATTGGCAGAGTACAACTGCTGCTGGCGTATTTAAAATTATCACATTTTCACGTATGCATATTAAACAATTCTTGCAACAACTCGGTTTGGCATATCCAAATAAGTTCAAAGTGAAAAAGCAAAACTCTAAAGATTATCGCTTACCTGACTATCGTAGAGAACATGTGAATCAGTTTTAGTTAATTTAACAGGACCCATTGTAAAATGTTGGTTTATGTCCTTCTAATATTACATTTTTCCTGGATTTTAATGGAAAACCTTTGAAAAATTGCATTTTTGAATAAAAAATTATTATCGATTTTTCTATTTAATTTTAAAACATTATCATAAATAATATTGATAATCGATGCGCAAAACTTTTCAAAAATTGTTTGCAATTAATTATAAATGAATTACGATTTATAAAATTTAAAATAAAATCAGGTGACTATGAAAGCGCTAAGATTGGATGCCATGTTTGTGGCGTCATTATGTTAAAGTGTTTTTACGTAAGTACTGTCAACAACTTTTACCTGTGTATATACTGTCAAAATTATTGACGTTCAATGCAAAAATAAAATTGTTGTTTACTAATTTAATTAAAAGGAAAGGAATCTGAATATCGGGTGGGCCTGCACTTTATATCGAACTTTTTTGGAATAACGGTTCGCAAACGATTTAATCTGTTCCTTCTCATTTAAATTAGGAATTTCATCCGATCTAATAGCAAGTTTAAGAGACGATATTAATATTTTAGTTATTTGAAGTTTATTGCTTGCTACATGAAGTATGTATGTAAAATATGTAAGTAAATATGTATTTATAAAGTACATAATAGAAAGTAAATATTGGTTTTCAAAAATATTGAAATATGATAAATATTCAATAAGCAAAAGATATTTTCTAGTTTTGTAATTATTTTTCAGCGAAACAATATATCATAATTAGAAAGAAAAAAATTATTCAGTATGTTTAAATCACTAATTTTATTTTAATAAAAAATAGACTGTTAAATATTCATAATACAACTTCCCCCAACTAGGATAATAATTACAGTGGATTATAATATGTAACTATATTAATAATCAATTCAGAGTAAAATTGAAGTTGAAGTCATTGAAGTTTGCAATACTTTTAAAAACACACCGATTCTTCAAACCACCAGACTAAACTCTATTAACAATATTTTCAAAAACAAATCCGCCTATACTACATTATGGCTTTAATTAAGGTTTTCGGTATATTTAATTAAAACGATTACGAACCATAACGTTAGACTCTTAATTTTATAATATTTGCTAATATAAATAAATCCAGCTACTAACTAACTCTAATGAATCAGCAGCCTGAGATTTCCCAAATAAGAGAAGGCACCTAAATCGTTTTTTTTTTAGTGGAAAACTTTTATAGTCGAAGTGTGGATCCTCGTGTTAAGGCCTACCCACTAGAAAACCACTATGTACCACAACATATCCTGGAACCACTGTCAGCCTACCATCCGTCTTCAGTGCATATAATAAATTTCTGAGCTATTTTTAAACATACCCTATCAAATGAATATGTTCAATAAATAGATGAAATGTACCACTATCCTGAAAAAGACTAAATATTTTAACTGTTTTGTTTTATTTAGAATATAAATATGGCATTTTCTTTACTTTTTGTTTGGCTAGTAGGTTTGCTTTTCTATTTTTCTTTTTTTGCATACTCCTTCCGACGTTTGTTTTGATTCCATGGAAAACTGCTTTGCCATCTAATCTATAATAGTCATTAATTTAACTAGTTGATGTTCATCCAACTGATCACACAAATTTCTGTACTCTTTGACCATCTACAAATTAGATTATCCTGTAAAACTTTCATAAGTATAAGACTTTTCATATACGATTACCTTCAAAATTGGTAGTCGAATTTTGTACTTGTCTATCTTGTAGGGCTTTCTCATTGCTACTACTCTCGGTTGTGTTGCTACATGTAGATTATTTGCGGACAATCAGGAATATTCCTTCCCACAAATTTGGCACGTTAATATGTTTTTTTTTTCTGCATGGATTAAATAATATAACTAAATTTATAAAAACGAATGCAAAAAACAAAAGGAAACCTAATCTATCTTCAAACTTTCATTCTTACCTTTGAGCCTCCATATGTTTATGTAAACATATATGAGTATAACGTCGAAAGTCGAAAGCGAAACCTAATAACCGAAAGCCTAAATAACAGTTAAAAGCAAGTTTTTTTTTTCAAATCGCTAGCAAACCAACAAATGCAATCAAAAATATAAGTTAAACCTATAGAACAATGACTGGTATCTATAAATTGTTTCATTTGTCCGGGACTCCGATTCTTGTTGAACGTCTTTTCAGAAAGGGCACGAAAGTAAATTTCGGTATAACTTCCCAATTGTTTCGACCCGATCCGATATTTGCCTTTCTTTTAATGTTTCCTAACATTGTAAGGTTATACGCGCTTGAATTTTTTCGGGCGCGTCATCGGTACTAGGATTAAAAATATATTTTCAATTTGATATAACTTTTTAATTATAAGGCAAAAATAAAAATAGTTTTGTTATAAAACTTATACCTGTATCAATCGCTTCTTTATCGTTTTCAAAGAACTACATTTTTAGGACGTCATCACCCCAAAAACTGTCCCAAAAAAAATTTTTCGCAGCATGTAACGGTCTAATAAAGTTTGTTTATTCGCTTATCTATTGTGATAAAGATGTGCCGTAATACTAATCATAATTTCCTTTGCATATTCATCATCGTTTACCTCTTGCAAGACCTAATTGGCAAATATGCTACGCCTCCCGTGGTCCGTAGTCTTTGAATCTTACGATTTATCAGGTGTAGGTGAAGATCTGTCTACAAAATTCACCAAAAAGTGGCGTTTGCGAGACCAAATTGCTGCGATCTTTTCTAAATCGATATTTCTGACTATTCAGCCACTGTTCACTTTACGTGATTCGGCAATATTTTTCAGATTACGAACGAACGATGTCATCCTTAATAAGTTGGGCAAAGATTTTTACCGTATACTGACTTTAATTTGCACGGTACGACGTAGATTTGTCATTCTCATACTACAATTGTTCAAGTAAGTTATTTCACATGGTGGACTTAATTAACGATATATATATAATAACAGTTGCACTAACATACTAATGCAACACTAATTTATAAAAAGAATTTTCCAGTAAGAGCGTCAGAAGTTTCAAATGAGGAATAATAATAACTAAAAGTGATGATCCGTTAATTTCTATTTTGTCTTGAAGAAAAATAATAGCATTAAGTTTTGAAAATAATGTCGTTCAAAGGCCTCCTCGGTTTCGCCTGGTGAAATGCATTTAGGAAATCCAATTTTCGAATACTATTTCACTCATAGCGCGTGATATATTTTCAAGAATTGTTCGGGGTATATTTAATATAACCCAACCCAAGGAGATGAGATCGCATAATCTTGTTAACATTATAACTTCGCGAAATAACACATTCAGGCAACTTTTTTTGTAATAAATGGATTGTCTATTAAAAAAAAAAAACATTGTTCACTACCACATTTATCAGTTCAGGCCGAAGATATGTATGTTAATATATTCCTATAGCTTTCTCATTAAACAGTAACACGATTTCCAAATCGTGTCCATGATCGTCTTCAAACAGATAATGTCCTATCACTTCTTTAGCCCAAGAACCACACCCAACACTGACTTTCTGAAGATAAACAGTTAGTTAACTCCTGAATCACTTGAGGGTGTTCTTCGACCCAAACTTTGTAGTTATATTTTTTCACAAATCCATTAAGCCAGAAGTGCGCTTCGTCGGAAAAGAATATTTTCACCAAAGTGGGGATCGCCTTCTAACAGTTTATAGACCAATTCTTGAACTTGTGAACTACTGAATGCAGTAGTCTAGGAGTGAAATTTATAATTCAAACAGTGTTGCCACTATTACGTTTCAAGTTTCTGACACTCTTATCGGAAAAGTCTTTATTATAATATCATATTAAACCATAATTCTAGTAATTAGTAAGCGATAATTTATTCGATCTTTAGTAGATATATTGAGAAAATAATACAATAACGTTCTATATAAAAATATTAAATAATTACGTTGTAATTATGTAGTTTAGTACAACCTTCAACCAATTTTAGTATAATGATAATTTTTTATTAAAATATTTTTTAACAATACTAGTAATATTTGTAACTATCTATCATTTTAATGATGGAAGTAGTCCATATATGTATATGTATTACTTTAAAATAATGGACAATTAGTGATCCATTCTTTTATTGGAACCTTCAATGAAGAAATCCACCACTAAACACCAAATCGATTTTTTTTAACTTTTCGGCGCGCTTTTCGCCAACCATGTTAGCCTCATGATTCAAACATAGATTGAATCATCTCCTGGTAGATTATATAGATTGAATTATGATACTAACATGGTTAGTGGCAGTTGAGAAATTAAAAAAAGTGATTTAGTGGTAAATCTCTTCTAGTTTATAGTTGTTGACATTTATCCATCATATAACAACATCAGAAATATACGTATTTTTCTTCCTGTGGTGATGCAGCCCATCAGTGAGCCTTGATCTTCTTCAGCCTTCACCTCCAACCGGATGGATCTCCAGCAGCCCCTTGCCAGTTTTTAATATACAGTAGTTCTTCGACATCTATTTTTACATTGTCCTGCCATCGTGTCTTTGGTCTACCTGTAGTCTGGTCTATTTGAACCTCCATAATTTTCCTTGGTATTCAGTTATAAAACATCATTGACAACATTAAAGCATCATTGCAAATACACATAAGCAAATTATTTTCCATTGATAATAAACGATTTCTATATTTAATTTTTAAAACCACCATAGACGAAAAACATTTTTCGCGTAAGTAAGAAGTAGCGAAGGGTATTAATGTTTTCAAAGTTTGTGCAAGCCAAAAATGTATCTAAACTTTAAGTTAAGCATTCTAGAGTTTTGTCGGTCGATATTTCAATAAGTTGGTTGTGAATCTCAATAGTTAATTTAGCAGCTACAACAATATTTTCATCAAGCGGATTGAGAACCCATCTTTACGACAAATCATCGTTGTTATCTGGAAAATATTCCAGTAACTGAATTTTCAGTTCGCGTAAATGCGTTTTCATGCTATCCAACTCGCGATCGACAACAGAATTTTCTAAATCTATATTTTTGGTAATATAATCCGTTAATAGGTTAAAGTGGACGCATCAAAATTGCGTTTTTCTAGGCGAATAATCCAAACAGTTTCTTGATGAAGGCATTGACTTTGTCTATCATTAGTAAAACGAAGACGAAAAGAAAAAGAAGTAAAGTAAAGTAAAACGAAAAGAAGACCAATCGTCAGAATGTTAACCGCCCGATGTAAAACGTTGATAAACGTCAAATTAGCATATTGTAGTAAGGGGGTCGCAACTTTTTGGCTATTTAGTGGGTAGCGACACTAAAAAGGTTGAGAAACGATGGTCTACAATATTCAGATCTTTGTATATTTGCTTAATTTCAAATAGAGTTATACCTAATTCTCGAAATTCCATTATCATTCACAACACCAAACATTTTTCTGAATACTCTTCTTTCAAATACTGCGAGCATCTCTTCTGTTTTCTCTGTAAGGGTCCACGTTTCGCAGCCATAAGTGACTACTAGCCAAATTAGTGTTTATAGATTCTAAGGTTAGTGTTTCTTTATAATTAATGCAGGGAGTAAGTAACTTTGTTAATATGATTTGTGATGTTTCATCAAGATTCCTTCCAAGATTTGTAAACTCCTTCACAACTTTAATATTGTTATCGCCGAATATCTAGTCTCGTCTCGTCTTAAAATACTTTTTTCCATAACCTGTATTTTGTATGTATTTATTTCTAAAACCGACCCTTTTGACTTGCATTTTTATTTCATCATATCATCAGTAACCTTTTCGATCGTGATAATATGTGTTGGTCATTCGCATATCCTTTGATGTGTTTTTCTTTATTTATCATTATTCCATTTACGTCTATGTCTGTTTCATTAATAACTTTCTTCAATACTATGTTAAACATAACAGATGCCAGTATATCCTCCTGGGGCAAACCTTTTCTGATCTCGAATTTTACCATGATATATTGTGGGATTTTTACTACTGCTTTGGAATTAAACATCATCATCATCCGGATTAATTCAATATTGTTAACTGGTATTACTATTTCCTCAATGATCTTGTACTGCTCTTGCCTTACCTGCTCCTACCTTCCGACTGGTCTTTGTATGCGAGCGTACACCTGTCTGAAATCTACGTATATCGGGCATATCTGGCCTTTCAAATTTAGTTATTTTCTCCATTATTTGACGTATTATGAACAATTAATTTATTCTTGAGCGTCCCTTTCTAAACTCTGCCTCATAATCTTCCATTAGTTTTTCGATATATGGTACTATCCTTTACTATATTAGATGTAGCTTTATAAGTTGTATAATATGTCACGAGATTAATGGTTATGAGAAAAATTATTTGCTTTCAAGCTTTAGTAGTTCCGAATGCATATAATCTATCCCACATACTTTATTACTTACAAATTTCATTAAACATAAATTGAGGCCTATCATTATGTTATGATCTCCTCTGGTGGTTCCGTTTAACAGCGTTTAAAAATATTTCTTCCATCGCTCTAGTATCATCACTATTTTGGTTAAAATGCGTCTGCGTTATTAGTCAACGTTTCCCTAAGGCGAACCTATAATATATAAATAAAGATAAAAGTAAAAATTACGAAACATAGATAGAGGCTACAAAAACATAGATAGAGACGTGGTCGAGTCATTGAGGTCTCTCTTAGGTGCTCCGGCGTTGAAAAAGGTTGATAAAGGCTGCTCTAGGGTGAAAGCTTTTTACTCTCTTAATTTTCTTGTAAAATTTTAATGTCGTGTGTCTGTCGTACGCTTCTTGTATTTCCTCTGTTTCTTTTTTAGAAACTCCCGTTTTTTTCTATTTGATACACGTTTGACCTGTCGTCTTAGTCTATCAAATTCTTATCTTTGTGTTTTGTGGGTTTTGTATACACTTTAGTAGGACAGGGTGTATATTGTTCAACGCATTTTTGCATTCATTTCAAATACACATAGTGAGGTAAAAAAACATCAATCATAATTGAACGCGCATGGCCCAACAACTATTCAATAATGTGGTCAATTCCAGAAACTGACTGTCATATATTGTATGCGCTGCTATATATATCATCATGGCTATAATGAAACAACCAAGTCTAAAAAGACCGAATGTGAGAACTGGAACAGAACCAGTCAACTTAAGCGACTATATAGTTTTAATCCCATTTTCCCCGTAAACGCGGATGGTAATTAGTTTGACCAATAAAAGACTGAACTAATAATTATCGATTGCAAAATGTTGTCAGTAAACATACAAGCACAAGGTTATTCAAATTGGGATGTATCAGTAGGTTAAGTTAGGCAAAACTACTCTGCTCCACTACATCTTGAAGATAACGAAGCTTCTTCATGTCGTTTTTAATGAAGACTAATGTGAGTGACTAATGAAGTGACCTAATTTTATAAGCAATAGCACGTCAAACTATTGTGAGGCCAACTGTTGATTCCAAAGACCTTATGGGGCATAAATCCGTTCGGTTACTTACTTACTTAAATAATCTTAATAATTAGATTCAATCTTATTAAATAATTAATAAATTAATCTTAAATCTTGATAATTAGATTCTAACCAGCATTCATCCACTAATCGATAAGACGAAAGTCCCTGATAACTGTTATATGTCAATTTTGAACATCGTTTGTGAGGTTTTGACCTCCAATGACTTTTCTTCAATTTTGGGCAGTATGAAGCCAAGCTTGACACGTCATTTTTCAAATTCACTCAGATGAACAAAAAATAAACCGTTAAAAACCGGAAATAAATAACAAAGAAGCACTTAAAATAAATTCACTAATTTGCGCAAAAATTAGTTTTAAATTGTTTAATTCTTACTACAGTAGCTTCGAAGCTCATTGCCACCTTGGAATTCCCTACATTTAGACGAATAACCATTAGACCATTTCTGTAAACTAAGCGATTGTCACACCCTTATCCTTTTCTTTTGACGTAATTTTTGTCCACTTCTTTAGGTTTGGGAAGACGAAATCATCGCTGGGATTCAAATCCGGCGAATATAATTCATGTAGAAGTAATTTGACGTATATATCATGGAGTTTTGCACCAACGCAGGAGCATTATTATAATAAACAAACACTTTTTTTACCATATGTGGACGTTTAACGAGAACAGCATCTTTCAATGGGTAATCCTGTGCTCTAAACCTCGAAAATCTCCGAAAACCATTGCCATGGCTTTTCATGCAGATAGAGTCGTTTTCGCTTTTTTTCTGCATTCTAACTTACTCCCATCCACCGTTTGAACTGCTGCTTCGTATATAGTATGTGAATCTCTTATTTCATCAACTATTTTAAATTGTCGAAGAAACTCAGCACAATCACTTTTAAATAAGTTTAAACACTCTTGAAAAGTGTTTATACTCAGTTTCTATACTTCCATTCAATTTCTATAGAAAAAATACTACATATAATAAATATATTCTTTAATTTCAAAATTGTAAATATTACACTACCATAAACATGAAGATTAAAATCATAGGACAACTTAAATTGTCAGCATATAGCCCGGTCCTACACTATAACATTGAACGGCATATTTCAATTAACAAATTTTCAATAAATATTAATTTCATTTTCTCTAACTGTCTAAACATCGTAATTACATACTCAGTCAAATAATAGCGGAGACAACCGAAATCCTTTATTCCAGATGTTCGTAGATTTTAAATAGGCTTACGATCACTTACAAAGAGGAGTAGTATATGAAGCTATGAAGGAAACGAGAATATTAATTAAGCTTATTAGATTAACCCGAATGATGATGCATAATTTCAAGGGAGTAGAAAAAAATTCAACCATACACGGTAAAATTTAGGATCGATTTGAAAAGATTTGCAACAGTGGGATGGATTAATACCAGTTGTATTTATTATAGGACTAAACAGTCAAGCGACAAGTCATCAGCGAAACAGACATAGACGTATATTGAACAACGATAAATAAAGAAAGGCAGATGACCTAAACATAATAACATAATGGAACATATTAAGAGAGATCTAAGATGAAATAAAGGTGAAAGCCGAAAGAGCCGGTCTGGATATGAATATAAACAAAACAGAAGTGATGCAAAAAAGAGGTAATCCGAAGAAGTCCATAAGAAGTTGCGATATAATTTACGTGTCTGGGAAGCAAACTTGACGAAAACATTACACTAAATATCAGAAATCGTATTATAAACGTTAACAAAATTTGGCTACACAAAGGAACATGAAAGTCTGGATCTATTTAACACTCATTCGGAAAATCATAGAGGGGCATTCGCCATATTCATACGAGACTAGAAGTAGACCAAAGATATGATGACAGGACAATGTAAAAGAGATGCTGAAAAACTATTTCACATTAAAAACTGACAAGGGGCTGCTGGAGATCGATCCGGAGGTCGAGACGGAGGTAAAAGAGGCTCACTGATGAGTTGTAGCACCAGTAGAAGAAGAAGACGAGGAAGAAAAAATATAGTAATATTTATTGTACAATTTGGTCAGAACCTACTGCGTAACATGAGCTAATATAACTTGATTTGGTGCACATTACAAGAAAGAATAATCTTAGTTTGGAAAATTAAGAATATTCTCTATATAGGGAATTATTATTATAGGGAATCTATATCTATATAGGGAATTAGATTAAAGACCGCCAGACTGCAGGCATTTTAAATAAACAGTTTAGGTAGTGGAAGAATGTCAAAACCATTAAATATTACTTATATGCTTTTCTAAGCGTTTACGCGCCATGGAGAATGAAAAAGAGCAAGACATGAGGACAATTGTTATACAGTGTTGTATGTTACAAGATCTCTAAACAAAACATGAATAAGCCGGAATCGATTATGCACGTTTGGCGCCACAGGTTAAAACCACCGTCTATAAGTCGAAACAAATCGAATCGAACCCATTTTAGCGTACAGTTTTTTAATTAAAATTAATCTATCAAGAGGTTCAGCTAAACGAACTAAATTAAATGAACTAGTTTATATGATTATTCTAATGACTCATTAAACACATCCATTTTATTCTCAGAAATACCACAAACGTACATTGTATTGTATTGTATTCATGTTAGAATATAGTATATTGAAAGTGGTTTGTTTCACGTTAAAACCATTATCTTGACTATTCATCGAAGTGCCATCCTGTAGCTACTTAATGCATTCCTTAAATGTCTCGAGATTTAAACAAAATACGCAAACAAGTTCGCGAACTGGTTCCGGTCAACAACACATTGGCACCACTGGTACCATTCCATGTCACCGGCACTTGGCACTCCCATATTTGCGAAGATTTAATGCACCTCTTCGTTGTTATTTTTGTTCTTTTACGAGTATTCTGTTGCAGGTAATACTTTTAAGGGGACTCGCTTCTCCTCGTACATCATCGTACTGAAAAAATAACCGAGAAGGATTTTTGAGTTGAGGTGTTGAAGTAAACAAGAGAGTTTTTTCTTTTTTTTTTTGTTGGTCATTAGAGTGGTTTGTTTTTCGTTTCGATGTTTCGTCTTCGTCTCTGCTTAGAAAAACAGGTGAAAATAAATGGTGACATGACTCTTTTTAAGTGAAGTGTCATTTGTATGTACAAATAAAAAATATTAATTTATTTGTTTTGAGTTACCCGGAAAGTTCGTTGGGATTTTCTATATTTTAACTCTCGTAAACAAAGGCCTGTGTTGGATTAGCAGTTTTTATTTACATATTACCCTTTGATATTAACAATATTTACGTTCAGATATTGAATAGATTTTCCTTCAGATAGTGAAGTTGTTTCAAATTTAAATTGTCCTGTCGGTTGATAACTTGCATTTACGGTACATTATTAGGTGTTATTTCAAAAATGGCAAAAACGTTGTCTATATAAAAAACAAGATTTGTGCCCTTTAAGAAGAGGATTATGTTTAGAAAGCGATGGTGCAAAAGTAGTTTGGTCAGTTCAGAAGCGAAGTTTTTAACCTGCATCGCTCTGGCCATGCTTCAAGTACTCATTTCGAGGAAATATAGGCCATAATAGCCGAAGATCCACGCACGACAGTCCGTGAGATAAATGCGCTGACAGATATTGACAAATCGACCATTTTTGATCATTTGAAAAAAATGTATACGTCTGCCGATACGATGTGTGGGTCTTTCACGGACTTAGTGAGCAAAATCCCCTGGATTCTATCTCATTACACTCAGCAGTTTTAAGTACGATAAAAGACGCGCTTCATCAGAAGAAAAGTATGCTTTGCATTAAGGGGGACTCATACACTTTGACCTTCTTGTACTCATCCAAACCATCAACACTGATCTCTACTGTTCAAAACTAGATCGGTCAGAATTAGCAAACAGGAACAGCGTTGTGTTTCATCCTGAGAATGCATCAAAAACTGTTGAGTTTCAATTGAGATTTTTTGCCCTTTCCAATTTAGTATCGGACATCGCACCCTCGGACTACCATCTATTCCGTTCGCTCCAAACTTGTATAAATGCGAAATCTTTTAAAAGGCTTTTGTTTTCTTTAAAAAGTTTTTGCAAAAAAATGCATTATGGAACTACCACTATGTTGGTAAAAAGTTGTAAATAATAATGGTAATTACATAATAAACTAAACAAAAATTTACATAAACAATTAGCGTTTATCTTTCTCTTAAAACATCCCGACGAACTTTCCAACAACCCGACACAAACCAAGGGTTGATAGCCTGTAGAAACTGCTCATCTGAGTTAATCGATAGCTGATGACTGTGAAGTGGAATTAAATGAATGCATGCAGTCGCCATTAGAACCGCTATTAAATGCGTATTATTTGTTAATAAAATATTCATGTACGACGAGAATTCACTAATTAATATAAAAGGAAACACTGAAACAATTTTAAAGGGTTATCAAATAAGAACTATATATTTTTTATTTACAATAAAAACAAAACGGTAGTTACGTATTCCGTTCTCATGAGAACCACCGCGTCAGCATGAACTTAGGCTCCGAACCGCATAGATGAGAACCACAACATCAGCATTACCTTGAGAGTCATCACACCACCGGATGGTCCCGTGGGAAATGCAAGGCAAACACATTTTAAAGTATAAATGATGTCTTTACATTCAATATTGTTAATTCTTAGTTAAGCTGTAGTTTGATAAAGACCTATTTTTGTAAACCATTTCAAAATAAAGTTTTTAAAAACGAAGTCTGCCGAAAAAGTTCTTTAAGTGGCGCAGTCGGTAGGATTGCACAAGTGTTTCACGAAAGGGCCAATTGAGGACGACACCAAGAGACACAACAGTTGGAGCCATCCAGCAGTGCAATCAACGGAACCAGAAGTAGACAGCAGCACAGCTGAGAATTGGGGAAGGAAGAAGCAGATCAACAAAGGTTAGTGCCAATTCCTTTTACCCTCCTGACCCTCTGATTAAGGTACTCAGTTGGAATAGTTAGGGAAGTGTATTTCACACAAAAGCCAGTGTATTGAACACATTAAGTTTAGAAATTTGGTTAAGAAAGAGAAAGAAGGAAAAAAATTCGAATAAAATAATATATGTCAGAAGTTGACGATTTAGTAACAGCATTAGCTTCAGCATTTAACGATAACGATATTAAAATGCAGAAACAAAGTAAACAAACCCCCATTGATTGGGCTTTATTCAAATCTAGATTAGAAAATATTAAACATTTTGATGGTGACAGTAACACTTTAAACAAATTTGTTACCAAATGCGAAATATATATAGACAACTACAAAGTGATGAATTAGATGCCCACATTTTTTATTGTATTCAGGAAAAATTAATCGGGAAAGCAGAAGTAATGGTTGGAAGTAGAACAGAGCTGATAAATTGGGACGCTCTGAAAGCCGCGTTACAACAATGTTTTTCTGATAGACGCAATACGGACAATTTAGTCCAAGAATTAACACGAGCCAGACCATTCAAAGGTGAACACTGAATAAGTTTCGGAACTAGACTTCAACTACTTCGAAGTAATGTTGCTCAGAGAATTAGTAACGATCTAAATTTGAATGAACAACAGAAAATTTGTCACATTAGTTACTACGAGAAAACGGCATTAAATACATTTATAGCAGGTTGTACGGGCACTTTGAAAAATAACATGCATTTGAAAAAACTCGACACATTAGAAGACGCAATGGCCTATGTCGTTGAATTTGAAAATTTCGAAAATTTATATGGGAACTTGAACGTTACTGAAAAGCACAGTAATAATCTATTTGCACCGAAACCAACAAATTTTCCAAAATTCTCAAACAATCAGAATTATTCTTCCAATGAAAATCCATTTAATCGACACCCAAATTTTAATCAACAACAATATTCGAAAATGGCAAAACCATTTCAATGGCCATCACAACCAATTAATGTGCAGCCTAGACAATTACCACCTCAAAAATTCTTCACAAACCGAGAAGTTTGTGGACCGCCAAGAAATGTATTTAAACCCAGAAATATTCCACCTAGTCAAATGAGTAAACCAACACCCATGTCGATTAGCGTAAGAAACAGAAACGGATTTAACAGACAACCAATCCGTAATTAATTTAACCAATTGCAAAACACATACCCCAATCAAAAACCGAATTTTACTTTTGAAGAACTGCACAATAACGAGTGTGAAGGATATCCGGTTGAAGACTACCAAGAATACTACTACGAACCGAACGAAGAAACTTACCGTGATTATCATATGAATAACCATGGTGAAGATGAACAACTAAACTTAGATTGTCAAAATTTAATAATGTTTAGATAATTTGGAAGACGCCAGTATGTTTACCAAAGTTCACGCTCTGCATAACAGCATACTATCAAGTTTGGAATTAAAAAACATGTTAAACTATCTAAATAATATTTATAACAATTTGGAAATTATAACATTCAATAATTTACTGTCATATTATCAATTTTTTGGAATTCAAGTAGAATTTTTAGAAAACAAAGTAATATTTGCCATACATGTACCTATACTGAGGCCCGAAACCCTTACCTTCTATCACGTCTACCCAATGATCCAAAATCGAACCATATTTATACCAAAATACCCTTATTTGGCACAAACCTCTTCGAGAAGACAATTTATCGTTAATTCATGCCCAATTATCGAGAAGATATATTTCTGCATGGAAGAATTTCTACTTGATGACCAATGTGTGAACAGTCTAATAGCAGGACATCAAACTGGAAATTGTCCAACTATCAAAATTAATATTGAAGAACCAGTGACAGAACAGATTACCAGAGAACTAGTTTTAATTCTACCTACCAAACCAGAAAGAATGATTGCCAAATGCGACACCGATCAATATTTTGAAATATCGAAATCTTCACTAATTAAAATCCCAGAAGATTGTGAAATTCAGATTAAGGAAAAGAAATTCCTGAATGACTTAAAGATTCAAAGAGGAAAACCAATCATTCTACCTGAAACAAAATGGTCAGAATTAAATGGAACAAAAACTTCGATTACTCCGAACATCACCAAAATCAATATTGACGAAATATACCATCTGAAGAATATGGCAAATCAACTGAAGCCGATAAACCTCGATAACACTAATCATCAACAAACCACAAATTATATTGTTTTAGGTATTTGCATTGTCCTAACCATACCTGTAGTGATAATGCAAAGGGAAAAGTTGCATTCCTTTTGGCAAACCGTCAAAAGAAGGTCAAAGAAAACCCACCCCCAGAGTAAAGTGGATTCGGAAAAACATACCATTGTTTTCGAATCTTAAGGAGGGAGGAGTTACGTATGCCGTTCTCATGAGAACCTCCGCGTCAGTATGAACTTAGACTCCAAACCGCATAGATGAGAGCCACAACATCAGCATTACCTTGAGAGTCATCACGCCACCGGATGGTCCCGTGGGAAATGCAAGGCAAACACATTTTAAAGTATAAATGATGTATTTACATTCAATATTGTTAATTCTTAGTTAAGCTGTAGTTTTATAAAGACCTATTTTTGTAAACCATTTTCAAAATAAAGTTTTTAAAAACGAAGTCTGCCGAAAAAGTTCTTTAAAGTCGGTAGAAAATGAAAAACTATTTTTTTTATTCTTTTAAGCATTGATTCATGGCATTTTTATTTAAAAATAATTTCATATAAATGACCGCCTATCGATTAAAAAAAACTATTATATTGTTGAATATCAATCTTTGATCACTTTGCTACATAAATCAGCATTTTAAGGTCATTTAGTATTTGTGATTTATTGGTGCAAACCAATAATTTCTTTTATTTTTACGTATTTTTTATTTATTTATTTAATTCTGTTATTTTTTACGTATTTTTTTCTTTTTTTGGGTTTTTTTTGCCACGATTTAAAACTCAAAAAATATGAAAACTATCTGTTCTTATGTAAATATAGAATCACTGGGTAGAAAACAAAAACAAAACGTCTCATTACTGAGACAAATTTCTCAGTGATTCATTTTCTGTAATAAATTTGCCTAACGAACAAAAATTTTAAAAATACATTTTTTTTAATAAATACAAACTTTTAAACATTAACGTTTCGGGAGGTCTTCTCCCATTTTCAAAACAAATCTAAAAAATAATTTATATTAATTTGTATATAACAATGTAAAGATAGTAAGTAAATATATTTTTTTGTATATGTTAATGATACTTACATTGACAATAATATTTTTTACTGACAGTGACATACTACCAAAAAAAATTATGTAGGTGAGGTTTACTGTGTGATGATTATGTATTGAAATACTTAAACGTTTTTAATTGTATTCTTTAGAATCGGGAACCATATTGAATTTAAATCCACTGAAGGCATAGATATACAGTTATGTTTATTTAAATTAATTATAGAGGTTTCTTTTAATCTTCTGTATTTTGTTACCGATAGTAACAGTTTAGTGTAGTAGTTTTTAATATGTTGTGTTTTATTATTAAAGTGTCAAGGAATGGCAATTTATTCGCCCTCTTTTTTTGGTAGTATGTCATTGTTAGTAAAAAATATTATTGTCAATGTAAGTATCATTGACATATACAAAAAAATATATTTACTTAGTGTCTTTACATTGTTATATAGAAATTAATATAAATTATTTTTTAAATTGGTTTTGAAAACGTTTGGAACGTCGTTTTTGAGGAGAAGACCTCGCGAAACGTTAGCATTCAAAAGTTTGTATTTGTAAAAATGTTGTATTTTTTAAATTTTTGTTCGTTAGGCAAGTTTATGATAGAAATTTGTCTCCGTTTTGTTTTTGTTATTTTACCCAGTGATTCTTTATTTACATAAGAACAGATATTTTTGATATTTTTTTGAGTTTTAGATCGTGACGAAAAGATCTAAAAAAAGAAAAAAAAATATAAACACGCCACAATCATTTAGACAATACTTATGATCGTGGTGACCACGTAACATCGGTATTTCTTGAGATTACACAGTCATTGAACTTTTCTCTCTAAATTGATTGTGTCACGAGATATATGGTATGGCATGTTGCACCAACTTCTTGAAACCACATGCCATCTAGATGAAAATTATCCAATTCATGCCAGAAAAAGATCAGTAATCATGTTTCTCTAGCATTCTAGATTGACAGTAACTGCCTAAGTACCATCCAGTTACACCTCCAGACCATAAACCACACCAAATTGTCAATTTTTGTGGATGTAAAGGTCTTTCAAAACAGCACGTGGGTTTTGTTCACTACAAATACGACAATTTTATTTGTTATACGAAACTACGTAACCAAAAATGAGCCTCATCGCTGAGTATGATTTTTCATGAAATAATAGATTTGCATCAAGTTGCTCTAAAGCCCAATCTGCAAAATTTCTACGCAAAAAACGTCATTTGAGTTCGTGGGTTAACTGAATTTTATGCGCCTTGAAATGCAAATGTTTGTGAACATGTAGTGCCATAAGAAAGCACAAGTTCTTGAAAATGACGTGTAGTTAATTGATTGTTCTGGATTCGTTTAAATTTTTAACTGGTTGAATTCTTAGCACCACAAACACTATCATTTTATTCGAATTTTTGAATTAAATTACGAATAGTAAACTCTGTAGGTCGATTATGTTGACCATATTTTTTAGGTAAGGCACGAAACATAGCTCGTTTGGATTAATATTATAATAGATGATCATTATATTTGTAATAAATTTAACCAATTTGTATATGCTGTGCGACTACATATCTTTTTTCATGATGATTTGCTACACAATACTATGTCAATTTTGGTGAAAATAAGAAAAAAATGGCTACTATGACGTTTTACAAAAATATATGGTACTAGTTTAATAATCTTGTATATATCAGCATAGTCCCCCAAATAGTTAATACATTTACAAGGATCGTTCGAAAAGTTCTCGACCTGATACAGAGATGGCACAAATATGACCAAATAACTGTGATATTTGTTAAGTATAATTCATTAAATGGTGTGCTGTTTCAGACGCATGGATTTAGTTGCTTGTTGGTACGATTCAGTAAAGCCAGAAAATGTTATCATTTTTTGAAAAATAGATAATATTCGGGTTACTATTAAGTACTGTATTTTTTAGAGCCTGACAGAAGTCAGACGGGCATACAGAACGAATTAGATTCCAATTTAAGCCATTATTTCCCTTCATTTTCGATGGTATCAAAGTATGTATGGTAGCAAAAATATAATTTTTACGCGGTTGTAAATTGAAAATGAGATGAAAACGAAAATGATTAAAAATAAGATTGAATACAATGTCGTAATAAATGATCGTCAATTGAAGGTAAGCGGGCTTGTTGACATTGAAATTATATCGATACCCTATATTCACTACATTTTACATGATATTTTGAATATGAGAAAGGTTTCCGGTCGATGAGTTCCACTATTATTAACAGTTGACCTAAGATGTATGTGAGTGACCACTTCTCGAGAGTGTTTAGATTTACGAAAATGCAATTCTGCTAAGTTTCTTCAACATTGTATAACAATAGGCCTACAGGGTGTCTACACGTCTCGGGTTGTTATTCAATACATTTAGACCAACAATATTGGTCTAAATGTATTGAAAACAAATCTCAAAAATCTTTTGCTTTATTCTTTATGCCGAAAACTTGTTGCAAGGCCCTCCTAGTTTTGAGACTTTATGGGAAAGTGACAAAAAATTCTGAGGAAAAGTATATTCGTACAAAAGTCGTATTCTATAAGAACCGAAGCAGCCATTTTGACGATGATGCCAAACTAAGACAATCGCACATTTTACAGAGTTTCAATGCCAAATCGCGTATATGGGGGTATTAAAGAGTAGGGACGTCATTGGTTTAAATATATTAAATTTCAATGAGGCTAAGTTGAAAATAAATTAAAGACATTCTCAAAATCTTCTGCTTTCTTTAGTAGTAGTAGGTTTAGTAGGTTTATTGGTAGCAGATTTTGTGTTCGTCATCCGAATAGTGGGTTCCTCGTAAATTTTCTTTCATTTCAGGG
This sequence comes from Cosmopolites sordidus, assembly GCA_031761425.1. Lineage (NCBI taxonomy): Eukaryota > Metazoa > Arthropoda > Insecta > Coleoptera > Curculionidae > Cosmopolites > Cosmopolites sordidus. Next base: position 198,573 of record JARFXV010000664.1, read on the forward strand.
AATAAAAAAAAGAATCTTTGAAAAGAAATAATAGAATAACAAAGTATAATATACAGAAGTTTTCCATAACAGGATAATAAGAAAACTATTTGGAATGCAGCCTTTTAAATGGCTTACATTTGAAATGTACCTCTTGTGATATGAGACGTTATCCTGTTGAAACAAAACACATCGTCTCAATTTATTTTTCTTTTCTTCTGTCAACATATATGATAGATTTAAAATCGTTTTTACGATTTTCGGAATCGGAAAAGTGATCAAAATCACTTCAATAACCGTTATGCTATCATTTTGTATGCATTTCTTGGTGGATATTTTATTTTTAACACTGCATAGTGAAAGGCCTCTTCTGCTATAGTAAGTTTTGCTGTTATTCTTTAATCAATAAGTACTATGCCATTGAATAGGCAGCATAGGCCATAATAAATTTTTTAGCGAACACAAAGTCATTGTCGAATCATAAAAAATAAGAATTCAAAGGAGAAAGAATCATGTCTTTAGTATAAAAGTAAGCAGGTAATTTAAGAAGTAGGTTGAAGTAAGTTAAAAGCTTGATAAATCCGAATTAAATAATAAATAAGAAACTTAAAAGATAGCTGTGCATCTTATTTTTTTGTCATTTAAAAAGGATGGTTGAAAAATTAATTTACTTAAATGAGTTTTATCGGGTGGGGCAAGTGTCATGCTACACATTTGTTTTGGGGCAATTTTTTCTCGTATTATTTGTGACAATTTGAGTTTGGCTATTGTATAGTGCAGACGTGTTGTGACAAGTTTTATTATAGATAAATACATGCTAAAAAAACGCAGTGAAATTATCGTAATGTGCATTAAAATATATAATTCAATTACAGCAACTCGCCGTGAATTTAGGTAAAAAAATCCTAATCGTCCGGTGCATTGTTGCTAATGGCTTACATTTGATTGGCATAATTCTCAATAATTAATGACCAAAAAAATTAAATTGATATATTATAGGAAAATAAATTCTGTTTTGTTTCTTTTAGAAGTTATCAATAATTAAAATGGTAGTGTGACACTTTCGCCACCGTTTATAAGCAGGCAAAAATAACTTAGGAAGAGTCAATATGTTTAGTTTCATGTTTTGTTTACTCTAGTTAATTCGGACAGTTTGTACTCCATTCCACACAGTTTTCTTCATTATTGATACCACGAATTACAATGAAACATTTTTCTAATAAAAATTACATACACACTATGCAAACTCGCACTGTTCATTGATCTTTATGTTGTATTGTGTGCGGAAGATCTTGAGCTTTATCTTGAGCTTTATGTGCGGAAGATCTTGATAAAGTGATAAAAATTCTGAGGAAAATCATATTACGATATTTCATATTCATATTTCATATTCGATAAAGAGAATCGAAACAGCCATTTTGACGATAATCTTAAATTAAGACAACCCCGCATTTTACAGAATTCCAATACCAAATCACGATATAGGGGGGATTAAAGAGTTGGATCGTCATTGGTTTAAATATATTGAATTTTAATGAAGCTAAGTTAAAAATTAATTAAGGACAATTTAAAAATCTTCTGCTTTCTTTATCGAGCTAAGAGGTTTTCGAACGACCGTCCTAGGATATCAATGACGAGGACCTCTAATAACTGAAAAAAAACTTTGTCTTATCGTACTCATTGATAGCAGAATTGGAATTCGTTGTCAGAACATTGGGTTTCTCATAAATTGTCCTTCATTTTAGTGATTTAAAAAATAGTCGTTTGAAAGAAATAAAAAGGAAAAGGTTTACCGTTAGAGGCTTATCAGCATCTTAGGCTATTTAGCGGCTGGACCTACAGCTAGCTTAACGTGGGTTCCAAACCACGGACATCAGCAACCGACAAACCCAGGCCGATAAACCCTTGGTTATGTGCCTACTCATCCAGCCTTTTACTGGTCTGACTAAGGGGTAATTCGTTGTAGAATTTTACACTCTTGCCTAGATACAATCACAGATATTTAGGTGTGGATATGTGTGGGCGTGTGTGTGTGTATGTGAGTGTATAAATGTGTGTGTGTAGGGTAGAAAGTAAGACGGACAGAAGAATTAAAGAAAAACACCATTCCGAGCGCTGGAATCGAACCAGCTACCTTTGTATTGCCAGGAAGGCGACTAACCCACCAGACCGCCGTGGCTGGCCGAAAGAAATAATAAAAATCTCATAACAGGAGTTCTCCATAATAGTAGAATAGGCAAACTGCTTGGAATGCAGCCTTTTAAATGGTGCGTTATCCTAGTGCGTACAAAACGCAAACGTCTCAACCAAAACTCATCGCCTCAATTTCTCTTTCTTTTCTTTAAAGATCTAAAAAGATCCTGCCATCGGAAAACTGATTAAAAATGTTCGTAAGAGCGGTAAACCGTTATGCTACAATTCTATACGCATACTATATTCCTGGTGGATATTTAATTTTTAGCATCTTAAACTTAAAAACGTCTTCTTCTATAATACATTTTGCTGTTATCCTTTAATCATTGAGTACTGTGCCATTGAATAGGCAGCATAAGTCATAATAACTTTCATGGCGAGCATAAAATCATTTTCTAATCAGAAAAATATCAATTCAAAGGAGAAAGAATCGTGTCTTTACTATGAAAGGAAGCAGGTTGAAGTAAATTAAAAACTTGATAAACCCGTATTAAACAATAAATAAGAAACTAAAAAATCAGCTATGCATCTTATTTTTCGGTCATTTATAAAGGTTGGTTAAAAAATTCATTTACTTTAATGACTTCTATCGGGTGGAGCATGTGTTGCGCTACCATTTTTTTTCGTATTATTTGTGACAGTTTGGGTTTAGCTGTTCTATAGTGCAGACGTGCAATTTTTATTATGGATAAATTCATGCTAAGAGAACTCAGTGAAATTATCGTAATAGACCAAGATCTCAGTGCCACCAGACCTACGTCATCGCATCAAACCCAAGATTTTTTCTATAGATGGATGCTATAATATGTTAACCTGCATGTTAGACTGTATTAGCTAGGTTGTCAGGGTGACTTTGGCGGTTAAAAGGTACCTGGGAATTGGGGTTTTGAGCATTTTTTTATCATAAATGGAAAGATCATATATAAGTTTTTAATTATTTTGATTTTTTTATAATTAAAAAGTTATATCAAATTGAAAATAATTTTTAAACCTAGTACCGATGACGCACCGACATTTCTCGAAAAAAAAACCCGAGCGCATGTGACCTCACAATGGTAAGAAACGTAAATACGAATGCCAATATCGGGTTGGCTCGGAACAAATCTGAAGTTATACAGCGAAAGAAAATTTTCTTTCGCGTTCTTTTCGGAAAGAATCGGAGTCCCGGGCAACTAGCGATTTAAAAATATACTTGTTTTTAATTGTTATTTAGGCTTTCAGTGCTGTTTTCGACGTTATTATTAAATTAAATGAACAGTAAGTATTGATAGAATTTTTTATATAACACGTAAAAAATGGAAATGTTTTCAAAAATTATAAGTGAAAAATAATTTAATTATTTTCATTGTCGTAATCATCACCAAGTATTTCCATGCCATTGACCATGTATTTCCATGTCGTTTTTATTTGTATTTTTCTTTTTTTTTATTACAAAATAAACAAACAGTATTTTTCCCGTTAATTATCACTTATGCTCGAAATATTATTTTCTGAGATTGACTGATCACTTTCAAATTGTACAAGTTCTATATTTTCTTCCGAAATTGATGGTATTGGTTCGACTGCTTCAGATATAGTAGTTGGTTCAGATATTGTAATCGTATCGGGTATTGAATTAGTTGTTTGGCATGTAGGCTGTAAAAAAGATGGCTGTGATTGAACTGACTGTGTACTGAACTCAAGACATCAATGGTGCAGCTGCAGATACACTCTCTGTTGTAGTTATTAATTAATTATTTTTAGGTTACGTCTTTTTCTAAGTTTTAATATTAAGTCACACTTTTTCAATGTGTATTCAGAAAATAATATTACATTTTCATTAGATTGTTTACAAAAAACACAATTTGATTGATCTGCCATGAAAATGGTCAATCACAGCAAATATTTTAATTTTTATTTCACTCGCATAATAAAAAGTATGCTAAACGATCAGGGACTAAACATATGCTCCGAGAGCATGAGTTGATGAGTATATTATATAATGCATGCCACTATACTAAACTCATCTACTGGTCTCACTCGCACTCGTATGTATCGATAATGCCTCCACGTTCGCACTCACAGCGGACCTTTCATCATGTCTGGGGGAATTATAGACCCTTCGGATCGGTCCAGATGCTTATAAAATATTATAAAATAGTCATGTGAGTAACATATATAAATTTTTTCCTTGACACTATGACGTAGTTGCAGAGATTGTTTATAAGACTTTAAAACGTATAGCAAAACCTGGGACTCGCGCAAAGTGCCCGGCAATAGTAATTGTAGGTCGCCAATACTGTCCCGTAGGACATATTGAAAAACTAGCTTTGAGATTTTAACGTAGTTGAACAACATTTTTACACTCTTAGGTACCTGTTACATGTCAAAACCACCCTGACTCAACCTAGCTGATACCCATACATTCTAACATACTATAGTACACACCTATAGAAAAAATCTTAGGTTTGAAAATATGACGTAGGTTTGGCAGCACTAGGATCTTACTCTATAATGTGCATTAAAAAATATAATTCAAGTATTGCAACTCAACGTGAATTTAGATAAAAATATCGTAATCGTCCGACGCCTCATGAAATGACAACTTATCGTTATATTCAAGCAATTTCAAAAAATCGGAACAGTGGGAGATGCGGGGCTCATCAGAGGTCAAAGAACAATGAGAAGCATTGAAAATATTGCACATGTAGAGCAAAGTTTGGAGGGGTCTCCAAAAGCGTTGACGCTACGACGTAGTGCACAATTGGAAATTTCTCCACACAATTTGTGTCGAATTTTGGAAAGAGACCTGTTGCCTACAGAGAATAATTAGCAATTATAACATTATAATACCATCATAAACCAGGATAAATTGACAATTTTCATGCATAATTACTAATGAATTCCGGAACATCCTTACTGAAATCGCTGTATTAATCCAGATATATTGACAAAAGTTACGGAAAATTTGTTAAAGCGGGTAGAATGTTGCATGGTTGCTAATGGCTTCCATTTGAATGGCATAATCCACTTTTGGAATGAAATGAATTAATTGTAATGTTAGTAGTATATAGATATCCTCTTTTTATATTTATAATTATACATTCAACGAAGTACAATTTATTATAAAGTAATCAAAAGAATTTTAGCTATAAAGTGTTTTCGCAAAAATCTTATTTGTTAAAGTGGAATAAGTCCATTATTAATAATCATAATTAAAATAACTTTCTAATTGCAATTATTAGTAATTATAATATCTATGTGGATAGGCCTACAACTATTTGCTAGCGATTATTTGCTAGCGCCTTAAAAGCAGCATTATAAGCAAGATAACTATAAAATTGCTCTGATGACAAGTCATTTCACTAATTACTCTTAGTTTTTATTTGCAAATCCAACTGTTTGGTTTGTTTCGTATTTTAAAAAAATCTAAATAAGAAGAGGTGTGAATTGACAGATTCAACATCCGATGAAGATGACGTTTCGAAATAGAGGCAAAATATACTATACAAAGATTGGAAATATTATTCCTGCAACGAAACTCGATAATAAGAATTGCAAATGTGTTAAAGTGTACAAGAATCATATTACTGAGAGAGATCGGATATCCCTTTCTTGTGTGAGGAGGTAGAAATTTCAAAGAGTCAGCAAGAGATTGTAGTTTTAAATACTTTTTAAATATTCAAAAGGAAAGTGCTGCAGTATATAAACAGTTCTTTATACAAACATTCTATATAACTATAGGAAGACTACATAGGGCTCTCAAAACGAAGGTATTCGGAAAAGATTTACGAGGAAAAATGAAAAGATCTTGCAGAAAGGGCAATTTCAGCGATTTTCAGTGGCAGCCTTAAAAAAAAGCAGTTTTCCACATTATGAAAACCATTACACGCGGTCTCATAATACAAAAACGAAATACTTGAGTTCTGAATTGAACTTTAGAAAAATGTTCAACCTATATGTCAAAAAGTGTGAAGAAAACACAACATGTTAGAGCTAGCAAATATATAGAAAAATGTTTAAAAAAGATTTTAATTTATGATTTCCTCACCCACATAAGGATACCTGTCAAAAACGTAATTCACTTAATATAAATATTAAAGTTACCTCAGACCATGATCAAAAGAGCAGCTTAATAGAAGAACATAGAATCAATTAAGGTAATGCAAAAATGGCTAAAAAATCTTTAAAAGAAGATCATAATTTAGCAGCAAAGAATCCAGATAAACATTTCGCGTTTTCGTTTGATCTGCAAAAGGCCCTCTTATAGTCCAAATTATCAGTTTATATTACGTACTATAAGCGAAATATGAGTGCTTTTAATACAGGTTTTCATAATTTTCATGACAACAAAATTTATGTATATGTATGCGAGGAAACGCATCTAGAGGTGCGGAACTAACATCTAGAGGTGCGGAAGAAATAGCATCTTGCTAGCTGAAACAAATTCAGAATGTTAGAACCCAAGACCATATTATAACGTACAGTGATATGTGTACCGGACAAAACCGAAATATGAAGATCGCATTGGTGTTGTTCAATCAGTTGATAATAGTATTAATTATGAAATAATTCAATCAGCTATTGATCACAAATTTCTATTGTCGGGTCATTCATTTCTTCCAAACGACAGAGATTTTGGAGTCATGGAATCAGAATGAAAGAAAAAGGATTATTTCTATACTGCTCAAGACTATTATAATGTAGTAAAGAATTGCCGCAAAAAAATAGCTTCATTTTGTATAAAATAGTACGAGAAGATTTTATCTCGACCAAATCTCTAGAAGGGGCAATATCAAGCAGAAAAAAAATACAGACGCAGAAATTAGAAATTGACTGAAAATATGCTGGATAAGATTTAAAAGAGATGAACTGCAGAATTTTTTTTTTAAATAATGTGGAAGAAAATATTCCATTTAAAGATATTTTTTTAATTGGAAAACAAGGCAGTCTAAAGCATCTCAAAATTACTGTTGACCCTATAAAACTCCAAGACCTAAGAGTCTTGGAACAAAAGAAATATATAGCGATATGTTGAGTTTACTGCTTTACGTACCACCTATTTACCATGAATATATTTTTTTTTTTTTTTTAATTTTAATTTAAGTCACGTCAACGCTCAAAGGCGTTATTTAGTGACTTACCAACACCGACAAACACATACAAATACGCACACAAACATCCATGCCCGCACCAGGATTCGAACCCGGGACCATTGGATTGCCAGGCGGGCGACTAACCCACCAGACCACCGCGGTCGGTTTACCATGAATACTTCACTATGCTATGCTAAAGGAAAAATATGTTTATATTATAAAAAGCTTTTTTTTCTTACTTGTCTTAACGAAGTAATTTAGTTTTTACACTTGTTTGTTTTGTTTAAATTATTTTTTTTAATGTAAGCGAAATTAATTCTTAATAAATTTGATTATTCGGGTACTTAATGTCTTGATTTTATTTATTTTTTACTTAAAAAAAAACCGTTTCTGTAAAGCCAGTGTCTACAAAATATAGACTTATATTTCCTCTTGTTTTTATTTTTTATTATATATTATTATTGAAAGTGGTATAAGTTCGTTTGGTGCTAAAAAATCCTTTATTTTCCTTAATATTAATAATTATTATTGCACAGTAAAATATAACAGGTTTATAGTGTTTAAAAAACCACCTGAATTAATTAACCTTTGCTAATATTTTTAAACTGATTCAAGTACAAACCCTTAAACATCTCGAAATATGAAAAAATGGACTTATTCCACTTTCAAAAATAACGACTCAATTATCAAAAAAATTAAAGAGGAAATTAGCATATTACAGGAAAATAAATTCTGTTTTATTTCTTTTAAAAGTTATGGATAATTAAAATGGTAGTGTGGCACTTTCCCAACCATTTAAAAATAGTCAAAAAGATAAAGAAAGGAACCGATATGTTTAGTTTCATGTTACGTTCACTCTCTAGTTAAACCGGACAGTCTGTACTCCACTCCACACATTTTTCTTCATTATTGATACCACGAATTACGATGAAACATTGTTCTAATAAAAATTACACATACAATATGCAAATGCGCACTGTTCATTAATCTTCATTTTGTAGCGGAAGAACTTTAGTTAAAAAAAAACAGTCATACTGTGTACACTGTAGGACATTTAGAAACAAGCTAAAGAGGAAAGAACAATAGTTTTAATGAAGCAGTATTACCATGCAGCTGTTATGGCTAACAGTTATTAGCAAAAAAAGGTGGGCTTTTAAAATGTTTCTCTTTTTAACAGTTAATCAAATACATATATGAGTTATCATTCAAATGTTCAGCTTTTCGATGAAAATTGGCGTTCTGAAAATACTTTTAGTAAATATTTTTTGCCCTCTTTCTCCACTGCCTTTTACTCTTTCGGACGGTCGAATTTGGGTTAATCTATTAATTTTTCATCCGCCCATTTTTTCCATATTTTTTCTATTTAACATTGCTGCCCTGTTTCAAAAAACTGTTTTTGTCAGTCTATTCGAAACCATTGTATTCAAGTGATCAAACCAATTTTATTGTGTCGCTTCTAAAAAGTTAACAAATAAGGACAATATATTTTTTATTTGGAATAAAAACAAAGCAGTATAAGATAACGTGATTTAAAAAAAATTAAATATTGGTTCTTGGCATTTTTATTTAAAAATAATTTCATGTAAATGACCGCCTCTGGAATTATAAAACTATTCTGGAATTCCACTTTTTGATCACTTTGCTACATAAATGGACATTTATTTCACCAATGACACGAATAATGTTGGTTTTAAAGTCATTGAGTGTTTGTAGAACGTTGGATTTAAAGAGTAAAACGTGTTTTATTTTTCGCCTACATTCTACCTAGAAATCAGGAAGTGTAGTGAAAATTAATTACATCGAACCTGTTAAAACTAATATTAGAGTGATAAACTTAACGTGAATGTTGGAAATCCGCCAGAGGAACAATTGGAAGTGCAAAAATACTAGTGTTTAAAAACCAAAGTGATTAAGGTTAGCTGATAACGATTGGTAGAATAGAGAGGAATTTCCGAATGAATATTTTACGGGGTTGCCAGACTTGGAATTAATTCAGAGAAGGGAGAAATTAAACGAAAATTTTTGGTGCACTGAGAGGTCGGAGACTTCCGAGAGGTTAAATCGAGTACCCTGCTTAATGGGGTGCATTAAAATGGATAGCGACATGAAAGTACAGAACTTAAGCAAAGATTGGAGGAAGTTGAGGAAAGAGTAGATAGAATGGAAAGAGCTAAGAGAAAAAATAACATAGTTATGCAAGGCTTGGACATAAGAGTACAAGACCAGAAAAATATAAAAAATACGATAGAGGAGTTTATGGAAACGACGATGCAGATAAAACTAATCACAAAAAATGTATACTAAAGGAAAAAGTGTGCTTGGTCGAATTAAATTCCAAAACGGATAAGGAAGGTATAATGAAAAATAAATACAAACTTAAGCATTTAAGGAAACAAATAATATTTATTAACGATGATATGAGTAAAGCGGAGAGAGAAATACAAGGAAAAATAAGAAACAAACCGAAAGCAGAAAAAGCAGAACGTAAAATGGTTAAGATAGGATTCCAAAAGTTAGTGGTAAATGAACAGGAATGAAAATGGAACAAAAATGAAAATGGATTCGCTATGACAAACAGGACTAGCACAAGTGCAAAAAACTAACAACCGAAGCATATATGAATGAAAGGGTAACGAGAAGGGCAATGGGGGATACGAATAATTTTAATTCTAACAGTGAAAATCATTCAGGTGCCATGAAGGTCGTGAGGGTTGGGACATGGAATGTGCAAAGAAGAATTGAGAAGCGAATTTGAAAAGTCAAACTTAAAGTTACTGGCAATTACAGAAAAAAAAAATTTGCAGGCAATTGCAAGGCAAAAGATAGTGAACTGGGAATATTCCTAGTTCACCGTATATATATATATATATATATATATATATATATATATATATATATATATATATATATATATATATATATATATATATATATATATATATATATATATATATATATTCGTGGCCGTTAAGTATTATAATTATTTTTTTATTTATTGGGATTTTCGGTCAGTGTAAATAAGTTTGAATTATGTTTTATTGTTTTATTTACGTTTCGATTCTACAACGGAGCATCATCAGAATACTTCTGAATAAAAATACATACTAAAATATAATAAAAATTACTTTTATATAAAAAAAATACAAACTTACATTTAAAAACCTACCAATATCAATTAAACAATGAATTTTTTGAATTTTTTAAGTAATATGTCAATTTTTTTTAAAAAATTTTAAATGACATATTTGACTTTTGACATATTTGACTTTTGACATATTTAACAATTATTCCACCTTTTTTGTTTTTTATTATAACCTAATTGTTTTGAATTTTTTGTGTGGAATGATATTAGATGCAAAAATTAAAAAAAAATATGAAAATTTATTATTTAATAATGTTATTATATATACAACTTAATAATTAATGGTATTATTTGTTTTTTTTATATAAATCATTTCTTTTATATTTCTTTTTTTATATTGTTTTTCAAAATCTAAGATTTTTATGTTGTTACACTGACCGAAAATCCCAATAATATATATATATATATATATATATATATATATATATATATATATATATATATATATATATATATATATATATATATATATATATATTATTATTATTATTCACGTATGGGCCCTGGTGGATATATATAATTCCCATATATGTATAAGCTCTACATATATAAAGGTAGAAATACTTATAGAAGGTAGAAATTATAGCTTATGGTCCAAATGAAGATGAACGAGCAGAAGGATTGGATGAATTCTATAGAGGATTAGAAAGTATAGTAGAAAAGACAGGTAATTCAATTTTATAACATTGGGATACCTATTCAAGGTGGGTATGGAGGTAAATAGATATAAGCCAATAATAGGGAAGCATGGAGAAAGAGTTATCACGGGAAATGGAAGAAAACTTCTAGAATTCTGTATGGAAAATAAATTGGTTATTACAAATACAAAATTTAAACACAGAGATATGGAAAAATTTACTAGGGTAATGCCGAGTAGAAAAGAAAAGTTTATAATAGACTACCTTATAGTGTCAAAAATGATATTTGAAAGAATAAGGGACACAAGAGTTAAGAGAGGAAATGGGAAGTGATCACTACCTGGTCGAGACAAGACTGGTAATTAAGGAAACGGAAACAGATAGCATAAAGAACAAAGGAAAAATAGTGAAAAGAATAAGAGCGTCTAGATACAACAAAGATAGAGAGAAAAGTTAGAACAGAAGTTAGAAATCCTTGTGACTGATGAAGACGAGTATGATGTTAAAGCATTGTGGGAAATACTTAAGCATAATGTTTTAGACAGTGCAAAGGAGGTATGTGGAACATTAACAATGAGAGATGATATAAAGTAATCAGCATGATTGTCCGAAGACGTAAAACAAGCCATTAAGGATAAAAAAACATGCCTGGAAAAAATATTTAAGTAAAAAAACTATGGATGCATATGAATATTATAAAAAATATAGGATGGTCTCGCGAAATATAGTTTTAAAAGACAAACAAAAGTCATGGGAGAAATTTGGATATAAAATGCAAAGAAACTTTGCAGGAAATGAAAAATTATTTTATAGAGTGCTAAAAAAGAATAGAAAGAATATTGCAAACCAGTTTACCTATATTATAAATAAAAATAAATAAAAATAATAAACTGCTGATCAACGACGAAAAAATGATGCAAAGATGGAAGAAACACTTCGAGGAATTGTTGTTGAAATAAAACGGGAAGGTGAGGAGGAGTTTGAGGAGAGTAATATAGAAATGAATAACGAAATTATGAGCATAGAACCTATATAGATGGATAAATTGGAGAGAGCCCTATGGAGGGCAAAGGTGGGGAAAGCGCCAGGACATGACGAAGTAACTAATGAAGTGCTAACATATATAGGAGAAACAGGAAAAGTCATTTTAGTTCAGTTAGTGACTAAAATACTGAGAGGCAATAAAATACCGGCGGACTGGCAATTAGCAGTAATACTTCCGATATTCAAGAAGGGAGACACAAGAGATTGTGAAAACTATAGAGGCATATTCTTACTGAGTTCAACCGAAAAGATATATGAAAGCATATTAACTGAAAGGTTAAAGCAATGATCGAGAAGGACTTGGATGGGGCACATAACGGATTTAGGCCAGGTAGAGGAGTAAACGATGTAATATTTATATTACAGCAATTAATTGAGCGAGCAATAGAGACAGACGAAACCATATACGTATATTTTATAGTTATTTCAAAGGCATTCTACTCAGTAAATAGAAGGCAGATTTGGACAATACTGGATAAGTATAATGTAAATAAGGAAATAATTAGTATCTCAAATCTGTACTCGGAAACTACAAACTGTGCCCGAACTAAAAATAGAGCATATCAAAGGTTTACAACTGCATCTCGAGTGAGACAGGGAGGAACATTAAGCCCCTATTAACATAGTAATGGACGCGATAATTTAGAAGTGTAACAAAAGAATAAAGAAAACAACATGGGTTATATTTCAATCTAGAAAGGGTAGAAATTAATCATTTGGCTTTTGCGGAAGATATAATACTGCTTGCGAAAAAAAAAACCTACAGAAATAAAAAAGACCTACAGTATAAGTTAAATGTATGGTACGACGGGTTGAGCAAAAGTCAACTGGCAATAAACCGAAGTAAAACAAAAATAATGGTGATATCGAGGAAACACAAGAACATAGGAACTAGATTAGAAAACCCAGAGCTGGAACAAGTTAAACAATTTAAATACTTAGGAATAACTATAACGGAAAATGGAAATATAGAAATAAAAATAGAATAGAATTAGATTATATTACTCGCTAATTAAGAAATTATTTAACAAGAAAGAAATGAAAACAGACACTAAGATTGGAGTACATAATGCACTATGCATCCCAACTTTGAGATATGGCTCCGAAATGTGGAAGCTTAATGAACATCAGAGAGGAAGAATACAGGCCTGTGAGATGAGAGCATTGAGAAGAATTATAGGATTAACTCTGAGGGATCTCGTGTCAAACAAGGAAATTAGGAGGAGATTGGGGATAAAATCTGTAGAAAAAAGGTTAAGAGAAAATACATTGCGATGGTTTGAACATGTATGCAGAATGCCTTGCACGAGACTGTCAAAGAGAGTGTGGAAAATGGGAAAAACTGGAAGGAACACGATGGGTAGACCACGAAAGAAATGGAATGATGAGATTGACCAGTATCTTAGAGAAGTGGGACTGAAGTGGAGAGGGGCCGAGGAACTTGCGTGGACAGAGGGGAATGGAGGAAGAGAGTGACATGCAATTAAAAAACCTTAACTCGACACTGGCAATGGCCGGTAAACGAGTATAGATCATGGTGATGATGATGATGAGTGTTTGTGTTTTATTGATGTAAACCAATGATTTCACATAACCCCAGAGAAAAAAGTCCAATGGAGTTATATCGCATGATCTTGGTGACCACGTAACATCGGCATTTCCTGAGATTACACCGCCATTGAACTTTTCTCTCAATAAATTGATTGTGTGACGATATATATGGCATGTTACACTATCTTGTTGAAAGTTCATGTCGTCCAGATCAAAATCATCCAGTTCATGCCAGAAAAAATCAGTAATCATGTTTCTGTAGCGTTCTCGATTGACAGTAACTGCATTTCCATTTTCGTTTTCAAATAAGTACGGCCCAATTACACCTCCAGATCATAAACCACACCAAATTGTTAATTTTTGTGGATGTAAAGGTGTTTAAAGAACATTATGTGGGTTTTCATCATCCAGATGCAACACATTTGCTTATCTACGAAGCCATTTAACCAAAAATGTGCTTTATGGCTGAAGATGATTTTTTCGTAAAATCATAGATCGGTTTGAAGTTGCTCTAAATCCCAATCTATAAAATTTATATGCAACAAATTGCCATCTGGTTTGAGTTCTCGGGTTAGCTGAAGAATATTAATGAACTATATTATAGTTAAATGAAGAATATTTAATGTAGTGCCATAAGAAAGGCCAAGTTCTTGAGAACGGCGTGTAAATGATTGTTCTGGGTTATCATTCGCACTTTGGTTCACGGCATCGATGTTTTCAGCAATAAGTTTAAGTTTTTGAGATGTTCGATTCCTAGCATCACAAACACTACCATTTTATTCAAATTTTTGCATTAAAATACGAATAGTAAGCTCTGTAGGTCAATTATGTTGACCATAAATTTCACGTAAGGCCCCAAACGTAGCCCTAATAGATTCATTATTTTTGTAATACATTTGGACAATTTGCATACGCTGTGCAACTTTTGTATATCTGTATGTGTATGTTTTCATGATGATTTACCAAACAATACTAAAGGCAAATGTTAATTTTGGCGGGAATAAGAAAAAAAATGGCTGCTATGAGGCTTTGCAAAAATATTAGTACTAGTTTGATAACCCTTTAATTTGGTCATAATGTTTATTCAGATGTGTCATTTGCTTTGCATCTATCTTTTTCACGTATTTTTTTTGTATTGTCCAATATCCTTCTGCACTTCCTTATTGCAGTGTTGAGATGATTATTACATTATACATCCTTAATTTTGTTTCCCCCTAGTTTTCATTTTTCCTTAGTAAGGTATTTAGGACATAATACAGTCTGTTTGATTTTCTCGTCCCGTTTGCTAATTCCAAACCAATGTTTCCATTATTGATAGTTATAATGGTTCTTAAGGTTGTTGCTACATCTAAATTTGTATGCTTACATTTAGTTTGTATTCCATTCTACCATGTGGCTTCTCATTTATTACTTTTCTGGATATTTATTTCTATTTTCATTGAGTCAATTTCTTCCATCCATATGTACATTAATCTCTACCTCATCTTTTTTGACTTTGATCATTAAAATATCATCAGACAGACCATCATAGTGGTTGATTTATTTTTTGATTAAGCGATATCTTTTCTTGCCACGCTTTATTTTCATTTTAGCAGGTAATATTCCATTATCATTGGCCACTGCGAGTAATATTCTGTGATCGGTGCCAACTAATCGCTGTCCACTTGTTTAAGAACTATAATAAGCTTAAATATATGTTTCTTGTCTCAAATTATATAATTAATCACGTTTCTTGTATTGCCATATCGACTTTACCCAGTTTCCCTTGGAAGTTTTTTGAAAAAGTAGATAGTTTATCTTGAAAAGGATATAATTTAACAGGAAGTCATAATTTAAGTTTTAATTTAACAGGAAGTGCAACAGCCAAGTTTTATTTGGACACTTTTATTCCAAAATTTCCTAGAGCTGATTGTGTTTTTTCCTCTTTTATGGGTATCTTGGTGGTGAAGTCACCGCTTGGGATTATGAATTTAGAGAAAGATTTGTTTAGAGCTTTTGCAATATCCTTTAAATATTGCGGCTTTCTCGTCTGGATGTTGGTTTGTTAGGACATAGATCTATAGTACTCTATAGGCGTCTGTGTTACTTATTGTCAAGACTAATGAACTCTTACTGAATAACTTTTGATGGAGGCAATATTTCCTGAATATTTCTGTGTATAAGGAATCCGACGCCAACAACTGGTTCAGTTTTGTTGCAAGTGGTAGAAGATATCCTATTTGATATTCATCTTCTCCTTTATGCGCAATTTTATTACATCGTAAGTTCCTATATTAAGCATTAAGGGTTTTTTATGTTTCATATATTTTTTTATCAAATTTTTGTTTCCCCACCCGATTCCGTGGAACTGATATATTAGTATAAGATTCCCGATACCTCCTCCTCACCTGGGGTAATATACTTTTATAATTTAACATTGCATAGCATAGGATAGGGGGCATTGACAGTATAAAAAAAACATCTTGGTTGTCGAGCGTGCTGGCGAGCGCTGTCTCCAGCGGTACCTAACATGGAGAAATGTCGCAGTTTGTATCCGCATATTCTGAGTAAGACGTTACGTGTTGCAAAATTAATTTTTCGAGACCTTACCGGCATGGGCGATCCTGCGAGTACCTATACTACCGATGGCATCATCTGAGCCTTTTCACCAAGGACAAGGTGAAAGTCCCCGAAAAACGGGATATATTCTGTTTTAGTTTAAAGTTAATCCGTACTTTACTTAGTATTTTTAATCATATTAACCGCAGAGGGTTGAAGCGGAACCTTTGTTTTATTACCGTCTACCAGTGAAATTCTTCTGATCTCTCTCCTGCTATCTGAATCTTTTTCTTTTACTTATTATATGTACTATGCACTATCTGAATGATTGTTGCCGGAATATTGATTTATTTTGATCAGTTCCACATAACTTATCTATCCCCTCTCTCTTTTTATTGAGTCGGCACTATAAGGTCAATATATGTGAGAATGACTTATTCTCAACTTTCTAGATTTCTAACTATTACATTTTTAATTCTGAATATATATTATCGTTCTCCTGTTTTTCCGGCATTAACTACGCTTGTTCTTCTTCAATGCTTATTCTCCTTTTTTGTATATATAATAGAATTTCGGCATTAAAGTCAATCGACGTTTACGCCACTGAAACAAAAATAGGAAGAATCATTTTTCAACCTCCTCCTTGACAAGAAAATATGGATGCGGTTTTTGCGGATATTGACAAAACACCTAAACATATCACTTTTCGACATTCAGAATAATTAAGCTTTAGTCAGAGCACTGTGTGTCATACCATACATATAACCAACCGCCTAATAATTTTCATCATGGTAATATTGTAAAATAGACATAAAAAATATTTTGAAATTTTTTTTTTAACAATGACGCAACGCAAATTGTCCTCTGAAGATGAAGGAAAGCCAAGAAAGGTTATCAAAATTCCATTTCACTCCCAAAAGTCACTGTTTGGATTCATACTTCTTTACAGAGGAAGTTGCTGTTACACAACACCATAAAATAATAACCAATATTTTTTGGTACTATTCGGAGTACCTGAACCTGGACTGTTTGTGATAACAACATGATGACACCCGCCGTATCATTAATGGGTTAGAACTATAATTATAGAAACATTTTAACAAAAGGGTGATAATTTGTAGTTCAGCAAGAGGGGGAAATGTATGTTATATTATTTCTAAAACATAACATTTTCTGTTATTAAACATCACATTCCTTTTTCGAAGCTGTGGAATGGCTATTACGAAGATAAGGTGGAAATCAGATGCTTTTACGATATATAGTAGTGCGATTGCAAAAGTGATTGTACAAAGTACCTTCATTTGCAACAACGTTCCATGAATTTTAAGCCGATATATTATTTAGTTTTGTTTTTAGTGTCTTCAATGTAAATAAGTTTGATTTGATTAAATATTGAGATGATTAAATTGATATAATAGTTTATATATGATATTTATATTCGAAATATATGATATTTATCTATGATAATTTAAATATGCTAATGTGATATGATTAAATATTCTTTTTTAAGTTGAAAAACCATAACACAAACCAAAGAATCGGAGACTACTTCTTTAAATTTTCTTGATTCATAAGTTGTTTACCGAGTTTTGATGTGGTCGAACCAACAGGAACAACACTTAGTTGCGGTTACTACTAAAATCAGATGCATTAACCATATGATTCGATCGCAGAATAAGAGACATTATGGAGACGATAGGCATCTCGGACTTATACGTACGGAACATCCTATATGAACATTTGGGCACGAAAAATATCAGAGTAATGGGTAATGCGTTTGGTCACTGCAAACCAAAAGCGAACTAGAATTATTGCTTCATAGCTATAGTTTAGACATTTATAAACGTAATCCAAACGAGTTTCTGCGCAATTCGTGACTGCTGATAAAAATTGGATTCATCACCACACACCAGACACGAAGGAAAGGTCAAAACAGTGGATTTTATCTAGCGCCCTCCGAATTATATATCTTTCCAAATATGTACAAATGGTTCAATTAAAAGAAATTCATCAAATGAAGAGATCATCGCCTAAAGAGATGACAATATTGCAGTTTGACAAGTCGCACTTTATGAAAGATGCTAAAAATTATAAAGTATTTCACTTTTCAGTTTACCCTCATATACCGAGTCTTTTATGGAGCTATATTAGTATATACACCACACTCAGCAAAAGAAAAATCTGTTTTCATAACTCTTAGTCTGCAAACTTATGAATGATATTTCAGAGTTTGTAAATAAAAAACTGTTTCATAAAGTCGAAAACCTAAAACGTCATTGCTTTTCGATCGGGGGCACGAAAATGTCGATCCATTAGGCGTGAACGCGAGTGTCAAAATGTATTATTATGTTATCGCATGACACTGTTATCCAAGTTAACCCCGTCTGGCGGGTCCATATCCAGACTTCGCCGTCTGGACGGTGGAGACGCCCCCCGGGGACGGCGCCACATCTCCTGCTCGTATTTGCTTAGCAACAGGCTGAAAGAGTTGAGTTGAGGAAGTAAGAAAGGGTGTATGTGCACGTATTGGGTGATATTTGATTTTGATGTCTAATGTGTATTTGAGGTAAGATCAGCTGAATATAACAATTTTATTGAACTGTTTATGTTGTTGCTGTATCAGACGTGATATGTTTGATAATAGCGTTATGTCCTATTTCTTCACCTATGTTCTTGTTGCAATTTTTAGCTGATTCATCTATCTTCCTATTTAATCTGCTTTCTGCATAGTCCATCCTCATTTTTTCAATGCCTTGCTTATTTTAACTATATATTTTGTCGTTTTTTAAAGATTTGAAAATAACTTTCTTAATTAACTTAAAAATTTTATGTATTCTTCTTTAATTTTTATTCTATTTAATTTTTATTCTCTTGTCTCTTTCCTATTTGGTTACAGATTATTGATCTTACATGCATTAATATTGCTGTGTATATGATCTTACTTTTTTTTTATTTTATGGCCGCTACATACATCTGTAAATATTCTTTACCAAAAATTATTAATATACTTTTATGCGATCTTTCATGTTTGCTGTGTTCTTGTATTGCTTGTCAATATACGTGGAGTTTAATTAAAGTAATGAGATTTATACCATGACGCTCAATCTGGTTATACTTGATAGCTTCACCTTTAGACCTGATGCGTCTTCAGTACGAGTTAGAACACGCTAGAGTCAATTGGAGGCCCGTAGCATATTTTTTCCGGATTTCCGGGAGCCGGATTTTTGCAATGATGTGCAATATCAAATTTTATTTTAAAGTTGAGCACAATGCGACGAAAACTTGCAAAACTTCAACTGGTCTATAGATACAGTGTTTTGTCCATGGCCCACATTGTCAGGTGATTTCAGGCATTCTCAGAAGATCGATACTCGATTGAAGATAAACCTTCGCATCGGAAGGTTTTCAACTGCAAGAAGTGATGAAAATGTGAACAGAATTAGGGATATTGTGCATTCAGATTGTGAAGACTGGCGATCAGAATGATCGAGGAAGAGTTGAATTTGACTCACACAACTGTTCATCAAATTTTGAGCAATGAATTGAAGTTGAAGAAAATTTACTCAAACAATGTTTCTAAAAAACATTCGCAGGATCAAAAAGACAATAGGGGAGAAACATATTTTAATATGTTGGGGCAGTTTGAAAATATCCCTCATTTCCTGGAACATGTCATTACTGGTGAGGTCTTCGATTTTTTCATACTACTCGAAACCGAAGCACCCAGAGATGATACACTCTAATCTTATTATAACCAAAAAAAATCAAAATAAGCAAATTGAAAATCAAAACTTTGCTATTGGCTGCAGAACACACCAGAAAACTCAAGTCCACGAAAAGAATTGCTACGGACTACTAAATGACTCTATGGAGTTCAAACTATTACTGAGTATGCAGCAGATGTTGGGATGTCGCTGCTCTAAAAGAGAAACCAAAAGTGTTACGATCGAGCGCTACACCACCGATCATTATTATTTATTATTTATATACCTTGAATGTCTATATTATTTACGTTTTATCATATATGCGTCATTATTTTAATGTCATTACAATTATCTTGTTTTCATATATTTTAGAATTTTTTACATGATTTCTCAAATGTGTTTGCCTTCCTTATATTCATATTTTGTAGCTTTGTGAAACTTAATAAATGCAATTTTTGCTGATTTTAATATCTTATAATCTCCAAAATCATACACAGTTAGATTTGAAATTTATTAGATACGCCAGAATGTAAATTATTTTCTTTAACCGTCATCCTTATCACTGATATCTGTCTATCTAGTGACAGATTTTCCATACAGGTTCTATAGACCGATAGTCGCTTTGGACCAAAGAAATTCCTCAAATAATAATTTCATTCTCATCGATCTTTGGATCAAAGTCAGTTTTTATACTCTCTCACGTTTTAGAATTCTCACGTTTTATCCATTAGCCTTATTTTCTTCTGATAGACTCTGAGGAGTCCATACACCTTCTCTATAGACTTTCTTAGTTTACCTTAAATTGTGAACTGTTGTCAAAGATGAATTAAAAATATAGAATCCATTTTCTGGTCTAACTAGCATCAACCTCAACAACTGCCCGTAATACGTCATTATCTAGAATCACTAATTTTCATAAACAAGACGCATCAAACAATGCAAAATATCCCTATCTGAACTTGGTCGTCCATCTCTGCAAACTGAACACTTAACGCTTCTGGATAAACACCACAAATGCGTGTTTGAGCTTTAAGCTGCATTACTTACTTTCTTCATTACATTACGTTCTGATTTGTATTTGATAACTCAACGAGAGATATTAAGAATATTTTTATGAAAAAGTTAAATAAAAGCGATTTACGATATTACTCGTTCAATATCAATCGAACATACACACATGTAAGAACGATATTTCTTTACAATAGATAATTACTATATATTGTTCAGTCAAAAATGTATTATAGAGTGTGTAGCAATTCTATTATTTTTCCAACAATTAAGAAATTACTATATTAAAAATAACTATTTGTTAGGGTTGTCCGGAAAATTCGTAGAAGTTTTTTTAAAGAGGCGAAGAAGCGCAAATAGTTTATGCAAATATTTATTTAGTTTAATATGCAATTACCATTTTTATTTACAACTTTTTGTTAATTTAGTGGTTTTTGCCAAAATGGATTTTATGCAAAAAACTGTCAATATATTGTTGTTCACCTCTTCTTCCGCTTTGAAAGATTTTACCCAGACCCATTTAAACAATTTTGGATGGGGCAGAATATATGCTAGTCTGAGGGTGCGGTGTCCGGTGAGTAAGGTGGATGAGGTAAAATATCCCAATTGAAGCTTACCGCTTCCTGATTGAAACGCGTGATCGTGCCTTGTCATGGTAAAACATGACGCCTTTCCTGTTTGGTAATCCTGGCAGTTTTTCTTCAATTGCTTCCTTCAGCTGATCTAAATGTGAATAAGAAATCGGTCTTGTTGGTTTCGTTGCGTGAAAGACGCTCAAAGTGTATGGGTTCCGTTCAAGCCCACCAAACGCAAAGCATAATTTTCTCCTCATGAAGGCCGCCTTTCACCGTAGTTAAAATCGCTGACCCTGGCAACCTCCATGATTTATTTCTTTGCACGTTGTTGCACACTATCAACTTTTTATCACCAGTTACCATCCGCTTCAAAAATGAAACTTGAAAATTCTTTTTTTCAGCAAAAGATCGCACGGAGAGATTCAGTCCAGCAGATTTCGCTCACTATGTTCGTCAGGTTCCCACACATCGTACCGACATATGTACCCATTTCTTTCAGATCGTCAAATACAGTCAATTTGCTAATATTTAACTTATCTTCTATCTCACAAACCATGGTACGTGGATCTTCATCTATTATCGCCTTTATTTCGTCGACATCACTGCTTAAAGGACGACCACAGCAATCCCGATCTTCCAGATCAAAATCTCCACCCCTGGACCGACCAAACCACTTTTGCACCATGGTCTCCCGTACCAAATCCTTCCGATAAATGGCACAAATATGTTTTTTTGGACAGCGTTCTTGCCTTTTTTGGAATAGAAAAGGCAATTTAGCGACCGACATTTTCAATTTGAAACAACTTAACTAATTGAAGGCAAATCAAAGCTAATCTAAACATTATATGCATGTATATTCAGGGTGCCATAACTTCTCCGCCATAGAGCAACTGGTGATAGTAGGGATCAAAATAAGAGGATTTAGTCATTAAATGTGCTGACAAATGTTAGTCATTAAAAAGATACAGGGTGTTGAAAGTGAAACTAAATCTTCGAAAAATTGAGATAATTTAAAAACGGTTGAAGATATCAGGTTCAAAATCGGGGTAGTTGGATTGTGGGCTTCAGCAGAGTTCCTAGAAGGCGCTTGCTACCTTCTTTGTGAGGAAATAACTTGCTCATATTTTTTTACCCTATAAAGCTGGGAATATTTTGGCTTCAAAATTCTATTTTGAGTCATAATTTCCACATAAAAAAAGGTACCCTTGGTCAATATTGATATCTCATTGTGCCTTGAATGTTGTTTACAAATTATTACATCTCGATGACAACTGCTATTGTTTTCCATCTCTCCTATTAAACGTAGGCGGAAATAAGTTTCTCCAATCATGAGTTGGTATTAAATAATTTGTGAAAAATGTCCAGACTTATTTTTTTCCCTGATTTAACGGATATGCTCTGCGTTTATGCACAATTAAATTACAATAGTCGCGCTGCAGTTAGAAGGTATGAAGAGCTCTACCCAACCAGATCATCTCAAATCGAAAAATTTTTCAAAGAATGTTCAATTAGTTAGGCGAAACAGGTTCGTTTTATTACAACAATCCTGGTGGATGACGGAAACCTAAAACTGTAGAAAAAGAAGAAGACATTTTGGATAGTATCGCGGAAAATCCTGAACTAAGCACCAAGCTTTTGTAGTCATCTACAGGAATTAGTAAATCTGCCGTTTCAAGAGTTCAAAATTTATTGCCCCAAGATTTGCCGGCTAGATCAGAATTTTGTCAAAATCTATACTACATATAACTACATATAAAACATATCTACTACATATAAAAAAACGAAGACCCCCATGTTGTTGAAAAAGAGGTTCATGTTCCTGACACAACTAAGATAAGACATGTGCTTCATGCAGCATGGGGCGGTACCGCATTTTACTGTTGCAGTGCGAAATCATTTAAATCAACGTTTTCCACATCGATGGATTTGGCGCGGTAGTGAGTTTCCTTGTCCACCTCGTAGCCCAAGCATTAATCCGTTAGACTTTTATTTATGGGGTCATATGAAGTATTTAATTTACCATTATGAATTCAATACATCTCAAATGTAAGGCGTCACTTAACAAAGAGTCTGCGAAAGTGTATTAAGATAAACGGTGGACACTTTCAACACATATTGAAGTAAATTTCAAAACATCGTTATTCACACTTTGTGCATTGCAGATTTTTTAGCCATCGACAAGATGTGCAATGAAATATTCGAACTCGAATATCTCGCAAACGGCTTGAGATATCGATATTGACCAAGGGTTTTTTACGTGAGTATTGTAACTCTTCTCTATTTTGAAGTCAAAATATTTCCAGCTTTATAGGGAAATATGAGATATAAGGAAATATGGATATGCCATCCGACGGGAAGTCGGCGAAAACATGGGTTGTTGGTTGTGGATAGGCTCCCTATTCTTGATGGTATGGTATATGTCGGCACCCTGATCAGTCTGAACCTCGAGAGGCGAAACATGTGTCATCCAGTTGGAGGGATAGGTGGGGCTCCTTCCCGGTGAAGCAACCAACAAAAATGTTCATATATATATATATATATATATATATATATATATATATATATATATATATATATATATATATATATATACATATATAGAAAATTTGGGTGTGTGATGACACTCAGCTACTGCTATCTCTTTGGACGCAGTCCAAGAAAATCTAACACTATATATATATATATATATATATATATATATATATATATATATATATATATATATATATATATATATATATATATTGAACAGTGTTCCATTAATTTGTTGGTATCTTATGTTTTCCTTAAAATTAGACTCGTTTTCTAAGTTTTCCACAAATTTTTTATAGGATACATGTCTGGTGAGTGAGGGTAATGAGGCCAAGGTAATCAATATTGTGGTTATCCAACTAAGTTTTCACACGTTTGTGTGAACACACGGCGATGTGTTTGGGATCACTGTCGTGCTGGAAGATTTTCATTTTTAATTTTTAACGTTTTAAATGTTAATTTTTCATATAATTATGCCTTTATATATAATACTTAAATTATCAGTTCTGAAATTAATTATTGTTAGCTTTAAAAAAAATCCAAAGTTAAAAAATTACATAGTTTACATATCGATGTAAACCCTCATCGGAACTTATAAAAAGCATTATAAAAAGAATCCTATGTCGTATTCCACGACAAGATCAACTTATATGCCAAATTTCATGAGAATCCTTCCATCCCTTCGAACGTGATTGAAGGATAAACATACAAACAAACATACTTTCACATTTTTAATATTAGAAAGATTCGGGATACATAAATAGCAACCCTCGTAAACTATCAGTATTAATTACTAAACTCTTATAAAGTAACCTTACTGTCATGCGTATTTTTTTTTGACGAGTGCTCTTCTATGCGTTATATTTATAATTAATTATTACAGTAACAGGATTCTTGTTTATTTATAGAACCAATTAGATTAAGGACGCGCTATAATTAGAAATAATTGTAAAATTAAACGTATGATTTCCGTTGCTCAATTGGAATGTTTTACTTTAATTAATATGTACATCGAAAAAACAATTATAAAGATCCATGCGCAGGTAAGAATTTATACGACATAAAAACTGGTCTGGTGCCGTGAATATTACGATGCGGGGAAGATATGCACCCAATGCAGATCTCGGGTGCGTTGGCATACAATTTTTCGCGATTGCCATGCCTCCTGATTCTCTAGTAGAACCTGTTTTTAAACTCAAGATGATTTTTGTTTATTTCATTTTGTCTAAGAACGACCTTCGCGCTGTTTGGCATCAGAGGCGGGTACACTGATATAAAACGAAAGTAAAATGAAGGTAAACAAAGAAAATCCTACTCAAATGAAAAAAAGGGACGTAATTAATTAATAGGTGAAACAAAATCTTCGTAATGAATACGGAAAAGTTTCACAAGCAATAAAAACATAAAATATATTTCAGTTGTTACAGATACTTTTGAATAATGAGACTATATGGTCTCCGACCTGTATATATATATATATATATATATATATATATATATATATATATATATATATATATGAACATTTTTGCTGGTTGCTTGAGCGGGAAGGAGCCCCACCTATTTCTTCAACAACCCATATTTTCGCCGACTTCCCGTCGGATGGCGTGTATGTCATTGGACGCAGTCCAAGAAAATCAAACATCTATATATCTATATATCTATATATATATATATATATATATATATATATATATATATATATATATATATATATATATATATAAATATAAAGACAAAGAAAGTTCAGACCTTGACGTGGTAAAGGGGTTTGAGTAGGGCAATGAAGTTTTGAGCTATACCGTCTGGAGTCTATGCTCCTAGGAAGGTCACCCCTGGCGGACAGGTCAAGGCAGAGGCCTCAGACTAACATGATCCAAAATCTGCCAACCCGCATTGAACCAGCGTGGCAGATTACGGTCCATACCTTCAACATGGCATTTCAATATGACAGTACAACCTCAAACACGGCCCTCATTCCCCGGAGACCAAGGGACAACTACCTACAGCAGCGGGAAGCCCTGCCCCAAGGCAGAGGGTGCTAAGAATCACCGGGTTTGATCAGGCTGCCATTGGACTTTTGACATTGCAACGCTAAATATACGGACTGTGAAAACGAAGACCCGATTGCAAGAACTGTTAATCGAACTTGGCAACATACATAGGGATATTATTGGGCTCTGTGAAACACGAAGAGTTAATCAAACTGGAACCAGCTGGACACGTACTTTACACTCGAAGTACGGAAAATGGCCGATATGGCGGAATTGGATTCATCATCAATCGAAAGCTGAAGGACAGTAGTATAATTTGAAAGTACATCTGACCGGCTAGCCCAATGCGTCATTCAGCTGAATAAAAAGTTTAGGCTTCAAATCGTCCAAGTTTATGCACCAACTATAAGCCATAAGGAAACTATAAGCCCAGCTTTTATACAAGACGAAATGTAGATACAAAATCCTGATGGGTGATTTTAATGCCAGATTTCGAACAACAAGAACTGACTAAAATGCAACTGGCCCATATAGAACTGGTGAGCGAGACAATAGAGGTGACAGATTGGTTGATTTTGCTGAAGGACAAGAACTATATATTATGAATTCGTTCGATTCTATAAGAAAAATATCACCAGAAAATGGACATGGAAAAGTCCATCTGGGCTCACAAGTGAAAAATGCAGAAGTAATCCTTTTACATAAAAAGGGAGCAGGGGAAGATTTAAAGAACTACCGTCCAATAAGCCTCCTATCAGTAATATACAAAGTTTTCACTAAGATAATGTCTAAAAAAATATTAAAAAAACTGAATGACGCACAACCAAGAGAACAAGCAAGATTCAGAAGTGGATTCAATACAATGGATCACATCCAGGTTGTACAGCAGGCCATAGAAAGGCACAACGAATACACCATGCTACTGTGCTTGACTTTCATCGACTACGAAAAAGCATTTGACTCCATATCAAAGCATGCAATAATGGATGCATTGCTTAGCCAAGGGGTAGATAAAGCATATGTAAACCTATTAGGATCGATATATGATGGAGCTACAGCCATAATTCACCATGATGATCTTGAAGTGGGAATTAATGTAGAACGAGGTGTATGGCAGGGTGACGCAATATTGCCTATTCTTTTCTCGGCTGGCCTTGAAGAAGTATTTCGTAAACTGGATTGGGAACAGGATGGTGTAAAGATCAATGGTGCAAACTTAAACCATCTTAGATTTGCAGATGATATCGTTCGCCTTTCACAAGACCCAAAGGAGCTGCAAAGATGCATACAAGAACTGCAAAGGGCTGATGAACCATTTAGCTTGAAAATAAACTTGAAATGAAATAAACCTGAGTCAGATTATGTTCAATAACTTCGCTCAGGACAGAAGAATTTCAGTTTTAGGAGGGGATTTGGAGATTGTGGACAGCTTTATATACCTTGGGCAGAGGATTTCAATGGAGGGGAATACCGCCCGGGAGGTGGAACGGCGTGTTATGTGGCTGGCAGGCTCAACATAGTGTTTAAGAGCAGACTCCCACTTTGCCTGAAAAGAAATATTTTCGATCAGTGCGTTCCACCCGTTAAGACATACGGAAGTGAAACCTGGACACTCACATCGCAATCAATTCAAAAACTTCGGGTAGCACAGAGGGGGAATGGAAAGATGTATGCTTGGCATTACAAGACGAGACAGAAAGTCCTGCGCATGGATCAGGGAACAAACGAAAGTCTGTGATATTATTGGAAGAGTAAAGCAATTGAAATGAAGATGGGCAGGCCATATAGCGAGGCGATGGGATGACAGATGGACCAAGGCAATCCTGGAGTGGATACCGCTTGTTCGCAAACGTCAGCGATGAAGACCGAAAGCACGATAAATTGATGACATCGTTAAGTATATTGGACCAAAGTGGCAGAGGAAAGCCCAGGACCGTGAAAGTTGGAAACATGCTAAAGAGGCCTTCAACCTGCAGTGGTTCGACACGGGCTGATGATGATGATGATGATGATGATGATATATATATATATATATATATATATATATATATATATATATATATATATATATATATATATATATATATATATATATATATATATATATATATATATATGTGCTTGTTGACATTATGATAGCGGCTGAAGAAACGAAGGGGGCACCTGTTTATATGTATATCAGTGAACCTTTCGTAGGTGGTTTACAAAAGTTCGTGATAGTAGAAAGAGCACTGAAGACAATCCGTGATGAAATCCATCACTGACAGTTCGAAATGAAGAAAATCCAAAAAAATTTGCCAGCTAGATCAGAATTTTGTCAAAATCTACTACATAAAAAGAACGAAGAACCCATGTTCCTGAAAAAGAGATTCATGTTCCTGACAGAATAAAGACAAGACATGCAACATGGGGCGCCACCGCATTTTACTATTGCAATGCGAAATCATTTGAATCAATGTTTTCCCATCGATGGATTGGGCGCGGTGGTGAGTTTCCTTGTCCACCTCATAGCCCAGGCATTAATCCGTTAGACTTTTATTTTATCATATAAAATTCTTTCGTGTATAAATGCATACTCATTTTGTTTAACTGGGACCAAGGGCTAAGGAAAACAATAATTTATAAGAAAATTGTGTATTTAAATCTTAGGTAACACTAGTCTACACAGTTTTTACACCCCAGCTGAAAGTTGTTAATTATTGTTTATTTAGTTAAGAGTTATCCAGGAAAAATAATAAATAAATTTTGTCACGTCTGCTTTTAGAAATATTTATTTACTTAAAAATGGAAAAGAAACTTAGTGAGAATAATAAAAATAAATAAAAATGGCTAATTTTCGCCTTTTTTATGTTTTTTGGATCGCTTTCTCTTACAATGGACCAACAGTAATCCCTTAACACATATTCATCCCAAAATCCTTGATGTCGTTCTTCACAAATCTTTAAATCTTGGTAAAAACGTTCCCCCTGTTCGTCAGTCATACTTCCTGTTTTAAGGGAAAAAACATAAATGCGAGTGAAGGATATAAATCTTCAATAGCATGTTCACTCCCATCTGTTGAAGATTTTTCAATCAATCAACAACATCTTTATAATTTTCACTTTTTTTATTTCCCAAAAATTCTTCAATTTTTTGGAAAATAAACCATTTTGAATAACTTCCAAGCAGCTTTTTCATTAACAGATAAAAGGCTTTCAATCTAAAGATCTTTTACAACTTTACGGATTTGTGGGCCAACAAATATCCCTTCTTTCAGTTTGGCTTCTGTAATACTTGGAAAGATGTTTTTAAATACAGGAAAACAGCACTATTTTTGTTTAGCGCATTCACAATTTTTTAGTATTTTGTGTAATCACCCTGCAATCCCAATAACAAACCGATGACTTTGAGGTCGCTGCACACTTTCCATTCATATTTTTATTTTCATATTTTATTAAATTCATTAAAGTACACATCGTTTCATAGCTCTCTTTACAATTCACTGCGTGTCCTATTGGTATAGACGGTTTATTAGTCCCGTTGTATAATAAAACAGCTTTCAGACTATATTTTGACGAGTCTACGAATAAGCGACACTCTATTTTATTATAGTTTTGATTTATTGCTTTAAAAAGTCCTGGGATATCCGTATAATGACAATATTCCTCTTCTCTTTTGAAAAATTCTGAGTAAACTTTGCTCCTGTTTCTGGACAACGTAACTTTCGTATGTCGTGTTAATACATTCCATTGTTATAAGCAAGATCGAAGAATCTCTGCTTTAGATTT
This sequence comes from Cosmopolites sordidus, assembly GCA_031761425.1. Taxonomy (NCBI): domain Eukaryota; kingdom Metazoa; phylum Arthropoda; class Insecta; order Coleoptera; family Curculionidae; genus Cosmopolites; species Cosmopolites sordidus. The sequence continues at coordinate 228,313 of JARFXV010000664.1, forward strand.
TGATAGTTGTAAATCTCTTATAAGATCATTTAATTCGGCTTGGTTAATTAAATGTGGAGTGTTTTCTTGAAGAGAGAAATCGTTAGAGTCACTAGAAATCAATTTAACTTCAACATCACTTTCATTGTCATCTTCTAGTATATTTTGACTCGAATTACCAGGACAAATCGGATATGGAAGATCCTTCGAATGTAAAATTGGCTTAATAACAAACGGAATTTAGGCAAATACAATACTCGCCTTATTTTTTGAGTTATATCCCACTGCCTTCGTAATACAAAAGTCACAGTCGTTTTCGTGATTACTAGGTTCTTTCCATAACATTGGTGAATCAAATGGAAGGTATACGTTATCTCCTGATAACCACTGAAGTAAAACGATTCTACAGCTTTCACAAAACACTTGAAGCACCCACATTTTATCTTGGTTCGCAACAGGAAATCCAAAATAATGAAGATATGCACTTTTTAACGAATCTACAATGGGTCTTTTTTTTTGAAAATATAAACTGTCCACAAATGTAGCAAAAACGATTAGAACTTTGTTTGCACTTTCTATTCGATATTTTAATTCAATTTGAAACAAGATATTTGTTGTTTGAATCGAATAAATAAATATTAAACTGAAGTTACCACGTAGGTAGTTGGTAAAAATGATTTGACTTTTGAGTTTAAGGAAGGTAGGTTAACATATTTATATACATTTCTTTCGGGGTATAAAAAAAAGTTAACATTTGTGAACTAGTGTAGTTAAATAAATTATAATATTATTTTAATGCAAGAACATTAACCGAAGTTATTTTGATATAGAGGGCTTTATAAAGTCAAACAAAGTCGTCTGAAAGGTCAAAAATTTTTCTTCTCAAACAAAATTTCTTCATAACACCTTAATCATCGATTCTTCTATTGGAACCTTTGGTGTGAAACACTAAAGTTGAAGAGATTTACCACTAAACACCAAATCACTTTTTTTTGAACTGATCGACGCACGTTTCGCTAACCATGTTAGCATCATCAGGAGATGATTTGATCTCACTCAGATTAAATCATACATTAACAGATTAAGTCTGCTAATTTTTTACAAATTATTTAATACCAACTCAAGATTGGAGAAACTTGTATCCACCTACGTTTAATAGAAGAGATCGAAAACAATGACAGTTGTCATCGAGACGTACTAATTTGTACACAAGATTTGAGGCACACTTTGTCAATTGAATATTTTTCAGCCATCGACAAGATGTGCAATGGAATGAATATTCGAACACTAATATTTCGGAAACGGCGTGAGATATCGATATTGGTCAAGGGTACATTTTTTACGTAGAAATTATGCCTCTTCTCTATTTTGAAGCCAAAATATTCCCAACTTTATATGGTAAAAAAATAAGACAGTTAATTCCTCACAAAGTAGATAGCAAGCGCCCTCTAGGAATTAGGCCCAAGCTAGTACCAAATTCGAATTTGTTGCCTTTGAAATCTCAACTACTCTAATTTTGAACCTGATATCTTCAACCGTTTTAAAATTATCTCAATTTTTCGAAAATTTAGTTTCGCTTTCAACACTCTGTATCTTTTTAATAACTTACATTTGTCAACACATTTATTGAATAAATCTTATTTTGATCTCTACTATCACCATTTGCTAAGATACCATTGATAAGTTTTGGGACACCCTATATATATATATATATATATATATATATATATATATATATATATATATATATATATATATATGAACATTTTTGCTGGTTGCTTGAGCGGGAAGGAGCCCCACCTATTTCTTCAACAACCCATGTTTTCGCCGACTTCCCGTCGGATGACGGTTATGTCATTGGACGCAGTCCAAGAAAATCAAACATCTATATATCTATATATCTATATATATATATATATATATATATATATATATATATATATATATATATATATATATATATATATATATATATATATAAATATAAAGACAAAGAAAGTTCATCCGTGCTCCACGTTGGTGCTTTTGCCATTCCTTCATCCGCCACTCAAAGCGCCAGCAGGCGTCTCCCAGGACTGGTTTCTGGACTTAAGCCGTCATCAGGTGGGTTCAAGTTGAATGCTTGAAGAGCGGATGAAGGAACGACCAAAGCCGTGACCATATAATTCGGCCATAGCATTCAGTCGAATGGTGCAACACCAATCACATGCAGCTCATGCCATTCTGCGGTAAACGGCTACAACAGTCAAACTGTGCGAAATCGTTCGCGGCCCATCTAGCCTTGAGTAAGTTCCAGGTATATAAGAAAAATAGTGTGTAGTGGGCTCGTGCAGGAAAGTACTAAAAAGCAAAGAAAGTTCACCCGTGCTCCAAATTGGTGCTTTTGTAATTTCTTCATCCGTTTCATCCATAGTCTGACTGTTGCGGCCGTTTACCGCAGGATGGCATAAGCTGCATGTGTTTCCAGTCACCATTCGACTTGGCCGATTTACATGGTCATCGTTAACATATAGGATTTTACGGATGGAGTATTGTGGTTATTCTTACGAGTGCCAATCCTTTCGTTTAAGAAGCTTTTCATTCTTGACGACTTTGGCTAAAATGCCAATTCGCATTTTGAATTCTTTGCTGTGTTGGTAGAGAGCCTCGGATTGAATAGAATGCACAACATAATACAATACTTTTAAAAAGCTCAATTCTTAGTCCATATATAGTTTGGCGCATGAGAGATTAAAATTTATAATTAAAAACTACGACAGAAGATATGGCTGCTTGTGGTAATTTATCCCCCCACCCTAAGAGCATTTATGCATCTGGCACTCCACTTGAGTCTATAGAATCTTGTAGCTACCTGGATCGTCTTGTTAACTCTAGGGGAGATCTGATCTCGAAAATTCGTAATCGAATCAGCTTTCGAAAACTTGATCATAGTATTTTCGAAAATCGTGACCTATCCTCGAAGGAAGCTGTGATTATGCTTTTACTTGCTACCGGTTGTAAATCAAGCATTCCTTACCGGAAACACCTGATGGTTCTCAAAAGCACAGAGCAACGTCACCTGAAATCGATAATGGGGATCAAATGGTACCATAAAGAATCAAATAAGAAAGTTATCAGTAAGGTGAACTGTCAATGCTCGAGGAAAGAAGACGCATAAATTGGGCAGGCACTGGCAACAGGTGAAGCAAGGAGGACACAAGGTTCATTACAAAGACACTCTCCACGAAACATTAAAGAGCGTTAATGCTAGTCATCAGTGAGAAATGACTACCTGCAATTGAATCGAATGGAGATAACTTCTAAAGCAGTGTCAGAGACCAAGACCTACAAGCAGGCTCATCCCGCCTCCTGGCCAGCTCAAATGTCTCGAATGTGGTCTAGTTCAAATGACATGCCCCTGTGATTGTGATGTCAATCTAAATAAACTTAGACACGAGTTTGTTCTTGTCACGCAACCATCTTGTTTTCTTAAAAAAATTTCTGGTATTTTTTTGTGAAATTGTTATAGTTTACATATGAGATTAAAATTGTTTAAGGCATGTTGTCTACAGACAATAATAAACGATAGGATTACTATAATACCATCATTAATAACTTGCATCAAAGTGGCAGGTTTGATACTTAAAAAATAAAACATCAGAATTAATTCAGACTTGTTTAATTGCTGTTAAATTACAGAATAGTTTTTGAATATTTATGAAAAACAACCATCCGTAGTGCGCACCATCGGCTTCTTCACACTCATTTAACCTGGAAGTCAAATTTTCAATCACTCGCTGAAGCATCGATCATGGAATCGCATGGATTTCGGCTGTTATTCTTTGCTTTAAAACATCTAAATTGGGTGGTAATGGGTTGAAAATCTTACTTTTTAAGTAGCCCCATTGGAAAATGGGGAAAAAAACCTGGACAGAAAAATCTGGACTCCTCGATAGCCAGTTGATGTCCCCTCGGCGACTAATCTCTTTCAGAGAATAAATCATGAAAAGCTGCTAAAGAATCATTCGTGACAAGGGAAGTTGATCCATCTTGTTGGAAAAAGCTGTTGCGGTTGTAGCCAATCGAGTTTTGCATTTTTGGAGCCAAAAAAGTCCGGATCATATGGCAATAACGATCGGAATTTAACAATTTGAGCGCGACCACGCTTATTCTCAAAAAAGTAGGGGCCGATAATTCCTTTGCTTGATATGGCAGCCATAGATGATATGGTAACCATAGTCAAGTGTAATGGTTTTTGATGCAGTTCCAGCGGATTGTCGGGGGCCTAATATCTGCAGTTTTGTTTATTCACGTGGCCTTTGATGTAACAATTCGATTCATCAGAACACCATATTTTATTGATGCTCCTAAAACGATTTTTCATTGTCCTGCAGAATTCGACTCGTTTAGCTGGATTATCGGGCTCATCTCTTGGACAATAACAATTTTGTGGGGGTGGAAATGTAAATATTTGCGAATAATGCGATGAGTCGAGGATCTTTGCTAATGTTGAGAAGCTGTGCGGAGTCGTAGAGACTGTCGTGGATCATCTCTAACAGACTCGCGAACGCGATCAACCTTCGTGCTCGTTCTTTATGTAATTTTTCCTCCAGGTGATTTATCTGGCATTGTGTATCTAGTCTCTTCAAACTTGCGCACCTAATGCTCGATTAAATTCGCACTTGGCACATTATTATTATTGTTGCTAAAGTAAAATGTATCCTGTACAGATGTCGAACAATAGTGTAGCAATCGATGTTTTTACAAAACGTTCGCACGCTAAATGCGCGCTGTAGTCATATAAAACGGTCCATTGCTACTAAACTTAAAAAGCCCGGCAAGCGTTTGGCACCACTGAATTATTTATAGTGTTTAAAACTGTTTGTCGATCATACATGTTTTTTTCTCAAAAACCATTTTCATTTTCTATCACCATACAATAAAATCACTGCAAATTGGTTCTTGTACTAAGTTTTACAATTTCATATAATATGTTAATAATCAAGAGTAATTTAATGAGCTATTTAAATTAAACAGCTTCAGTTTGTTTGGATTCAAATAAAACTCTTACCAAATGATCGATCTTAACGAGGTTTAGTATTAAAGAAGTCAGGACAAGATACTTGACCTGCATCTTAATTAATTATAACTAAATTTGTCCAGTTGACGATCATATCAGGATGATTAGCTAATCCAATTTCTGACCCCATAGACAACCCGAAACGGATCGAAAATCCAAATCATGTCAAATCTAGTACTTTAGTAGGAGTAGATGGAACAAAAATACAAGGAGCTGTTGCTTATAAATACCTGGGACTTCGTATTACGAGAGACAATTAAACGCGTAAATTGTCTCAAAGAATACAACTGACATGGGCAGCCTTCAGAAGGCTTTCAAACATGTTGAAATCAACTTTCCCCATCTATCTGAAAAGGAAGAGGTTTAGCTAATATGTCCTGCATACTTTGACGTATAGAGCGGAATCCTTAACATTAATCAAAAAAACTGTGAAAAAATTTACGATCAGACATTATACGATGGAATGATCTATGTTAGCTTTATCCCTCAGAGATCTTGCAACAAACGTTGAAAGCGGATGAAAACCAGACATTTCAGGATGCTGTACAAATAATAGCTACTGTTAACTGGAACTGAGCTGAATACATTGTTAGAATGATCGATAGTAAATGGATAAGATGCGTAATAGAATGACGACCAAGAAAAGATGCCATGACCAATAGGGGATGTTCTCCGACCACATGATCGGGTGAATTGAAGCACATCCCTACTAACTGGATCCAAGCGGCCAAGGATAGAGATTTCTGGGGAAACTGACGGAATGCTTACATCAATGAAGTCGTTACGAATGAGCTGATGATGATATAAAATAGATTATTTGGGTGGTATAGGTCATTTTGGTGCTATTTATCGTAAAAAATTTCAGATTTTTTCAGTATAAACCATCAGGAATGTCTCGTTGCAAAAATCATAACATCTTTTCAAGACTGTGAACGCCAATTTGTCAAAAAGTGGAAGGTTTGGTTACAAAAAATGAAAGCAGTCAATTAATTTGCAACATTGCAACACCAAAATGATGCAATATTGAGCTTTTTAAAAGCAGCTCGTAACTAATTTGTAAACGCTTAACTAATTTGTAAACAAATTAGTTAACATTGTGCTAAATAACTTGATAATATATTTTTTTCCATTTTGATAACTAATTACGAGAGTTGCTATTTATGTATTCGGAATAATAAATAAAAACAAATATTTGTCATTGAAAATGGTTTTATTGTTTTTCAAAATATTCTCCGCGATGATCGATACACTTTTGCATATGTTTGAATCGATTTTCATAGCACTTTTTCCGTTCCGATTTGGGTATATCCAAAACATGATTTTGAACGCATCAATCGCTTCTTCTGGCGTCGAAAATCGTTGATCACCTAGTTTATTCTCCACGGACGGGAACAGAAAGAAATCATTGGGTGCCAAATCAGGACTGTACGGCGGATGACTCATCAATTCGATGTTTTGGCCGGTTAAATATTGAGCTGAAGTAATGGTGAAGAATGATTCTGCGTCGCTGGCTGTTTTTTCTTATTTCTTCAAATACTTCTAGCAAACAAATAGTTGTGTACCATTCAGAATTGACAGTTCTACGATTCTGTAGTGACACTGTAGTCATATGCTCATTTATCTCAAAAAACAGACCATTTGCTTCGACGTGCTTTCTGCGTGAATAACTTTTGTTGTGTTTGGCTCATTTTGAAATACCCATATAATCGACTGCTGTTTACTTTTGACGCACCACGATTGTATTTTTTGAGTATATCTTTGCACACATCGACACGAGCTTTTTTTGAGCGATTGTCTAATTATACTGAATCCAACGCGCACAAATCTTTTTTGCAAATAAATGTTCATGTAATGTCTTATATATTTTTGTCATTCTAATACCCAGAAATGCCTCAATCTCACGGTATGTCACATGACGATCTTGCTTTATCAGTTCGCGTACAGTATTGAAGTTTTCTGAGACAACAACCGATTTTGGACGACTTTCTTTAAATTCATCCGTGAGCGAACGACGACCACGATTGAATTTACTAAACCAATGATATACAGTGGTTTTAGATGGTGCTTCATCGCCAAAAGTCGAAGTTGATCGATGCACTGTTGTTGAAATAATTCACGTCGAAAGTCGTAGTAAATCATCGCACAAAAATTCTCACTAGTTAATTCCGTTTTTTGATTGAGATGAAATGTTCAAGTCACTGAACAACACAAATAGCGTCCATATGACAAAATGATTTGAGTAAGTATACAGTCAACAACGTCAAACTTTACGATGCATATGTCACATTACGCCCAGCAACACAATTGTTGTCAATTCTGGATACATAAATAGCAACCCTCGTATCCTTATGTTTTACTGTAAAAGTTACTTAGCCCTGTCCTTAAACTTTAACAATATATTTCTTTTCATAAGCCGAATTAACGATCCAAAACAATCAGATTAAATTAATTTTCGGAAAAGTTTTGTGGATGAGTAGGGTAGGTGTTGTTTAACCATCAAACTCAATACCTGCGGTGAAATTTCGAAAAGCCAATGTCTAGGATTATCGGATCATCGGTTCCTTTAAACTTTGATGTTATCATATAAATTTCCCTTCATTCTATATAAAGGGTGACACAGAATAACGGGAATTTTTGAAATGCGTAGTGGTAGCTATGAGCAGATGGCAGCACTGCGGGACAGTCACCTTGAACAAGTAAATACTTTGCCATTTTAGTAACCATGGACCAGTGAAACGGGCAACAGTGTGCGTTAGCCATAAAAATATTTTATAAAACAGTGATAGTTCGGAAGTTGCGCAGAGGAAGTTCCAACGTTTTTGCAATTTAGGACGTCATGCTGCCGTCCCATCAAAACATGCGATAAACAGTTGGATTAATAACTTTGAAGATACTGGATCTGCCTTAAAGAAGAAACCAACAGGACGACCAAGAAGTGTTCGTACTCCACAGAACACGATGGGTGTTTCAATAGGATGGAGCAATATCACACACTGCACGGCAATCGATGGAAGCTGTACGAGAATTGTTTGATAACTGTGTGATCTCAAGATTCGATAACGTTCCTTGGCCCCCTAGATCGCCAGATCTGTCCGGTTGTGATTTTATCTGGTTCTTTTCTGGGCTATCTCAAGAGCAAAGTGTACATGACTCGACCAAGAACTCTGGATGAGTTAAAACAGAGAATTCAGGATGAAATTCACAGTATCCCAGCTAAAATGTTGCAGTGGTCAATGAGGAATTTCAACAGCAGATTTCAAGAATGCATTCGTACAAGAGGACGACATCTAAAGGAGGTAATTTTAAAAAAATGATAAACTCCATTAATGTTTCTTAAATGGCAAATTTTAAGGTTTCAGTTATTATGAATAACATGTTTTTTTCATGTATTTTTGTGTCACCTTTTATAACAATGCTTGTAAATCGATATGAGCTTGGTCGAAATGGATAATTGCACCGAATAACTAAAAATATTACAACCGCATTACCAATATTTATATCATTATGCATTATGAAATTGTCCAGGCTTTTGTGCCTGTAGTTTACAATATTTTGTATTTCGGAATTAAAGACCGTCATGGATTGAACTGAACTTTCATGAAGTGAACTATCACCTACTCGAATGGCATTTTCAAAGATTTGGTCGATTACACTTCTCCCACAAGACTGATATTGAGTAATAAGTTTTCTGCGAGCATTATCAACCATCAGTTCTCTGAGGATGCCAGCCACTCAAGCAGGTAAAATGTGAAAAAGAATTTCCAATGTTTGGCGACCCTTAAGCGTGAAAAGACTAAATATTGATTATATATTAACAAATTTTGCAACTAAACCAGCTTCTAAAAAAGTTATTGGGAACATTTGTTAAAGCTGTTAAGAACTGTGTATTACTTGTTCTTGACAATTGTAATTTGTATGATCATGCATTTGTATGATGGAAAAACAAAATACATTTTCGAAATAAACAAGCTACAGCAGTGATGCAAAAGTCAAATTATTTCTTTTTCAGGGATGTTTATAATCAGAGAGAATTCTTAGTGACTTTCAAAGATCATTAGCAGCTACCTCATTTGTCTCCATTCAAGAAAACCTTTAAGAATTTAAGAATATTTTAGAAATGTTCTTTTTTCTAAATTTTTGTTAGATTTTACAGTATTTTTTGTTATTGTTATTGTTGTTTTACAGTATTTTTTAAAACTAAGTTTGATAATTAGTTTCCCTTTGTTGATATATATTTATATTATACAGTAACAAATTTTACATCTTGTTGTAGAGATTCTACCAAAAGTACTCGTGTTGCGCGACAAATTACAGTTTTCCATCCAGAAGTTGGAAGCTACCCTTATGATGCACAAAAGGTACAAGCACTCTTACCTGCCGATTTTTCACACAAGTAATGAATCAAATTTTTTTGTTCAATATTTTATTAACCGACGAAGCTTCTTTCACCAGGAATGGGATGGTGAACATGAACAGTTAATTTAATAAATCAAGTAACTATGAGTTTCTTAATGTGACGTGAATCGTTTAAAACGTGCTCTAGTGTAAAAAATTAGTTCTAATAATTTCAGCCATAACATTAGAAACTTTTTTATTTGTGTATGTATACATACACAAGTATGTATACATATTCTAGAGTATGTATACATACTCTACAGGGATCTCGGAAACCATAAGAAATACAAAGCTGATTAAATTAGAAAAAAGTTGCACCTCACAGAACTCTGCAACGTCACGTTTTCAAATTTTAAAAATTCCAAATATTTCCGAAGATATGTGTGAAGAACCGATTTTTTACAATTTGGATTTTATTCGCTTCTGATTCTATTTGAAGATATATGTCAAAATAAATTTGACATTTTAGTGGCCATTTTTTCTCTACTACAAGGTGGTGTAATTAGATTTTTGATCCAACGTTTCGGTTTTTCTCGACCATCATCAACTTTGTTTTTTTAAATAGTCGAAAAACTTCATTTTATATTTATTAAATTCTACTTTTTATTCTGAATCCAACAATATGTCACACTTGATGCGTATTAAACATTTCCGCCTAAGCGATGACAATAACAATAATAATTTTCGACTAGAAGATAATATTTGCATTTGTTTACAATTCTTTCAATAATTTGTTTAGATGTGACATTTGAGTCTGTCAGTTTTAAATTTCTTAACTATTATACTTAATATAATGGATCATTATTTTAACGTAGAAAAATTTTATATGATTTATGTTACATCGAGAGTTATAAGAATTATAGGCAGGCAGAGATGCAATATTTTCAAAAATATCCCGAACGGCATCAACCTAATCGATCCATTTTACAAAGATTAGTTACAAATGTATGCGAATATGGTCGCTACCTCGCAAAAAAAAGTTAATGGTCGTTTTGCTTACTGTAGAAGAAGATGATACCGTAGAACTTCGTGGTATTGAAAAGGAACATGCTGTTCCTAAATCAGTCGCACAAAGAATACTTAGTCAAGAAGGATACTGTCTTTATAAATTCCGAATCTGTCATACTCTGCTTCCTGTCGATTACGAGCCCAAAATAACTTTTTGCGAATGCTTTAGTAGGCAATGTTAGCTATAACCAATAATATGTGGTTTCAGCATGGTAGGGCCCCTCCTCTTATTCCAGAAATGGAAATTTTGAAACATCGCTTTCAAAATAATTTAATTGCTTCTCATGGTCCCATAGATTGGCCACCACGATCCCCATATCTTACACCGATGGACAGCTTTCTGAAAGCTGAGGTTTGAGTTGCAATAAGAGAAATAACTCCAGAAATGTTAAACAATGTTATGGACAAAATTGTTTACCGATGTTATTTATGTTTGCAGAATGAGGGTGGAATATTTGAAAATAAAAAATAATTTTGTATTATAAAAATAAATTTGTGTATTAAATAAAATTAACTATTGTTGAATTTTTTGAAAACTTTCTTTGACTTCAAAATTGTTCATACATTCATAATAATTTGTTATTAGTTTCTATTTCTGTAATACATTTAATATTATTGTCAATACTGTAAAGCAAAGAAAATGTTTTGAAAACTAACGAGACTAAATACAACAATAATATATTTTTTTAAAAAGGCATATTTGCATTGATGATGATTTTCTTAGTCGCAAACGTATAATAAATATTAAGTGTGATATGTTGGATTCAGAATAAAAAGTAGAATTTACTAAACATCTCGTTTAAGTTGAAATTATTAGCACTATTTTTTTACGCTATAACACATTTTAAACGATTCACGTCACATTAAGAAACTTTTGATTACTTGTTTTATTAAATTAACTGTTCTTGTCCACCATCCCATTCCTAGTGAAAAAAGGTTCGTCGGTTGATAAAGTATTGAACAAAAATTTGGATTAATTTGGCTTTGGCCAATAAACCATTCAAATAGTTTTAGCTATTTGAATATATAGCGGGTAATAGTGCTGTTACTCTTTATACATCATAAAGGTAGCTTCCAACTTGTAGATGGGGAAATAGCAATGGGAACTGCAACTAATCGCCCAATATGTTCAGTACTTTTGGTAGATTATCTTCAATAAGATGTAAACTTTATTCTTCTACTTCAGGACCTATTTCTCGATGCCATCCACATTCCTGAAATTTTGTAACCACACTACTCAAAAATAGTTAAGAAACTTACGCAAATATTTGCCGATCTTTCTGGGTATCGTTGCCGATAATTACGCCTAGCCCCTTCGAATTTGTGTATAGCTTCTCCGTAAATACGAAGCATATCGTGACATTCGCGTACAGAATATATTTTTTGTTTTAAATAAAACTTAAATGCACGCACTGGCATATACTGAGATAACTTTTGTCGGTATTTTGAAATAACCGTGTCCGGTGTGGGGTATAATTACTAATTTTATTTATTTTTTAACAATATAACAAAGTTTATCTGTACTTTATTCATTAAGTAATAACCAATTGATATTTACCAGATATTTGTTTACATATTTGCATAAAATGTTAAGTCTTATCATAGCTTTTCGATTGGTGATTTAATAATTTTGCACTTTTGGAACCCTTTTTGTAAGGTACCTATTTCTTTAAGATAATGTGAAGAATGGTTGGTTAAATTTACGAAAGTCCTTTTCCTTCCCCACGTATACTAGTTTAAATGAATGCATTAGATTACATAAAAATTCTTATTGAAGTATAAAGTTTACTATCAAATAAATATGACTAGGAGATCGGTCTACTGCGACAACTGAACGAACCTCCGCACAAAATAATGTACTGTTCGTTGTGATTTAATAACACTTTTTAACATTTACAGTACCGGATACTAAATGTGTGCATTGATAGTACTGCTTATTTTACCGTCTTCGTATCCAACTAAATATTATATGTTATTATTATAGATTTTGATTGTTAATTCTACTTTATTCTTGCTTGGTCATTTTCATTGATTGTTAGTGCAATAAGTAATTTTCCACCATGTATTATGTATTTTCCATATCAAATACGATTTAACTTAAAGGTATGTATTCTCCGAGGATCACCCAATTGAACTACCTATTAAGTTGACCTAATTGTTGGTGATTAAAGGATAATAAAGCAATGCAAAAACAGGAAAGGTTCATTAAAACAAAAATGTATGTTTGCGAACTTTTTGGTAAACTAATAATACTTAAAAAATTAATACTTTTACAACGCGTACTTTGGATAGTTTTCGACACCTAATAGAAATGGTAATATTACAGTCAAGATAACAAGTTAAATATCGGGTTGTCAGGATAGTTCTTAGGGATATTGTTAAGAGAAAACAGGAACGCAAATAGTAGTTGCAAATATTTATTTAGTCTATCATGTTATTACTATTATTATTTACAACTATTTACCAATGTAGTGGTCCATAATGCCTTTTTGCCAAAGAATATCATTTTTATTGCCAAAAGATATCAACGGGTTGTTTTTCACCTCTTCTCGCGTTTTTAAAGATTTCCTATTTAAACAATTTTGGAGGAAGCGAACTAGATTGAAGCTTAACATTTTTTGCTGTGCCTTGAGTGAAATGTGTGGTCCTTGATTGTCATGATAAGACATGCCCTCTTTCCTGTTTGCTTGTTCTTGTCATTTTTCTTCAATTGCAGTTTTCAGCCGATGTTTTAGGTCGAGTCATAAATAACTTTTTTAACCATCTTTTTTTCCAGACATTTATTTTTCTTTCATTATATAACAAAATTATATTAATTTAGTATGTATTCACCACTATTATGTATGACGTTCTCCCATCTTTATGACAGCTTCCTATCCAGCAATTCCTTCCTTGTAAAATATGATTGGTTTGAACTGGAAGAAATGACAGCCTGACTGATTTGCTCTTCAGAATTTAAGACTTTTCCATTCAAAAAGTTTTTTAAGGAACAGCAAAGGTGATAGTCTGTTGGGGTAAGGTCCGGGAAGTAAGGTGGATGTGGTAAACCATCCAAGCTCAAAATTTTTTTCTTGAGTCATCTTTGATGTATGTGATCGCGTATTGTCGTATAAAAGAATGAGGTTTGATTGACGAGTGCAGTACGCTTTTCATGGAGTTTTCCTTTCACTCTTTGCAGCTGTTGACGTACTGTGTGTATCCGCAGTGATGGTTAAATTTGACTTCAACAACTCGTGATGCCTTGACAATCCCACCATATACACAGTAAAATAAGTTTTCTATGAATGTTTGTTTTCGGATCTGGAAGGGGTCGTTGATCCTTATCAAGCCACTCTATTTTGAGGACGAGATTGTCATAAGTTACACAAGTCTCAGCGCCTGTTATAATCCTGCCTAAAAACGCTCGATTTTTATCTGTGAAAGCAGACTTGTGGCGATTGATATGCGATATTCTTTCAATATACTTAATAATGTCATCAATCCATCTTGTTTTCGGTCTTCTCTAATGCCAAGCATACATCTTTCCATTCCCCTCTGTGCTACTCGAAGTTTTTGAACTGACTGTGGTGTGAGTGTCCAGGTCTCACTTCCGTATATCATTAATGGACAGGATACACTGATCAAATACTTTTCTTTTCAGACAAAGTGGTAGTTTGCTTTTAAACACTATGTTGAGCCTACCAACTGCCTGCCAACCACATTTCACGCGTCGTTCCACCTCCCGGACGGTATCCCCTTCCATTGAAACCCTCTGCCAAAGATATGCATAGTGATCCACAACTTCCAAACCCGTTACCAAAATAGAAATCCTTTTGTCCTCAGCAAATTAATTGAACATGACCTGACTCTTCTTCTGGTTTATTTTCAAGCCAAATGGTCTCCCATTTGCTCTTGTACATATCAGTTCCTCTGGGTCTTGCGAAAGAAGAACGATATCATCTGCGAATCTAAGATGATTTAAGTATGCACCATTAATCCTTATTCCAGCCTGTTCCCAATCCAGATTACGAAACACTTCCTACAGGCAGGCCGAGAAAGGAAGAGGCGATATTGCGTCACCCTGCCGTACGCCCCGTTCTACATTTATTCCAACCTCAAGATCGTTAAGGTGGACTGTCGATGTAGCTTCATCATATATCGATCCGGGTAGATTTACATAGGCTTTCTCTACACCTTGCTTAAGCAATGTATAAAATGGTTAAGGACAGTACAATTGCAAAATATTGCTTTATCGTTTGACATGATGTAATCAATTTCACTTGAGTCCAGATGGACTTTTCCATGTCCATTTTCTGTTCATATTTTTCTTAACGAATTAACTTTTCTTAAAACGAATTCATTATATATGTGTATATATATATATATATATATATATATATATATATATATATATATATATATATATATATATATATATATATATATATGTATATGTACAGTATTATGGAACATTTAACGTCAGAGCAACGCTTGCAAATTGTTGAAATTTATTCTCAAAATCAGTGTTCCATTCGCCAAACGTATAGAGTACTTCGTGAATTGTATGGTACACATAATCGCGCGGCCGAGCGATGTATTTGCCGAATTATTGACAAATTTCTATCGCATTTCACGCTGCTCGATATTAAAATAATAATAAGACAAAAAACTGTGTGTTTCAAAGAAAATATCACCGTTGTTGCTAGTTGTGTTCATAAAGATCCAAATTTATCAATGCGTCGTCGTTCGCAAGAAAATGGGCTTTGTTATTCGACTACGTGGAAAATTTGATCTGGAAGAGATGTGGTTGCAACATTTTACAGCCACCGTAACAATCGATTTATAGACAGACCAATTCGGTGAGAAAATTATTTCCAGGAATGGACCTGTTAATTGGCCACCAAGACCATTTGATTTAACGCCTTTAGATTATTTTTTGGGATTATGTTTAGTCTTCGGTCTATGCCGACAAAGCAGCAACTATTGATGCCTTGAAAGCCAACATAACTCGGACAATTGCGGATATAAAATTGCTTAAATAATAAATTTAACAAATTAAAAGTTTAAAAATTAATATTAAAATAATAAAATTGACCAGGCTGCCATTGGACTTTTGACATAGCTACGCTTAATGTAAGGACAATAAAAACGAAGGTCCGACTACATGTACTGTTAATCGAACTTGACAACAGACACTGGGATATTATTGGGCTCTCTGAAACACGAAGAAATTGCGAAGAGTTAATGAAACTAGAACCAACTGGTTACGTACTCTACACCCGAGGTACGGAGAATGGACGATGTGGAGGAATTGGATTCCTCATTAACCGAAAGCTGAAAGACAGTGTAGTAAAATTTCAAAGTATATCTGACTTATCAGCCCAATGCGTCATTCATCTGAATAAAAAATGTAAGCTTATGCATCAACTATAAACTATAGAGATGAGGAAATTGAAGAATTTTGTGATGATGTGACCCAAGTTTTAGACAAGGAGAAGGGTAAGTTTAAAATCCTGATGGGTAACTTTAATGCCAAAATCGGAAAAGCAAGAACTGGTGAAAATATAACTGGTTCATATAGAAATGTTGAGCGGGACAGTAAAGGTGACACGCTGGTTGACTTTGCTGAAGGACAAGAACTCTATATTATGAATTCGTTTTATAAGAAAAAGAAGAACAGAAAATAGACATGGAAAAGTCCATCTGGACTCATAAGTGAAATTGATTACATCTTGTCAAATGATAAAGCAATATTTTAGAATTGTACTCTCAACAGTTTTAATGTGAGAAGTGACCACCGAATGGTACGAGCAAAGATTAGGATAAACTGCCGAAAAGAGCGCGAAAGATTGATAAAATCAAAAAGGGGCAAAGTGGATTCTGGGAAGCTGCTGAAGAGGGGCAGGGATTTTGAAATTGCTTTGTCGAACCGCTTTACTATGTTACAAGACCCGGAGGAGATTGAAATTACAAATCAATATGAAGAAATCGCCAACAATGTGCTTAAAACTGCTGCTTCGATAACATCAGAAGCTAAATGTTTCAAATAATCAAAAACCTCCAGCGAGACCATTAATTTAATGAAAAAACTCCGGACAATGAAGAATGCAGACAGTCTTTTTGGCTGGGTCGAGTAGGTTGAGCTTTGCAAAAGTATAAGAAACCGTATTGGAGAGGAAACGCGCCGATTCAACATGCAGCTAGTGCAAAAAACTCTGGAAGGAAACTGGGGAATTAACAAAGCTAAACAGAAGCTGAGAAAGAAAAGGATCCGAATTTTTTCTTGAATGCGTGTGGATGGTACAGCGTGCAGGGATCGGACGAAATTATTAGAGGTTGTCCGAAGATTTTATTCAAAGTTAAATGAGGATCAGAACCAGGCAAAAACAGCAATGCTCACTAAAGTGCCTGATATCCTGGTCCCGCAAGTGCCGGATATCCTGGCGGAGGACAAAGTGGCAAAGACTGACCTGGCGTGACAAAGGTGATAGTATAACTGAAAAGATGTTAAAAGCTGGTGGTTGTACTTTTCATAAAACACTAGCAAAATTAGCAACTTATGGAAAAATACAGAAGTGATTATTTTATATAAAAAAGGAGCACAGGAAGATTTAAAGAACTACCCTCCAATAAGCCTCCTATCAGCGGTGTACACAGTTTTTACAAAGAAAAACTTTTATCGATTATGACTCCTTTTGAATTTGATTCGATCTCAAAGCAGGTCATAATGGAGAAATTGCTTAACCAAGGTCTGGAGGAAGCCTATGCAAATCTACTTGGATCGATATATGATGAGCGACAGTCCACCTTTACGATCTTGATGTTGAAATAAATGTACAGTAGAAAAGACACGTACAAGAGCTGCAAAGGGCTGGAGAACCATTTGGCTTGAAAATAAACCAGAAGAAGAGTCAGGTCATGTTCAATACATTTTTTGAGTGCAAAAGGATTTGTATTTTAGGAACGGATTTGGAAGTTGCGGATTACAATATATATATATATATATATATATATATATATATATATATATATATATATATATATATATATATATATATATATATATATCTTGGGCAGAGGGTTTCAGTGAAAGAGGATACCATCCGGGAGGTGGAACGACGCGCTAAATGTATCTGGGAGTCTTAGCATAGTGTTTAAGAACAAACTAACACTTTGTTTGAAAAGAAAAGTATTTGATAGGTGTGTCCTGCCCGCGTGACATTAAAGATGCATCAAGTGTTACCCTCATCAGGAAATGGGTTAAGAAATTTGAAGAAATCGGTTCAACAATGGGTAAACTTAAATCTGAGCGATATTCGTAACAATCCGGATCTTTTGGTTCGTAAGCGAGTGCATGCTTTAAATGTACCTCGATCATTATTGCACCGCATTCTGCGCAAGCACTTAAAATTCCCGGTCAAGATGACAACAAGATGCCGGTCAGAGACTTCAATTCGTAATTAATCAGGTAACTGAGCTTTTTGCAACATTCAACAATATATAGTTTTTGGATGAGGAACATTTTCATCACAACGGTCAAGTAAATAAGCTGTAACTCCACTAACTCATTGTACTAATCATTGTACTCCACTAACTGTCGATAGTGGAGTACAATAAACCCGAAACACCAGCATCAAAAACCCCTACATTCGCCTAAAATTACTGTAAGGGCTGCAATGTCAGCGCGAGGAATAATCGGCCCGTATTTTTTTGAAGACTGCAGGAGACGCGCAGCTACCGTCAGTTCGGTGCGTTTTTTGATAACTGAACTGCAAAACTTTGCTGGTAATACCAAAGAACATGGCTTTAGCAGGACAGAACAACACCACACATTTCCAACACATCTCCGCCACGAGTTCGTGAAATTTTTCCAAAAAAAATAATCTCCAGGAAAAGTCCTGATTTGAGCCCTATGGACTTTTTTTTATGGGGCTATCTAAAATCGAAAGTTTACGTCAATAAACTTCTTGGAATAAGGTTCTTTGATGCAGTTAAAAGAAAATATCCGATACGAAATGGCAGCCATTCCAGAGGTTATGTGCCGAGCCGTCCTAGGGAATTTTGCTGTTCGTTTAGATGAGTGCTGTGAGCGTAAAGGTTTACATTTGAATAACATTATTTCTAAAAAGTAAATTCATAAAATGTGTATTTCAATAATTAATATAGGTTTTTTTTATGGACATCTGTCTTTTATTTATAGCGCTATATCAAAAATAAACTATATTTAGGGACAACTTGTATATTTTAATGAACATGAGGTCTAGTGATCTACCTTGGCTGCAGCCTTTCTCATCCCAAATCCCATGATTTTTATTTATTTTCGAAATCTGTCAAGTAACATCTTATTTTTTATTTTTAGGTTCATTATTCCACACATAAATGGTGAAAGTCCACGACGATCCTCCCGCTTCGATGGCGGAATCTCCTACAATATCCACCTCAACGTCCACACCTTCTACCTCTACGATTACTCACTACATACCCTCTCGCAAACCACGTCATCAAAAATCCAACCACCACCATTCGTTCAAAAACCAAACAAATTTCTGTACAGATCCGTTTTCACCCATCAATCCAGTCCACGTACACAATATTCACAGCCCCCCTTTTCACTATTTCATCCATCATCATCACTGCCCGTTTCCTCCACCTCAATGCGCGGAAATGTGTAATGGAGGCGTGATCAGTTTGAACGGTGAGGGCGTATCCAGATCAAGCGGGAGCCTGGTTACAAACGGCGCGACCAATGGAACACCGGCGAAATTCTATTTCGGGCCGGGCTTCGAACCTCAACGTGTGGGATTTTTTGGTACGCCGGGACCATCAACACAAGGACGAACTCGAGAAGAATACGTAGTTTATCTTCATGTTAATCCAGGTGTTACCATTAGTTTAACAATGGGAGATGGAAGCGTCGAAATTTTAAGAGGTCAGTAATAATGTAGATATATATATATAATAGATAATTATCACATTATTCAGTAAAGTTATTTAAGTTTAAAGCACATTTTGCAATTATACTGGTATGGTATTATAATTAAAAATATCTCATTATTTTTTGAGAAAAAATAGTAATGGTTTACCGCTCCATATATTGTAGATAGACCCATTTTGCTATTCACCTCTGCATGCTTTTAATAAGGAGATTTATCAACTCCTGAGGCAGTTCATCTCAAATAACGTAAGGCATCATGAATCTATTATGTATTTAATGGACTATTAGGAAATACACCCTTTGATCTGAAAATATTAAGGATGCAGAACTCGTAATGCCAATGCTACAACATGAGCACGGCCATAATCCTATTAAAAAATGCCTTTACTCAGCCCTCAAAGTCATTTTAAGACAACTACTTCCGGAACTTTATTAATATACATTGGAATATTTAATTGATCTTAAAGGACTACTAGAAAAGTTTAACTTATTTGCTAACTTCAATCCATCACTTCACTAGTCCACGACCATCGTTAACCCCCAAGCAACGGAACGAGAGTGTTCCGAAATGAAGATTATGTCACTATGTATCCCAATCTACTTGTACATCTACTCTTTCCAATTTGTTGGGATGGGCATTATTAGTCTTTGATGATATGAAATAACTGAAAAACAACGAATAGGACGGAATATAGGACACATTTGTATTATCTGGTCTATCCGAATAGATAACATATTTTACAAACCTTGAGGAAATATGCTGCTCTTCAAAGTACATTGGCCTGCTACCTTTCCAGTCGGTGGTTCTCATTGGTTGTCCAGTGCCTTTTCTACTGTGCTGCTTACGTTTTTGAGACAAGTGTCTCCAACAACTAATAACTATAACATTCACTTGTACCTGCCTAGTATTTTGCAGCGTTAGATCTCGCCTTATGTACTGCAACCATAAGATCTATTTTACTATATCTAAATTAGCTACAATTTACCCGTCTGAACTGTTGGCATTTTAACGCTCTAGTTTACAACTGTTTTAACTATTATCGAATAACGCAAATAAATGATGATAAATTAAGAAATGAAACAACAACTTTCTAGGAATGATAAAGGAATAAACTTACTTACCGATTAGTTTAACAGTTATATTGTGAACACACATTATTCTGAACATATGCACAATTTAACATTCGTATAAATAGTTTATTCACTTAGGTTAATTCAAACAACACTCAACACTTACCTTTACATTACAGTTGAATCAAATTTTTTGGAAGTTTTTTTGAGTCAATTTTTGGAAGTTAACTAAATCGTCACGATGTACTTAGTCAAATGATAAAAATATTATTTTTTTTTACATATTTGGAAAATACTTCTAAGGGGGTACGAGCAAATATTATAAAAAAAACGAATTTTCAAGTCTAAGGCCTGAAATCAGTAATTGTGACAGAGGATATGTAATTAAACTATTCTCAAAATTTGAAAATTATTCATCATTTAGTTTTTTAGAAAAATGATGATTTCAACCGTTCTTACACACAGTCTCTTAATGATTTCCGCCACGGATTTTTCTAATTTTGTCACTATTAATTTTCCAACTTTTTAGAATAAAAAATATCATGATAAAATTTAATATTTGCAAAATGTTATTATATGTGAATAATATCGGGCTACCGATATAATTAAATAATTGAAGTCAAACTTTTTTCAACTTTCGATTGCTAATAAGGAAACACTGGACCTTAGGTCTGGCAACGTCGCGCAGCTAGCTGAGAAAAATAAGTGTTAAGCCAAAAAAAGATTACTATGTATATTTCTGAATTTGAGGTTAAAAAAGTTATTTTTCTTACAGAATTTACTTTTGTATCTAGATTACCTATTTTTTTAAATGAATTTTCTATCTTGTAGTGTCAAAATTCTCATACATTTACACAATATTCACTGATGTATATATATTTACATGTAAACACAAATGCGCTGTTGCCACATATTTTTTATCGAACCGCATGGATTAATAATAACGAAGTCAATTCGTTACTTTTTATAAATAACTAATAATTTATTAATAATTATACTATAAAGTTTATTTTAATATTATAAATAAAAATTGTGAATGTCTGTAACTATTTTAACTCTCTAAAGGTAAGGTGAATTTCTTCAACATAAATAGTATAGTGGGGTCAGTTCCGACCCCGCCCCCAAAAACACATTTTTATGAGTTAAGAAGGAAAAGGAAATTGTTTAAAACGGATCTATTAATAAGTTAGTTTAATTGTTTATAAAGTGACATGCATAGATCATATCATGAAAATTAAAAAGTTTTCGAAACCCCGAAAACTGAGCCAAGTTTCATCTACTGTAACATATTCCGAAGGACTATAATTTTTTAAGCAATTGTTTCCAAAAATATATCATAATTCTTTAAATGTGGCAAATTTGTCTGGGGACTTCCGGACCTCTCTAGTTATTCTGTCATCGAATCGCAAGTTTTCGACAAGAAAGGCAAATCTTTTCCTCGGCATAGTGCAACGAAATACAGGAGGCTCGTATGTTGTAGAGAATATATCCTCATGGCTTAGCGTTGAGTTTTTTAGTACAGCACTCAGGTATAAGAGTCCAATCAGAGCTTTAATCTCAATTGCATATGTTGTTGATAAAAACCACTGGACAGTTTGATATTGAAGTCTAGGTTTTTCAATTTCATTATTTGTATGAGAAACAATTTTATTTATTATCTTATCATTTATAAACAATGACAATATTTTACATTCGTCAGTAACCCCTCGCGCTTCCCCACTAGGTCCTGGAAGATAGATTATTATATTAGAGGTTGTTGTTCTGGAAAATTTTGAATTGGCTAGGGGTGGTGAAGAGAAGTAAATAAATTAGTTACGCTGGGGTCGCATCCGACCCCAACCTTACCGTTTGATGGTTAATTTTTAGGAATACAAAACAAATATCATCATTATTTTGACTATTAAGTATCGCGCGTACTTCCTTAACCTACAACCTAATCCCTTACTCATTTATATTGTACATTGGCAAAATAAAATATTAGTTATGAGCACTGTCAAATATAACACAGGCCAATAGTTGCTTAGGTGCCGGGGTATTTGGAGCTGATTTCACAGGAATTTGATGCCCTGAATTGAAATATGGCATTCATTTTTGCCTAGGAGCTCAAATTTCTAAGAGATATCATTTTAGTGAAATATGCGTTACATTATTTTAAATTAAATCCATGGACCAAATACAAAAACTAAACACGGAATTTTTATTATTATATTATACAAATATTTTTATATACAAAGATAGAGGAAAAAGTAATCGATGAGAGACAATACTTGTCCTCACAGAACTCTGGTAGCTGGTCAATCGTTGGGATCGGCACTTCCTCTGAGTGAGGGACCTGGCATCTTGCAGAGACTAAATTAGGATAAGTCCACTAGCCACGGTTGTTTCGATTGATTGCAGTAATATTTACCAGACAGAAATAACAGTCATCGAAGTGGTTTTAGAGTTCTCTCCAAACCATCTCTACGCCGAATTTTAGACTTTTTCTTTTCCTGATAATCCACTGTACAAATTTTACAGATCAGATGTGGTGCCCAGATTGTATCCTGATCACCAAGTCTAACACCAAAGTATCCAAGATAAGGTCTCTTTACAAAATTACTAACAGTTTTTCTGTTTTCTTTTAACCTGTATTCTACTGTATATGTAACAAAATACATAATGGATAATTTACACAACTTCTTCTACTTGAACTCATTTAATTTCTATTCAACAACACAAATACAACAATCTAAAACACAGTACGTTTTAGGTTAACTTTATAACAACTCTTTCCTAAGCATAAATATCACACAAGGCCAACTTCGATCTATCCGCGAGAACTCACAAACTAACCTCAACTCTAGTTCAAGCGTCACTTCAATTACCAGAAAGACAATACATATGCCATCTAGTGGATTTTCCTGGAACTAACTCAACGGCAGACTGACAATGAGGCAAATATACATTGGATGCAAAAAACATTGATGGATAAGTGGATCTATCTAAAAAAGTAGAGTAGATAGTTTTAAACCGTGTACAGCATGATTATGTGGTCTTAAGACGTATTATTTTCTATTCATGTAGGATTTAAACATGTCAGATAAATATTTAGCGATCGCTTAAAACTTGAAGGCTTTGTCCCGTCGATTGAAGAGTCTTTCAAAAAGAAACTTAATTTTTCGAATCAATATCGTCTAGTTAGTTTCGATGAGGACTTAAAAATAGTATAGTCATTGACTTATTACTTTTTATTATCAAAATTGTAAAGGGTAGGGCAATAATATGTTTTATTTTATCTTTAAACTTTATGTTAATTAATTCTTGAAAATTATGTCAATCAAATTTATCAGCAATGCAACTTTTTGCCTTTTTTAACACTTTTTCATAACTGTTGTATATATCTGGTGTCAATGCCGTGATTTTAGCACCGCTATTTTCCTTGAGTTGATATATGGTCTGGTGCTTATTTATGTAAACCTTTTCCTTCAAAAATATCCCAAAAAGGGAATCTTTAATAAGCTTCATCGCTCATTAATAATTTTACATGAAAATTATGAATTTGATCGAAGGGGTTTATGGCATTATAGTATTCTAATCGCTTCATATTGTCGGTAGATAAGTCTTGAATAATTTGAGTATTAAATGAAAAACTCATTTCCTAAAATTAGGCGTAAACTGCGTGGAGAAACTAACTATTGTTTGGAGAAAACTTTTGTGCATCATGACGTGTCGGGAGACTTCTCCCCACTTTGATCTACACGTGCAATATTCCATATGTGTTCTAT
Organism: Cosmopolites sordidus; assembly: GCA_031761425.1. Lineage (NCBI taxonomy): Eukaryota > Metazoa > Arthropoda > Insecta > Coleoptera > Curculionidae > Cosmopolites > Cosmopolites sordidus. The sequence continues at coordinate 252,503 of JARFXV010000664.1, forward strand.
ATAATATTGTGATCTACACATGTTCTTCAACCTCTGATGCGGGGCCTATCCTCAACGGTTCTGAATTCTTTAAATTGCTTGAATAAAAGATACATTTTTATTTTATGAGACGCCGGCCGATTTTCTAATCTATTTCCGCCTAAATTCGCTTTGGTTTGCGATAATTGTTATTTTTAACGTGAATTACGACAATTTCACTGCGTTTTAGCGTATATTTATCTGTAATAAAACTTGCACGCTGCCACTACACAAATATCGCGAAAAAAAATATCGTGCCAAAACAAAGATGTAGCGTGATATCCACTAAATATTCCAACAACACCTTCAATGAGATACACAATATCATTAGGACCGAACCATCAATTGGAGTTGTTGCGAATATGAAAATGTTTACGTGGTCATGTAAAATCAGAATGTTAAAAATTAGTACCACACAATGCACCACTCCACGCGTCTCTAGCTATGAAAACTTAAATACATTCATGCGCTTCCACATTCAGAGATTCCAATCGTGATCAATACTACGAATCTCACTGAAAATATAATAAACTGAAACATTGTAGAAGAATTATTTTCCAGGCCTTCTTTTGCCGGACTTCTATATTTCTCTTTTATTTTTATTTTTTGATAACTTTTTCTATAAGAAGAAAAAACAACTATGTAAAACAAATGAAACTTAAATTAGGATATATATATATCAAACTTCAGAAATCACATCAATTCACATTATTATTATTATAAGCTAATGCAGTTATTTGTGAAATTATAGTTGTTCCATATATATGGAACTCTTCAAATTCTTTTACTGTGGTGGATTGGCCTGCTTTCTTCTTGTTGCCTTTCTCATAATTGTTTGTGACTTTTCGCCTTTTCAACAATTTTCTTCCATTTCATGCAATCTGTTCTTGTTTCCAACGGATTCTGGATCACCCTCTTAATATATCCGGTGCTGGTTTCCATGTTGTTATGTATTTTAATTGATATATTCTTTTTTCGTCTCATTATGTATCCGTACCATCTTATTCTTTATACTTAATTGTTCTCACTATATTTTTTTCCAACAACTTGTCAATCTCAAAGTTCATCAGCGTTCTGAATTTGTTTTTTCCCATTTTCTTTACTCCCACTATTATGCCTATTATTTTTCGTTCAAAAATGTGTTGTTTGTCTTCTTTTTCTGTGAGTGTTTTAGTTTGTCTTGTATATTTTTATTGTTTTGCTTGTGCTTAATTTCTCGCCTTTCAGTATTTTTTTATTGTTGTGGAATGCTCTATATAATTTCTGCATTATTTCGTCTATGTCAAGTCCCTAATTTTTTCTATCGATTGTGACTCTCAAATACTTGAATGTTTTCACTTCTTCAAATCTGTAATTTCCGCACCATAGATTTCTCAGTATTTGATCATTTTCGCTGCAATACATATACTTTGTTTTCAGGTATTTACATTTATTTCCAGCCCTTTTTTTTCTCAAACTCACAGTCGATTGTTTCTATTACAGCCAGAGTTCTATCTGCTCTCTAGGAAACTGCAACATTAGTCGTATATGCCACTTGTACTTATACAGATAGTACAGGGTATTTATTTAGAGTTTCTGCATTTTCGATTTTCTTTATTATGTCATCCAATGTTACTATGAATAACAGTGTCAATAACGGGTCTCCCTTATTCCATGCTCCATGTTCCATGTTCCATTCCTTGTTCCATGCGTATATTTGATTTAGATTAATCCATTGTCATTCCTATTAATTTTCTAATGCTTTGGGTACTTCAGTCTTTTTTAAGTCTTCCATAAGTTGCTTTCTGTTGATTTTATTGGAAACATAAAATCCACAAAAACAATTTGTGCTGCCATGTTATATCTATCAATATTCATTGGTCAATTAAGTAACTGAAACTGCGCGGAAATTTTTTTTTCCAGGCGTAGTATATGTATATACAGGATTTGTATATTTTCCTTTATTTTTATTTTTTGAGAACTTCAAGTCATAAGAAGAAAAACAAACTAAACACGCACACTAAATTCATATGTTTAGTTACAAGTGTATTACAATTTGAAAATCTCCTGTAATATATTTGAAAATTCCTTCACTGGGCATAAAACTATTACCAATTTAAACTCTTTGTTAGGAAATACGTAAATCATATTACCCAATTACCAACCTCGAAATTTTTCAGTTTCGTTTTAATGATATTGCTGGTAAACAAGGATACAATTTTCATTAAAAATTGATTAGATGCAGATAGTTTCAAATTGAATTTTCTGCACAGAAAACTTCAATTTGAATCTAGGTGACGACGGTTTGCATGGTAAACAGGAACTCATGAATGTCGGGGAGAAAAGAACACCATCGACCGGAAACTATTTCATATTTTGCAAAACAACTATGTCAAATAAAAATGGTTTCGGATAGGAATACGATAGTTTTTAAGAGAAAGTTGATGAATGCTTTTGTTTTCTAATATTTTTATATGCTAAAAGAATGGGGAAAACATTGATAATAGTAATATTTTTCTATTTTAACCGATAATGCTGTGTTAATAAAGGTATATAATTATAAATATGAATATGGAAACAGAACATATCTCATCGAACTTTATTATATTATAAATGACTGTGGTTTATAAAGTTACCTGTCCATCGAGAATTACAGAGTGTGTTTCACGCTTTAAAAAATGTATACCTAGAGATTATTCCTCGAAATATAGGCCGTTGTTTTCGATGACCTCAACCCATCTTTCAGTCAATAACTCTTCCTCTTCGGTACTGTGATTGTGAGACCCTTTGGATGCGAAACACGGTACAGCCAGTTTTCAGGTCTTCTTTATTATTGAATTTTTTTCCTCGCAGAAAGTATGCCATAGACCGGAAGAAATGATAGCGGCAGATCGTAGCCGAGCTAAATATTTTTCAGCCAGAACTGCGTTTACTCTCTTAAGGTATGTTCACATATGTTCAACTTGCGTTTCAATGTGTCTTTGAACTTGCATTATTACATGCATTAGCGCATGCATCCTAACGCAAGATAAGACGCATGCTTGTTTCCTGTCCACATGTTTGCGTCAGTTTCATTCAACATTTCTGGCGAGTTCAGTAAAGACGATTTTTTAAAAACGTTAAGAACATTTTATTTTGTAAGTACCTGCTGCTAACAGTGTAATTTCAGTTTCATGATTACAGCTGACACTGTTATGTTAATAAGAGCATGGAAAATAAGGAAAAATACAGAAAATATATATCGTCAAAGGAATATTTAGATTAATTACTACAATTTACATATTCAATTTGCAATTTTATTACTTTATATTTTATTTAATCTAAAAATCATTATTTCATGAATTTTTACCCCTCCATGAGTTCCTGTCCAGTGCTAATTTTCTAGCCTCATTCGAATGAATTCCTCGTTTTTCTGTCGCTTGTCGAACTTGTTCTTCCCGTCTCAGTCTTGGGCGACTAACTTTATTTTTTCCTTGTGTTTTCGCTTCATATATTTGTTTTGCTAATCTGTCTTCATTCCTTCTGAGGATGTGTCCTATCCAGCTCAGTTGTGTTTCTTCTATAGCTCTTTCAATTGGTTTCGTTTCCAGTTGTTCCATTACTGTCGTATTTCTCACTCTATGCCTTCTTGTAATTCCCTCTATTTTGCGTAGGAATCTCATTTCTGCAGCTGTAATTCTACTTTTGTTTCTCTTTGTTAAGGTCCAAGATTCGCTGCCGTATATCATTAATGGTCTTACTACTTTCTGATACACCTCTGCTTTTACCTCTTTCGGTATCTCTCTTTTTTATAGGAATGTTGTTTTTAGAGTGTTGTATAGTTTGCTTACTTTTCCCATTTCACCGTCCATTTTTCCGTTATCTTCTATTATTGTGCTTTAATAATCATAATTTTGACTTGCTCCATTAGCTTTCCATTGAGCATAATTTTATATTTCATTTTTGTGCCTGCAATTATCATTATTTAGCTTTTGTCGATATTTATTTCTATATTTACTTTTATGAAAATAACAGTGGACTGGTTCTTACTTTATTCTTGTTGTTGTTATGTAAGGCGTTGATAATTTCTATTACATCCTCTTTTAGTCTCCTTTTATATATTCCGGACATCCCTTCTTTTTACTCTATCAAATGCATTTTCCATACCTATATCCAATACCATTTACCCAACAGCGGTGGGTGTCGGTGCGCTACCTGTGCGTCTCGTGCGTCATGATTTTTTCTTGCGTCCTTGCATGCCTCTTCTTCAACATTACATACGTCTAACCTTTCAACAGATGCATGCGTTTTGACGACCAAAAGCTGAAGAAGTGCGGACATACATTTAAGTTGAGGTGAATAGAGTTCTAATTTATCGCTCTATCATCAAAAACCAACTCAAAGTGAATTATTCTTTCAAAATTCCACCGCACCGAATTCAAAATTCGACCGAACAACTCAACACATACCATGACCTTATTAACAAATCTTTCTCGTCTTGGTACCGGAAGAACTGGATGCCTGGGCATTAGGATTGTTGAAAAAAAACATTTTTTATTGCTGGTAACAATCCGTTTGGTGGCAAGCAATCTGATGCGTGGCAAGCTGCGGTGACAGTTCATTGACACACTACCACACTATTCATTGATATTTTTACATAGCTCTTTGGCACCATTCCTATACCTCGCAAATGCCAATCAACGGTAGTGGAGGATACTTCTAATTTCCCCGAAAGTTTCCTGGTGCTTATTCTAGAATCTGTAATCATAGCTGCTTGTAAGTCACCAACATTGAGAGACCGTGGACGACCTAATCCTTCCCTATCTTCATTACTCATGTACTCTGAACCAGAGTTGATCGGTGCAGATTGATACGACACCTTCACCCTCTAGTCCACAAATCTCACGAACAGTCTCAGATTACCTCAACTTTGCAACTTATTTCACTCATTTTAATGTTTTTTGTTAAAAACCTCCTACTGACTATTTCGCAGTGGAATCACTTTAATACTGAAATTAGACTGTTTATTTGTCAGAGCAAAAAGTTTAAATCAAATTAATCCTCTGAGGATTGAAGTATAATCCTTTATTTATCAACAAATAAAAAAGTCTAAATACTTTTGTTATCGTATATCCTAATATATTGAGTTGCAGGAATGGTATTATTTCGCCATATTAGCAGGATCTAGCCCTTAGCAGTTCGCAGGATTTAGTCTTAATGTTTGCTGATCACAATTAAATGAACAGATACATTGTCCTTATTACACAAAACTTTTCTTTGACTATTCACATGCGTAGTTTTTAAATTGTTGCATTGAGTTTGTTCGAAACTGTTTTACACCATGACGTTAGAAAATTGTTGCTGAAAAGCAATCATATAATGCTACATATGATTAGATGACATTGTTGATGACAATAGGCAAATAAACAACTCACAAGCGATTCACAGCATACGCTGCACTGAGCATATACAGCTACAGTGAGCAGTGTCGAACATATCTACTCAAAACCTGTTTATTAAATCTACAAAGTATGCTTTCAATTAGGACATTGCGTCCATTAATAGATTACTGTCTTTTAAATTTGTAACATTTTCTATGTCGTGCTTAGTAGGTTTTTTTTATTAACTGTGATTGTTATAAATTTAAAATTTATAAATTATAAGAGTGCGTAAATATTGCCAACAGTGTTTTTATGTGTGCGGAGATCCCACCTTTAAATCGCAAAAACATAATTTCACCGTGCTTGTACGAAAAGTTTACCAACTTTATTTCGAAATTAAAACTGGATCAGACCTAAGGCCCTCATATAGGTTGTAAAATTTGCCCAATATTGTTAAGGGGTTCGTTGGAAGATACAAATCCTAAAATACGGTTTTCAGTTGTAATGATTTGGAGAGAACCAATAGATCATGTCACTGATTTTTTACCTCACTAATATAGTAGTGTATTACACCAAAGTCAAAACATACCCTGTAGTATCCTCTTTTGCCATCAGCATTAGAACCAGTCGCACATAGTGTTGAACTTTTTGATCAAAAATCATCAAAATCTTGGACTCTAAGTGAAGAAGAACCCGAATCCGCCGATTATTCAAGTGATCAAGCAAAATTTCTACATGAAATTGAAAAAAACGATCGTTTATTTGACGTTTCAGGATGTTCAACAAAATCACCGCGTAGAAGAAGCTTAAACTGTGTGGGTTTCTTCCAATGCCACCAAAAGTAAAGCATAATTATCTTTAGATGAAGGTCATCTTTTGCCGTACTTAAAACCGGTGACCCTGACTATCCCTATATTGGTTTGTGATGATACGTTATTATGCACAGTCCACTTTTCAGCACCAGTTACCATCCACTTTCGCATTTTTCGAATCGCACGAAGCGATTCGATCTGGCAGATTTTGATCAATAAGTTCGCGATTTTTTTTTCCCGATCTTCCAGGCCAAAATATCCTTCCCTGAACCGACCAAACCAATTTGCACCGATGTCTTCTCAACAGAGTCCACTCGGTAAACGGCACAAAACTTGTTTTTTTTTTGTTTGGGCAGCATTCTTGCCCTTTTTGAAATTAGAAAGCATTATGTGACCTAAATGTAAGTTATCGATTGACGTTTCCAATTTGGATCTACTTAATTAACTAAAGGTAAATCTAAGCGAATCTGAACGTAAACATAAATACAACAGGAATTAATGATATGTATATAAACAATACATCATTATGAAGTATTATTACTCGGCTTGGGATGTTGGTACATAATACTTTTTTGTTTACATAGTATGTTTTATTTCCTTTTAAATATGTAAAGTTGATTATTTCTTGATTATTATTATCACATTAATATCACATCTATTTCCTCATATGACGTCTCTTTTTTCAATTTGTCTATATTCCATCTCTTTGGTTTTAAAGAAGGTCGTCCAAAAATCGGTCATTGTGCTAGGAAACATCGATACCGTGCGCGAACTGATATTCCCTGGGAATTAGTATGACAAGCATAAACAAGATTTTACATGAACATTTAGCCTCGAAGAAGATTTGTGCGCATTGGATTCCGTGGCGCGTGGAACAAAAAGAAATAATTGGGGTCCAAATCAGGACTGTACGGCGTATGACATGCCAAAAGAAGCGGCTGATGCGTTCAAAATGTATGTTTTGGAAATACCTCAATCGGAATGGAAAAAGTGCTATGAAAATTGGTCCTAAAGTATGGAAAAACGTATCGATCATGGCAGAGAATATTTTGAAAACCAATAAAACCAGCATAATTCGAACATTCCATACACATGTGCGAAAATGTACACCTTTGTCCTTAATTCGTTATTTAATCTCAAACAACTAACCTTTTTGTAGAGTTTTAAATCCGAAGAAATTCCGAAATTAGCTTTCTCCGCCTTCTCATTTGTCCGTTTGCAACGCACATTCTGGTATACAAACTTTATGGTGCAAGGGATCTGATGAGGACGTAGATGTAGCGTTTGTTTTGAGCATTTCTTGAGTTTTAATATAATATAGGGATCGGTACCCTAGAGCGCTCACGAAGACCCATTTTTCATCTATTTAACCCCCGCCCCAAGACCCTTGGTGTCTATTTAATGAGATGGCCCTTGTATTATTGAATGATATTACCCCACACATTTGGCGGGTCATGGAATCAAATTAATATGGATCTCTTCAATAAAGTTTATAGAAGCTGCAGCAGCATGACGCCCAGCGTTATTTTGTTGAAAAATTGGATTTATGGCCAATTTAAGGCAGATCAAATCATAGGGATACACTACTTTTTGGAAATAATATTGCACTGTCATGTTGTCTCTGTTAAATTTATAAGTAGCATACTTTTAGACGGGATAGAACACCATATGCCTATTGTTCGGTTTCATAACGCTCAACATCAAACTGAGGTTGAAGTGTGTCTTGTTTATGTATCACTTCATCTGATCTGACTTTTTCGCCCATCATATCCCCATAAACAAAATCGGGTTTGATCATTGACGAAGGTTGATACCATTCCACGTTTGTTGCTATCCATATGACCTTATACGGTAGTACACCATAGTTACAAGTAGATCCTGTTCTCTAACCAGTAATTAAAGTAATTAAAGCCGCAGATTGAGTTGTTCGAAATCAGTTCTTGACAGGTATAATTCTTAGATATTGATATTGGATTTTTTCGATTTTAGGGATTATCCAATCAAGCTCTGAGTACTGTTAGGGTAGATTTTTAGAAATTAACCGAAAAACATGTCTTGACTTTTTGGGACCGATTGAAAATTGGGACCGCTCCTCAATTTCTGGAGCTAAATTCTGGAAAATCATTAGTGACAAGTTTTTCAATACAACCCAGAAACGAAGCGCTAGAGCTAGGAATATCACACACTAACTTTACCAGGGCCAAAAAAAGCCAGATTGAGCAAATCAAAAATCAAAAGAATGCTGCTCTGCTTTTCTAATAACCAGGGGATTTCCGTTGCTCGAAATTGTTATCGCTCACTTTCAGAACGCCCTAGAATAGGCCGGTTTACGAAAAGAATTGCTAGGGACGACCAAGTGACTCTCCATCCATTCAACATTAGCCTATCGAAGTTCACTGCTGGACGTACGCCTCCCTTAAGAACTTCCACTGTGTTCGGTCTTACGTCGTCTGCACCCAGTTTATTTTGATGCGTTTTAGGTCATCAGTCCATCCGGTAGGGAGGCATCCTACGTTTTTGAAGACTTCCGATCTATCTAGGTCTCTATTCGAGGATTCGTTTTGTTCACCTGCCATCAACCGCTCTCGCAACATGACCCGCCCAGTTCCACTTCAACATTGCTATTCTTTCTACGGCATTAATCACTTTCGTTCGTTTGCGTAGTTCTGTGTTTGGTATTTAATCTCTGAGAGAAACTACCTGCAATGTCGGTTCCATAGCTAGTTGTATCACTCGTATCATTCTAATTGTTTGTTTTGTCATTGTTGAAGTATCTGCACCATATGTGAGAACTGGAAGGACATACTGGTAGAAACTTTTTTTTCTTCAAACAAACCGACAATTCCAACTTTAATATATGATCTCACATTTCCGAAAGCAACCCAGGCAAGTCCTATTCTTTTGGAGATTTCACGAGTCTGATTGTCTCTGCTGATACTAATCTCGCGTTCCAACTACTTAAAAAATGTAGTTTCCTCTACTCTACTTAATTTTGAATCCCACTTTATTGGATAATTCGATGAGATCTTTTAACATCATAACAGCATCGTCCAGACGGTCAGCTATTAAGACTAGGTCATCGGCGAGTCTCAAGTAGTTGAAGTTTTCACCGTTAATGTTCACTCCTAAGCCTTCCCATCGTGTGTATTTGCACATGTGTTGAAGTGGAGTATTGAAAACTTTTGACGAAATGGTGTCGCCTTGGCGAACACCTCTTCCTATATCAAATTTGTCTGCGTTGTCGTGGAGTTTGCAGTGGCGTTTTCATAAATATCTTTGACGAATGCAGTATAGAGGTAGTCAATTCTGCAATCTGATAGAGCTGTAACATCGTATACTGGTGTACGTTTCGAATGCTTTTTCGTAATCTATAAAGATAAGCATTAGAGGTTTATTATGCTACATCGACTTTTCAATATTTTGGTATTTTCAATATTTGGAGGTGGTCATTAGTGCCATAGCCTGTCCTGAAGCCAGCCTGTTCTCTCGGCTGGTATGAGTCTAGTCTATTGCATAGTCGATTTGTGACGATTCTGGTTAACAACTTGTGTATGTGTGATAGGAGATTGATCGGTCGGTAGTTTTCGATATTCGTTATGTCTCCCCTCTTATATAATAGTACTATCACAGCATTGTTCCAGTGGGATGGTGTTGTTATCTTTAAAAAACATTTATTAAAGAGAATTATCAATGCTTCTAATAATTTGTTTCCTCCCATTTTGATACGTCTGCGACTACTCATTATCTCTAGGATATTTGTGATTCTTCATCACAAATAGTGCTCGGTTTACTTCGCCCAGTGTGATATCTGGAACGACCTCTGATCGTTGATTTATAACTCTGGTTATTTGGTTATCTAAGGTTCATTCTATTTGTTTTTTATATAGCTCGGCATAAAACATTTCTACCATTTTTGGAATTCTGTCCATCAGCTTACAAATGTCTTTCTTCCCTTGAAAATGTTTTCTTGTCTGAGAACCTTTAGGCTCTTATTCTTTTCTATGATATTATTTACTTTCTCGGAGTTAACTTTTCTTATATCCTTTCTCACAACATTCGAAATTTCTTTATTTAACTATCATAGTCGTGGATTATTTAATCTATATTTATTCTTTAAATCGTTTCTCTCCTTCGTCTCTCTTCTTTTTGCTGTAACAGCAGATTTTTTTAGCCTCTTTGATAATATTTATTATCGATGCATGCAGTTCTTCGATGACCTAATACTAGTGACCTAACCAGGTGACTCTAGGAAGTTCAAACTCGTTCTGAAAAGAAGCTAATTATATTGCCAGCTATAACCCAACGCCACAAGTTTCAATACTTTATTTACACACCTCTTATGTTCGACGACCACTGTATATTTCTTTACCAAATTTAAATGGTTTACTGCTTGCTGTAGTACCTGTTTTTTAACAAAAATGTATTAAAATCGAATACCCTCTTTTACAAGTTCAAGTGTAACTATTTATAAACAAGCACTCGCATTCCCAGTATTCATTCTCGAATTGAAAATACTTCTCTCTCATTGCATTTAATTTAGTTGTTTAAAATATATACAGAAATTAGTCCAATCGAGCGTAATAAACTGTAGACCGGTATATGTTAAGAAAACAGGTACTATTTACATATGAAGCCCCAGTTGTTATAGTTATTTTCCAACGTTATTTTCTGTTTCATATCCGCTTATATGAAAAACAGTTTGCTCTAGCGCTTCATGAACTTTACGTCTGCAAATTAAATTGTATCGAAACGTAAAAGTTACTTGGTAACCTCGATCGTAAATTACTGTATTTATGGTTGTCGTCACTCATCTATCGTCGCATAAATCGCACGACTATTGCATTTTGTGTCAAATGGTTCGTTTATTATTCGCAATTGTTATTCTCTTGATCTTTGAACTTTATTAGACCTCTTTTTTACTAAAGGCGTTGGTTTGGCGTGTGAAACTATTTCATTATATAGAATGTATATATTGTCTTAAAATTAATATTTAATGAAGATTTGATTAGTTTTAAATTTTTATGTATACTGTTTTAAATTATACATTAATTAATACTAATCCTATATAATTTATATCCGAACTAATTAATTAAAATACTTCAATTTTATTAGTTTTATTAGTTTATTAGTCATTTAGTTATTTTAATTTTAGTAAGCAGGTTTCCTGCTTTACATAGTAGTGGTAAATTAAAATACTATACAGCATCGTTTCTCAACTTGGGGGCCCCGTTCAGGAATATGGAGGGTCGCAATGTATTCAAAAAATAACATCCGTATTATTTTATTATTATATTAGTATTTTTATTTTAAAAACAAAGGCCAGAAAATTAAATATTACCAGGTAATAACAACATAAATTGAACTTAAAGGAAGTAATAGCCAAAGTTGTTTGAAATAATAATTTAATGCGACGGTTGATTTTGTTTTTCACTTAAAAGTTTTTCTGTACGTGGCAACTGGAAACATACATATTAGCAAACACACATAATCAACTTATTTTCCACTGATAATAGACAATTTCTATATTTAGTTTTTAAAGCTACCATAGACGGGAAGCTTTTTTTACATAAGTAAGAAGTAGTGAAGAGGATCAATGTTTTCAAAGCTTCCGTTACTAGACTTCCGTATTCAATTCTAGTTGTAGAGTTTTGTCGATATTTCAATAAGTCGGTTGTGAATCTCAAGATAATTCAGCAACTACAACAACATTTTCATCAAACGGATTGTGACCCATCTTACGTCGTTGTTATCTGGAAAATATTCCAGTAACTGAATTTTCAATTCACGAAAATGCATTTTCATGCTCTCCAACATGCGATCAATAACAGAATTTTCTAAATCCATGTTTTTTGTAGTATAATCCGAAGTTAAAATGATTGCATCAAAATTGCGTTTTTCAAGACGTATAATCCAAATATCAGGCTTCTTGATGTAGGCATTGACTTTGTCTGTTATTAGTGAAATATTTTTGTTAGGGCCTTGTAAACTCGTATTCAAGTCATTCAAATGTGAAAATATATCACTGAAGTAAGCCAACAGTAATAAAGTTTGTCGATCTTGTAAAAACTCTAAAAAAGAGCTATTTTTATCTGTAAAAAAGATTTTCAATTTATCACGCAATTCAAAAAGCCTCGTTAAAACTTTTCGTCACGACAACCACCTGACTTTCGTATGGAAAAGCAGTGAGTCGTATTTGACACCCATTTCTTCGCACAATGTGGAACGCGAACGAAATCTAATCTGTCGGCTTTTAATAAAATTAACAAATTTTACGGCTTCTAACAGAACATTTTCTAAATTATCTGTTTTGTAAATTACCATTTTTGAAGCAAGCGCATTTCTGTGAAGAAAGCAGTGCGTCTGTTCCATATATGGTATAATATCTTTTAATTTTATTATCACACCTCTGTTCGTTATCGCTTTCGCACCGTCAGTACATACCGCAATCAAATCATTAAAAATTGGGGATTGATTTGCAAAATATCATATTTTCTTTAATTGGCCCCTCGCATTCGTTTCGGACAAAACACAAAAATTGCGCCAAGTTCGACACATCTGTTGACTCGTCGAACAAAATAGGAAAAAAAATCACTTAATTTAACCATTTCAATTATTTGATCGTGAACATCACTGGCCATTTATTAATACGTCTCTAGATTGTGTTATTTAAAAGGGGTATAGTTTTCAGCTTTGTTGCTTCTTCCGGGCTTATCATCACATTGACCGTATCAATGGCAACAGGTAAAATGAGCTTTTCTACAATCGTGTGGGGCTTAGACTCCTTGGCCACTCTTAATGCTACTAAATAGGCTGCGTAAAGGATGCTATCATTTTACAAGTGCGTGCAAGTGCAGGGCATAGGTTCGAATTGGCAAATCTAATATACAAAAAAGGGGTTACACGAGCCTTCTAGTTTGGTATTTGGGGCTGTGTGTCGTATTTCGGTATAAGTGTAACGGCTCATTGACACATACATTCGCTATTGACGATTCTTCATTTAATACAAAGACAAATAAATCTTTGGTTTTTTTTTCTCGATTTGTAAGGGTGTGAACATGCTCTTGGGAACTTATAAGCCATTTATAAATAAGAACGATGCTTCATAAATCACGGTGCAGAAAAAAGTGCGAATCGTCGTCGTGTTAACCGGCCGATATAAAACTTTGATAAACGTCCAATTAGCATATTGTATTGAAAGGGTCGTAATGTTTTTTACTTAACTTTTTGGCTATTTAATAGGTCGCGACACTAAAAAGGTTGAGAAACGATAGTGTAAGGTCATCTTTATCCATTGGCCAAAATTCATAATACTGTCATTATCATTATGATAAACTTCATCGACACTGGCTCCATGACGTTTGGAAGACTACATTTTCTATAATTTGATCTCAGTGTATAACTTCTTCCTAACATATTTTTTTTGTATCTGGCTTTGTTTTTTATGAAGTTCTAAACGTTCTCCATTGCGTTTTCATTTATTCATATTGTCGTCGGGCCGGCGATTGTCCCGCAGCTCTAGCATTGCTTCATACTATTCGATAAAGCAACAGTAATACAGACCCATTGCGCAAATCATCAGTAATATTGTCAGTTTCACTATCCCACGATACTGATGACTGTATTTCAGGAAATCTAGACTTCGTCATTTCATTCCATCACTAATTTGTGTTAGTCATGAATGTTACTGTCATTATTTCTGATTACTGATATTATTATTGAGAGTGTAAGTTTCGCTTAAGAGGTTATGGTGTACGCGCAGATACCATTTCAACCATCGCAAAAGCCAGTTTACATCCAAATAAGGTTATGGTATGTATTTGGTGGGATTGGAAGGGAATATTTTATTATGAGCTTGTTACCCCTTTTTTTACTTATTTGGTTTACGGCTACGGCAGTCATTTGTCGGAGGCATTTGGTTCATGGATCACGGATGGATCTCGTCGCCACTTCGATGAGAGTGCCTCTCCGTTCTTCGGAATAAAAAAAAACCTTAAACTGGGAAAATGATCTACTTACTGCAAAAAGACTCAGTTAACTGTAAAAATTATTTAATAATCCCAAGCACAAGTTCAGAGGCAAACAAAAAAAATATATATAAGAAATAAATAATTATAATCCAGAAAAATTTAATGTAATGCTTTTAACTACCCTACTTAACTAGGCATAATAAAGATGAAAATGTTCAACATTAAACTAACCGTGTTAAAGTGTAAGGGATCTTATCTGGCGTTCGTGAAACACAAAATGATGGTAGAAAAATAGTAATTGAATAATAAATGAGTAATAATAGTGAAAATAATAATAAAATAATGTCTGGCTTTTATCCTTTGTGGTGCTGTTTAAATATCCAACTATTTGAAAAGTCTCGTAACTAAGATGAACGGTTACTGACATGTACGGAGTTTAGAACGTTTGGTATCATAAATGACCCTGATCATAAATGACCCTGATCAAAAATGTCATACGCTTTCATACTTAATCTGGACTGTCTGCGGCGTCGACTACTAGGTCGTTGTCCGTCTTTTTGGCATGGAGACGAGTGATCCGTACGAAGCGAGGTTTTCGACTGCCTCTACGCCACCGCGGAGTATCCGGGTACGCTTTGAAGCAAGATATGTGAAGGACAGTACTCCCTGTAGTGACCGATAATTTTTAAATGTTACAAGCTCTTATCAAAAAATTATTAATTTGAAGAAATACTGTTCAAAATTAAGTTAATTAAAGAGAGTAATTGACCGAAAACTATCTAAATTAATCAATGAAAAGGACATTCCGTTCCTTCGAAACAATGCTAGACCACACGTGGCTTTGTACACCCAACAGAAACTTTTACAACTTGACTGTGATGTTTTGCTCGATCCATCGTACTCCCTGATCTTGCACCCTCCGACTACCGTTTATTTAATTTACTTGGAAACAGTTTAGATTGTAGAAACTTTACTTCCTCGAAAGAATTTTTATGAGTACGGAATTATTGCACTTACCGGTGAGATGGAGAAGGGTTATCAAACAGAACGGCACATATATTGATTAAATGTAATTTTTAGTAAACCTAATGATTCTTCAATGTTTCTCAAAAATAACGGGATGAACTGTTACGGGTCATTTTACAAGTTCACAGATACAGGTTCGAACTGGCAAAACTAATATACAAAAATGGATTACACGAGTCTTGTAGTTTGGTATTGGTGACTGTGTGTCGGATTTCGGTATAAGGGTAACGGCTCATTGACATGAAAACTTTTAATTTGAATTTGTGCTTTATTCTTTGAAAATAAAAATCATCCTTGAGCGAAATAGCAGGTATGGCGGTTAATAATTGTCATTTTTTTTTAGATAAAGTTAAAAAAAATGGTTTATTCAAAGTATGCGCCATAGCTAACTACAAGTTTTTCCCATCACTCTGGCAATTTGTGGAAGCCCTCCCAGAAAAACCGTTGTTTTTTGAGGTGATCCAGTCATCAAGCTATTTTTCAACATCTCCACAATTGTTAAAGCGTTTTATGGAAAGTGCGTCAAACATCGATGAAAACAAGTGGTAGTCAGAATGGCCAAGCCTGGTGAGTACGGCGTATGAAGCAAGAGTTCCCTGCCAAGTGCAGAAATGGTGCCTCTGATGGCTTTCGCTATGTGTGATGGGGCGTTGTCGTGCTGAAAAATCCCTTTTCCATGTCTTGGGTCAGTCTGGGTCAACCCATGATCCTCTGCATTTTGTGTACTCGAAAGATATTTATTTTTCGTTTCCAGTCACAATTCGAGAAAGCAAAATTCGCACACCGTTTTTGGCTTTTACATCTGTCTGTTGTTCAGCTGATGTGGTACCCATTTTCCTAACTGGATCTTTCCCATGGCATGCAGACGATCAAAAATAGTTTGACGACCAACATTTAGCCTCTCTGCCATTTGTTGTTGAGTTTGCATTCAATTCGGCATATCGTCTTCTTCCAACAATGGTTGCAATTCGAAATCTTCAATTTTTTTTGGTTGACCTGGGCGTTATTTGTCTTTCAAGTCGAAATCACCACTTTTGAATCGTCTAAACCAACGCCCATAAGAGTCGTGTGTGGTGGCATTATCATCGTAAGTTTCCGCAAGTATACGACAACTTTCACTCGTGTTTTTCTTTTGATTCGACAAGAAAAGCAGTACTTGCCGCAAATCATCTTTATTTGGCTCGATACTCGACTTGTTTACCACACGAAAAAAATATGACGCTAACTGAAAATCGTTTAAACATAACATAAAATGGCTTTTTGAAAGGTACTATCATAGTAGCAAAATGACATAAGGTATTGTTCCTCAACCTGGGGTTATGACCCCAGAGAACTAGCAACACCATTGTTGAAAATTTTAGATACATAAATAGCAACCCTCGTATAAAGGGTATGTCCACCTCGGTTATTGCAACACTATGCAACTTTGCGAGGTATGGGCCAAATTAGGTGGCCTATATTTAATACACAATAATTAACTATATTATTAAATACAGGTACTACGTCTAGATCTCCTCGGTTACTAGAAGGAAAAAATTCATCGACATCTTAAAACCGGTTTCATATACCGGTTTCTATAATAATAAGCTCTCTCAAAGTAATCGAACCAGACCCAATCGTCTTTAATTTTGAACATCGGACAATTTAGGTGAACGTTATATGGTAATGCCACCTAGAGGTAGTCATCTCTTCTTGCATTGTCATGCTATGGTGTCTTTGATCTACCTCTGCCCCCTTTTCACACCTCCATGATTTTCCTTGGTATTCGGTTTCCTGGCATTCTTGCCACGTGTCCCTCAAATAATCTGGACCCTCAAATAATCTGCAATATCCAGATCTTTGTATAATTGTTTGGGTTCGAAGTTAGACCTGATCCTCTCAATTCCATTGTCATTCACAGGACCAAAAATTCTTGAATACTCTTCTTTCAAATTCTGCACACATCTCTTCTGTTTTCTTTGTGAGGGTCGATGTCTGGCAGACTACTGGTTGAATGTGTGATTTAGAGGTCCTAGCTTTCGTGTTCCTTTGAATAAATATAGATTTAGGGCAAAATGGAGGGAATAAGTAACTTTGCGAGTTTTCTTAATACTATTTTTTGATATCTCCCTTGATGATGTTGTTTTCGTCAAGTTTACTTCCTTTGATAAGTAATTTCCTTCAGAATTTCAATATTTTCTTCAATATAATCTGTAAAAAAGATTTTCAATTTATCTCGCAATTCAAAAAGCTTCGTAAGAACTTTTACTCGCAACAACCACCTGACTTTAGTATGGAAAAGCAGTGAGTCATATTTGGCACCCATTTCTTCGCACAATGTGGAAAGTAATCGGTCGGAAAGCAATCTGTGTGGAAAGCAATAGTGTACAATGATCGGCTTTTAATAAAATTAACAATTTTTACGGCTTCTGACAGAACATTTTGTATATTATGTGCCATCTTTTTTGTAGCAAGCACATTTCTGTAAAGAAGCAGTGCATCCATTTCACATGTGACATAATGTATTTTAATGTTACCATCACATCACTATTATTCCCCGTTCTCGCTTTCGTGCCATCAGTACATATCGCACTGCATTTATTAAAGTCGTAGTTTTCGTTTTGTGTTGCATCAATAAAAATATTAGAGTCCCTTTTTCGCTAGTGGCACGACCAGGGATTGATTTGCAAAATAGCATATTTTCTATAATTAATCCCTCGCATTCATATCGGACAAAACACAAAAATTACGACACACTGTTCAATCAATCATCCGTTTAAAAATGCCTAGAAACATGATATATAATTTTAACAGATCAATAATAATTGCTTCGTTATAACAGGGCTTTAATCAAAGTGATATCGCGGAAATTGTAGGTGTTTCCCAAAGTGCTGAATCGAAAATTCATAAAAAATTCCAACAAGACAAATTACGTTAAGGATCGCACCAGAAGTGGTAGAAAATGATGTACAACAGCTGCACAAGACCGGCAGATATTAATGATAACTCGAAGAAATTGTCTTGAATCTACAAGTGGTATATCAAGGGAGGTTGTTAGGCTTGAAGGGGTAAACGTTTCACGACAAACGATAACACGCAGGCTGAAAGCGGTAAATTTGCATCGCAGAAGACCTTTATGGTGGTTCATAGTCCTAACTGGAGTAACGTGCCAAGTGATGTTCTCCTATGAGACTACAATTGGCTTAGTTTCTGTTTCATGAAGAACATTAATTTGGAAAGCTCCAGGTCGACAAGCTCGACTAGAAACAGCTCAACCACGTATCCTATTTTTAGGTGGGAGCGTGATGTTTTAGGGTGATATTATGAGGGATACACGGACATATCGACTGATCACTGGTGCTGTGTACATCGAGGAAATTTTAAATCCTGTTGTGCGTCTGTTTCGAGGCGCCGTGGGAGATAGAGTTGTTTTCATGGATGATATTACATCCTCTTCATCGAACAGCAGCAGTACCAAATTTTCTTGAAGAGGAGAGAATAACCAAGTTATGGTGTCAAGCAAATTCCCCGAACATGAATGTCAGTGAACATGATTGGGACATTTTGAAAACACGCATCAAGAAACGCAACAATCCTCTTACCCTGCGAGAACTAAAAGATGCTGCTCGTACCGAATGTGAGAGAATTATACAAACCCAAATTGATCATTTAATCGACAGCATGCCAAATCGCCTACAGACATGCATACAGACCAATGGAGGAATTACTGATTATTAGTTGTATTGAAAGTTATTCTTTTCAACCGCCCAATCAATCGAAACTAAATTTAATTTGTATGGGCGATGCCATTATATACTATGGTCAAGAATTATGATGACTTTTAAAAATTCTTTCCCTTTACGTATTGATATAACCATTTGTTTTTATATCAACTTGTTGAGATGACTGTCCTTGAGATCTAAGAGAAGTTTCATATAATTTCGCTAAGTTAAGTTAGAAATTATATTATGATTGTAAAAAATTTTTGTCGGCAAGTTTTTAAAATGGGAAAATTTATCGATCAAAGAATTTGCATTAAATTGTATGTAAAAAAACAATATTTTTTGTTATTGCTATATTGCAATATTGTTGAAGCTATTGAAGATGATTCTTATATAAGAGGACTTTCCGCGTCAATTAATGAAGAAGGTAGTACCAAAATCAAGAATCTTGTACGTCGATTAAGTATTAGGATATCGTATGGATCAATCAATCTTCAATGTTGGTTTCGCGTGTCTTCCTGTCCAAAACTGATTTATTTTTCATCACATCGTCGTTTTAAACATGCTCAAGCTGTAATTTCTTTGGATGCATTTGGAGCATTCTGAGCTGCATAATCACTGGTGATGAGACATGGATCTATGCACATGAATCCAGAAGAGCTCAGCAATCAAGCGAATATTGTTCCATTATCATGGTACTCTCTATTACGAGTGGCTTCCAACTGGCCAAATAGTTAATAAAATATTATTTAAAGCGTTAAAATTTAGTTTTATTAAAAATATTACTTACATAACATAATGCGTCTTTTGGGCCGATTCGGAAATAAAAACATCAAGATTTATGACAAAACAATTTTGCATTACACATTTACATCATACAGCAGCCAAACCCAATCTGCCACAAATATCACGAAAAGAATGGATTCTAATTAAAATGATAGCCTGTGCGTACTGTAGTCCTAGTGCGTATTTCGCAACCTTCTTGAAAACAGGCCTAACCAACCAATAATTTAATTGTATCTTATATTAAGCTTAGTAGCAATTTCAAGAAATAACGATCTTGATTCTCGCATCCCAATTGGGTTTTTGAATAAAAAATAAATATCAATTTTTTACTTTATTTTAAAACTTTATCATAAATAATATTAATAATGGATGCACAAAAACTTAAGAAAAGATTTACAATTAATTATGAATGAATTAAAATTTATAATTTTTTTTTTAATCACGTGCTTGCGAACGCGCCGCGATTGGCTGCCATGTGTGTGACGTCATTATGATAAACTGTTTTCACGTCAGTATTGTCAACGGTTTTTACCTGTATATATGCTGTCAAAATTATTGTTGGTTAAGTACAAAATAAAATATTGTTGGTTACTAATTTAGTTCAGTAATATGCGACAAAGGGTTCATAAAGGTTAATTCTGATAATATCCCTACTGTGAATATTTTTATGGTCACATATTTATAATATTAAATTATATTTTTATTATAATAACTTGATCATAACTTATTAAAAGAACATTAAGTAAATGTGTTTTTTAAAAGTAATTAGTTATTATTTTTTTTTAAATGAATATTCATAAATTTATGTTGATATTATAGGTGATTGTTCAATCAGTAATGCTACAGCAATGATAACAATAGTCTGTAAAAGGCAACATATTATGATTAATAACTGAGAAAATCAAACTCTTGTATTCTTCCAATGACGCATGCTCTATGAATACGTAGAGCAGCAATTCGTTTGCCTTATAAAAGCTTTATTTTGTGACAATTTTATATCGCAACTAACCGAAGGCGGTTTAATTAATTTTATATTTTTATCTTCAAGAAGTGAAACAATGTTTTAGAATACACTATTAAATATGCATAATAAAACTTTCCCCGACGAGGATAATATGGATAATATATTTCAGTAGATTATAATATATAAACTACATTAATAATCAATTTAGAGTAACCAAATCACTATCCAAATTTACATACATATTTATTTTTATAATAATTCGATTATTTTCATTGAAGTTTGCAATACTTCTAAAACCACAACGATTCTTCAAATCACCACACTAAACTCTATTAATAATATTTTCAACAAAAAATGCCATATTACATTATTGCTTTAATGAAGGTTTCAGTATTTTTAAAACGATAGGGATTTTTCGGCTTACATGTTTTACAAACCTCCACATTAGACTCTTAATTTGATAATGTTTTCAAATATAAATAAATCCTGCTACTAACTATCTATAATGCATGACCGGCTAGAGATTTCTCAAGTAAAACAAGGTACCTAACCCTTTTTTTGGAAGTGGAAATTTCTGTACTTTTCGACCATCTACAAATGAGATTATCCTGTAAAACTTTCATAAGTATAAGGCTTTTCATAATTACCTTCCAAATTGGGGGTCCAATTTTGTTCTTGTCTATTCGCGCTTTCTTGAATATTATTACTCGTATCCTACAAAATAGACAATCCTGTAGGGCTTTCTCATTGTTATTACCATCGGTTGTGTTGTTACATGTAAGTTCTTTGCGGATATGCAGGAATATCCCTTCCTACAAATTTGATACGTTAATATATTTTCCATACATAAATTAAATAATATAAATAAAAGTAATGAAAACCAAATGCAAAAAACAAAAGGAACCCTAATCTAATTTCAATATTTCATTCTGAACTTACCTTTGAGCCTCCATATCGATATGATATATGAGTATAACGTCGAAAACAGCACCGAAAGCCTAAATATCAATTAAAAACAAGTATATTGTCAAATCGCTAGCAAACCAATAAATGCAGTCAAAGATATCGGTTAATCCTATAGAACAATGACTAAGATCGATAAATTGTTTTATTTGCCCGGGACTCCGATTCTTTCCGAACATCTTTTCGAAAGGGTGAGAAAGAAAATTTCGGTATAACTTCCGAATTGTTCCGAGCCGACCCGATATTGGCGTTCGTCTTTACTTAAAAATGTAGTTTTCAGTTTGATATAACTCTTTAAATATAAGGAAAAAATAAATATGGTTTTGATATAAAACTTATATATGATCTTTCCATTCATGACAAAAAAAAATGTTCAAAACCCCATTTATTTGTCTGGTCTAAAACTCACTAAGCAATGTAATATATCTTTGCTCCTACTTTGAGCATTGTGAACTATCAATTTGGATGCACGTTAATGCACTATAAGCAATATATTTTTCAAAATAAAGTAAAAAATATTTAAAAAGCACCCTATAATAACAATCTTATTAATGTCTGGTTTGTGACGAATTATTTTAGAAACAAAGACAATATTTGGTTTTGAGAGCTAGTAAATGTTCATAATAATTCCCTCTCGACACTAATGGTAACAGGACCGCTTTTGACAATTATAAATTACCAGAAAATATAGGAAATTTCAGAGTGACAGAGCAGACAGAGCATCATAGAATTTCAGATATTATTTCTCTACTTGACAAGAAATATACGGGCAGATCAGGTACGGCAATTAGTCCAGAAAATTCGATGCGTTTTATCTTAAAGATTAGGGTGACCCATAAGTTTGAACAATTTAAACACCTTTTGTATGGTATATGCAAAACTATGTTTAACATTAACTCATTTAATGTATTTCTATTATATGCTATTATCGTGTACTATTTACTATTAAATAATTGACGATTTCTGTTTTTATAAACATTCCCCTCTGTGCTACCTGAAGTTTTTGAATTGATTGGGATGTGATTATCCAAGTTTGACTTCCGTATATCATAACCGGTAGAACGTGCTGATCGAAGACTTTCCTTTTCAGGCAAACTGGGAGTCTGCCTATTAAACACAATGTTGAGCCTGCCAAATGCCTGCCGGCCACATTTAACACGCCGTTCCACTTCCCGGGCGGTATTCCCCTCCATTGAAATCCTCTGCTCAAGATATATAAAGCTGTCAACAATAAACAAATCCCTTCCTAAAACTGAAATTCTTCTGTCCTGAGCTATTGAGTTATTGAACATAACCTGGCTCTTTTTCAGGTTTATTTTCAAACCAAATGGTTTGCCAGCCCTTTGCAGTTCTTGTATACGTCTTTGCAGTTCCTCTGGGTCTTGTGAAAGGAAAACGATATCATCTGCAAATCTAAGGTGGTTTAATTTTGCACCATTGATCTTTACACCATCCTGTTCCAAATCCAGTTTACGAAATACTTCTACAAGGCCAGCCGAGAAAAGAATAGGCGATATTGCGTCACCCTGCCGTACACCTCGTTCTACATTAATTCTCACTTCAAGATCATCAAGGTGAATTGTAGCTGTAGCTCCATCATATATCGATCCTAATAGGTTTACATATGCTTTATCTACCCCTTGGCTAAGCAGTGCATCCATTATTGCATGCTTTGAGATGGAGTCAAATGCTTTTTCGTAGTCGATGAAAGTCAAGCACAGTAGCATGGTGTATTCGTTGGGCCTTTCTATGGCCTGCTGTACAACCTGAATGTGATCCATTGTACTGAATCCACTTTGAATCCTGCTTGTTCTTTTGGTTTTGCGTCATTCAGTTGTTTTAATATTCTTTTAGAAATTATCTTAGTGAAAATTTTGTACATTACTGATAGGATGCTTATTGGACGGTAGTTCTTTAAATCTTCCTGTTCTCCCTTTTTATGTAAAATGATCACTTGTGCATTTTTCCGTAAGTCAGGCACTTTTTGTTCTTTGAGGCATTTTGAGTATAATTTAGCCAGTGTTTTATGTAACGTCCGATCACCAGCTTTTAGCATTTCGACAGCTACACTGTCCTTTCCTGGAGCTTTGCCGTTTTTCATCGATTCTATAGCATTTGTTACTTCCTCCACCAGAATATCTGGCATTTGTTCTTCCGTGGGTGTTGTTGTCTTCGATTGGTTCTGATCTTCATATAACTGGGAATAAAATTTTCTGACAACCTCTAACATTTACGTACGTGCCCTGCATATTGTGCCATCCTCACGCCTTAAGGCATATATTTGCGTTCTTTTGTTTCTCAGCTTCTGTTTAATCTTGTTAATTCCTTTGTTTTCTTCCAGGGTTTTTTGCACTAGCTGCATGTTGAATCTGCGAGGGTGTCCTCTCTGAAACGTTTTCTTATAGTTTTACAGAGCTCAGTGTACTCGACCCTGCCAAAAGGACTACCTGCATTTCTCATTGCCCACCGTTTCTTCATTAAATCAGTGGTCTCACTGGTGATTTTTGTCTGTTTGAGACATTTTTCTTCTGGTTCTATTGAAGCAGCCCTTTGAAGCACATTGTTGGCGATTTCTTCATATTGAACTGATAGTTCCACTTCCTCCGGATCTTGTAACACAGTAAACCGGTTTGACAAAGCAATCTGAAAATCGCTTCCTCTCTCCAGCAGTTTCCCAGAATCCACTTTGCGCTTCTTTGATCTTACCATTCTTTCGCGTTCTCTTCGACAGTTAATCCTTACTTTTGCTCGTACCATTCGGTGGTCACTTCCAACATTAAAATTGTTAAGGACTGTACAATTGGTAAATATTGTTTTGTCGTTGGTCATGATGTAGTCAATTTCACTTGTGAGCCCAGATGGGCTTTTCCAAGTCCATTTTCTGTTGATATTTTTCTTATAGAACGAATTCATAATATATAGTTCTTGTCTTTCAGCAAAATCAACCCATCTGTCACCTTTAATATCTCGCTCACCAGTTCCATATGGGCCAGTTGCATTTTCGTCAGTTCTTGTGGTTCCAATTCTGGCATTAAAATCACCCATCGGGATTTTGTATCTACATTTCTCCTTGTATAAAAGCTGGACCACATCATCATAAAATTCGTCAATTTCCTCATCCCTGTGGCTTATAGTTGGTGCATAAGCTTGGACGATTTGTATACTATTACCAACCATTTTGGGCTATATGTTTTTTACCGCCCTTGGGGATAGAGCTTCAAGACTCAAGAAATGATTTAAGTTCCATTTTTGTTGTCTCTAAGAGTACGAATTGATACCGGCTCAAGGTATATTGCTAATTAGTCGAAAGATGACTTTGATTAACCGTATTGTTGTTAATTTGAAGATTAGTGTAAATTGTGTTATTTTGAAGGTTAGTCTGTTTTAAGTATCGAAAGATGCAAATTGATGAAACAGTCAACCCAAAAGTCAAAAGATTATCATAATACAAAATATAACCGTCATGAAGATTTTTGAGGTCAGAAAATGGAGGACTTAATGTTCTATCACATCTCTTTCTATATCGCTAGTATAATTACACAGGTAGCCATGATTTTTGTAACATTGATGAGAATGTTCTTTTTGAGTTTCAATTATTAAAACACCTTTTCATAGAAATTGCCTAGCACGTCCCATTTTCAAATTACTATTATACTAATTATATTTTAGTTATTACTAATTATATCATGGGAAATTTGAAACTATTTGTACGTGACTTTGGACTGGACAATGTAGGAATTACCACAAAATCGTAGAGGTGGTATTTACACAGTATGTTACGAACTTTTAAGGGCAGTTTTATTGTTTTCTATAGTTTATTTCGTTTCTGCTTTTTTACAGTACAGTCTAGTGTTTGAGTCGACTTTTTATAAAATGACAAGTTCTAGTCGTCGATTTTGCAAAAATGCAACGGATACGTTTTGTTATATATACGGATGATTTATTTCATTTTATTTCGATTTATAGTCACAAGCTAGTTCTATATCCAAGTTAAAAAATCATATCTTTTATATTTTAACTGCCAAATTGGAAATCAAGATAAAAGTTGGGTTGCTCATGTGTGGAGAGAACCTACTGTCTATGTAAGTGATTGCTACTTTTGTACCATTAAAACCATACTAAATCGCATTAAATATGAATAGTATCAGTGGGCTATGTGTGGGGATTAAAAAAAATTGTTTTCAAGAGAAATTAAATGAAGAGGAATTGGCAGCTTGGACGTATTTTGTAAGTGTAGCGAACGGATTTCTGGGCAACAAGAACAGAAGAAGATGAGTATTATAAAAACACTATAAATAAACTCTTGAAAGCTTATGAAATATTAGTGTGTGTCGCACGTCCTTAAAAATGCATTTTTTACACTTCCATTTGGACTATTTTCCAGAAAATTTGGGTGCAGTAAGCGACGAACAAGGAGAGGGGTTTCACCAGGACATCAGGACATCAGGACGATGGAAGCAAAACACCAGAGACGGTGGAACCCATGTATGTTATGCGAATATTGCTAGTTTTTAAAAATATATGATGCTACAGAACCTCAGTAATGTCTTTGCATAGGTTTATCACGTTTTGCATGTTTATATTAAATAAATATTAGATTGTAAAAATATGGCGTCTCCCTTTTTTCCCCACCGCTGATCCCCTGTAACAAAAAAAAACTGTACGTGTTGCAGTAATTAGCTTATCATTTTCGGATTTATCATTCGAGTTTATTCATGTTACCTCAAAAAAGTTTGAATTTGTTGACCTGTGTTATTAAAGGAAGTAGTTTTTAAAGAAGAATAACGGAAAGACGCTATGAAACTATCTGAGCTGTTGAACTGTCTGAGCTAACAATACAATGCTAGTTGACAAAAAAATTTCGAAAACTCTAAAAACACAGTATTGTTTCTTATACATAGTTTATCTTTTTTCCGATTACATTCAGGAGATGATGCCGTAAGCACATTAATGAAGTGCTATAGGTGGGGCCGTAAGTTACAGTTTTGTAAAAATTATAGTGAATTGGTCGGGCGTTACTAAATGCTTACGCAAAGCCATTAATCGAGAAAAAAAAACATCTTTACTGCTGATTATTTTATAACACTGCTCTCTAAGATACGACTGAATCTATGAAGAAGTTAAGAACGTTCAGGGTAATATAATACATTTGATAAAATATATGTTCGTGAAAAATCGTGGGTTTTTTTTAGGATATACTCAGTATACCAGTATATATGTAAAGTAATGAGACTACTTTGTTATAATTTTTTTATTCAATTTAAATTACAATTTTACATTGACTCCTTCAAAGTACAAACAGTGCTAGTACTCAGGTACTAGAATTGCCTTCAGCTAGTCGGTTAGGGCGTTTTCAATGTTCTCCAATATCCCAAAATTGTGTCTTTGAGGTGTATTTTCAAGCTTGGGAAAGCAATAAGGGGAATGCGAAAGGTACACTGTGATGTGTTTACTTGGCAAAAACTTGTTCATTGAAGCCGCATTGTCGTGATGCGGCAACCTTAATGTTGCGATTTCACTCTAATAACCCATTTTCGAAGTTTTTCAAGAACATTTCGGTAAAGACATTGGTTTGCCGTTTAGCCTTGAGGCACAAATTCCTGTGGTAGATCCTGTGGTCAAATGCAAATCAGCATTATTTTGTTCCTTGATTTATTCATTCTTTCCTTTTTTGGCAAAAAAAAACACGTCACCGGCAATGACACGTTCCATAAAATGAGGGTCATTTTCGATTCACCCCAAAAAGTCAAGGCATTCCTTACTATTGTTCTTTTGATTCTACGAAACATTTTTCGGAACCATTTTTGCATAGATTTTCTTTATCCCAAATCATTGTTAAAAATCTAATGAATGATTGCGTGCCTCATTCCCCGATCATTCCCACCGTCAACCGACTATCAGAACGCACAAAATTCCCGATTCTCTGGACATTTTCATCACTACTTGGCGTTGAAGGCCTTTCGCTCTGAGGTTCATCTTCTCGGCCTTCGGAGAATGTCTAACCTGAACCCTTGACAACGGACTATTTCCATAGACTTGGGGAAGTTGTCATTATTGGTGACGAGTTGACAATGCTCCGTTGTTCAAAACTATTGTCATTTATTTTTAGAACACACTAGAAAAAATCCGGTTCACGAAAAGAATTGCTACGCAGCAAGTCGCTCCAGTTCCCCTTTAAAGGGGAGCCAACAGTGTTTAAGTATCCGCACTATAAGCACTATCTCTGAATCAGTTCATAAGATGCACTTAAGCTTTTACCAGCATATATTTTAAAACTTTAACTGGAATCAACAAGCTCAATTTTAAACTAAACACTGAAAACAAGACACTTCATATTTGTCACATGACTAGCAACAATGCACAAGAGCAAGATTATATACGATCGAGCCCCGATATATGCTTGAATTGAAGCTTTGAGAACTTTTAATAACTTAATTCTTAAATCTTTCTGCTATTAGATATACTTAGAAAATCTGACTACTTCCAAGTAGTCAGATTTCGTAATTATTTCCAAGGGAAAACTTACTACTCACCTACACGTCTTAGTGGTGAACATATGGAATGAAGACTGCGTGCTTATTGAAGTACCACAGAATGAAACATCAAGGACTATCGTACTGAGTTCCACCCACACAAATCCACAGTTGGTCATCTCTCAATCAAATGCAAGGAATATGTCATTGAAAACCACCACCTTTTCAAATATTTTAATGCAACATCTGATAGTATAGACAGAAACAAGGTCTTCAGACTTATATACGAATATGGAATTTGAAATTTCATTGATACGAACTTAATTAAAATACCAATTTATATTATCAGACTGTCAGTAACAGATAAAACAAGTGTTTTCCTCCATTTAACACTCACAAGGACGTAATGCGCCGTCATATCTACTTTTTAATTTGACCCTTGAGAGAGTGGTTCATGATGCTGTCCTCAGCGTAAGAATGAACTATCTTTAACAAGTCAATAGAGGTGATGACTTATGCTGATGATCTGAACATTGTAACAAGAAACACGGTAAAGATGCCTTAACTATTAATGGAAACAAAACGAAATATATGAAAATCTTAGAAAATCGAAGAAATATGACGGGCAACATAGGACCATTCAAAGTGTGGAGCATTTGGTTCATCCGTAAACACGACACCAACATGCCGTGATTAGAAGGCATATATAGTTTTCGAACAGATGCTACTATGGATACTTTAAAGAACCATGAACACAAACATTTTAACGCACCTCTAGCGCCAAAGCGAAATTATAAAACACTAATCTAGCCTG
Source organism: Cosmopolites sordidus (assembly GCA_031761425.1). Classification (NCBI taxonomy): domain Eukaryota; kingdom Metazoa; phylum Arthropoda; class Insecta; order Coleoptera; family Curculionidae; genus Cosmopolites; species Cosmopolites sordidus. The sequence continues at coordinate 281,366 of JARFXV010000664.1, forward strand.
TCCTAACATAATATAGGAGTGAAGATGTCTTTGAAAGAACAGGCTTGAGAAAGATCTGAAGAAATGAAAAAACAAATGAAGAATCAAATGAAGAAACAAATAAAGAAACAAATGAAGATAGATGTACAACCATAAACTTTACACGCTATACAAAGACAAGACATCGTCTCATACATAAAATTTAGACGTCTGAGATGGACATGTTACCTTATAAGAATGGTTGATACTAACCAAACCAAGAACACCTTTAGTGCAATGCTGATAGGCAGGCATAAACGAGGAATATCCAAGCTATGATAGGAGGATAGTATCAGGAATGATGCTAGTAACATCGAATTACTAGAAAAAGAGTCGCCCGAGTTAGTGGTAACTGGAGAAACAAGCTTAGTAGAACCATAGAAGAAGAAGAAGAAGAAGAAGACGTCTTCCAAAACTGAAATTGGCTTTAAAAGATAAACTTAATTATTTCTATATTCTAGAAAATTTCATTCACGGCTTTGTAGGCGACTCCTAAAACATGAATGCAATGAGTTCTAATAAAATGACATTATAACTGCTTCTAACGAGTCCATTTCTAATGAATTCAAGTAACCGACGTCAATTGTTTTAGTAATATGTGTTTTTTGTGTATGTTCCACAGGAATATGTATCAATAATATACAGTATATCTCTGATATTATCCAATATTTATATTTACAATTTAATCCATTATTTTAGTTATGTTTTTTTGTGTATGTTCCACAGGAAGATGTATCAATAATGTACACTATATCTCTGATATTATCCAATATTTAGATTTACAATTTAATTGAATATTATTATATTTTAAACAGATCGAAATTTATAGAAATCCCCATTTTAAATCACTAGCATTAGAACTATCATCAAATCTATTACGGAGAAAGAAAATGATGATTACTACCCTTCCTAGAGGTTTTAATCAATTGATCATATAAGGAATATAACTTCAGCGTACAGAAGGTCTATCTAAAACTCATTCAACGACTCGGCAACAACTTTATGCCACAAGGCTACTACTATTCTGAATGACTGAACTTTATTGAGGACTAAACTCGAAGAAATTTACCACTACACACCAAATCACTTTTTTAAACTTCTCGACGCACGTTTCGCTAACCCTGTTAACATCTTTAGAAGATGATTTAAATTAAATTATTAGATTAATTTAAAAATTATTCAAAATAATTAAATAATTAAAATTAAATTAATTAAAATTATCTAGATAAAATCATCTCCTGATGATGCTAACATGGTTAGCGCAACGTGCGTCGAGAATTTTAAAAAAGTAATTTGGTGTTTCGTGGTAAATCTCTTCCAGTTTAGTCTTCAATAAAGTTGTTGCCATGCGCAAACTTGTGTTGTTGTGCGCGTTTCAGTATTTCACACGAAAGGTTCCAATAGAATAATTTATTTATTGAAGCCATCAAACTATCAGACTACTAAATAAACACCGGGTTGGAAAGTTCCACTCAAACGATAAAGAAATCTGATTGAAGAAACATCAGAGATACATGCATATCCAGAAACCCAAGCATCTTCAATCACGTCAGAAATGTACAACGTTTAGAGGCAGATATTTCACGCGGTACAATGAACATGGATATGAAAGTGAGACCTAACGGTTCAAATAACATTTTAATACTGCGCACCATTTTCAGTTTCCTTCAACAGTTTTTAGAAATTTTAAATGAAATAATTAATTATTATCAGTTCAAATTCCTAAAATTCTCAATTAATGTGAGAATAATAAACAACCGTTTATCATACGGCAACCTTAAATGATTATGTTTTCAGTTTTCCCAGCATCCAGTGCAACTAATGCAACCTCTCTCCAAACAACAGTTTATATAAAAATTCCATAAAAATGTAAATGTACCCCTATCTAAACTGCCAGCCGTAACACCCCTTAAGCTCCATAATCCTTATAAATGGTGTTCTCATTTTCTTCGAGGAGACATTTTGGGACGATCTACAGTTATTTTTAGACGTTAAAAAATTATACACCAGATAATGTTGCAATAGTTTATGGTCTTCAAGACTAAATTGAGTATACGAAATATTCTCTGCTATCATCTATTTATGCATTTTCTTTTTAACATTATTATTTAAGGTAAAAATTGTAACTGAAATTTAGTACAATTTGCTCTAAATCTAAATATTCTTCTATAACTATTACTAGATTTATAAAATATTTTTTAATCATATAGCTACTAGATTAGAAAAACATAATCAACACGATAACATAGTGCAGGAAAGCAACATCATTCATCAACTTTCTTCATCTCACAAACTCTTATTATTCAACCTCATGCATGGTGCATTCTAAGAATGACATACTTTCCATACAGTGGAATTATAAAGGTCTAACCTGTCGAACGTTAGATATTTGATTATCGGTTCTAAATAAATTTAATTATATTAATACCAGTCCTAGTTACGTTATTGTATACAATTTTAATTGCCTTTAAAACGTAAAATATTTTGATAAATATGTAATTAGAACCGCTAACTTCAATGTACTAGATGTATTGTATATATAAATAATTGTCCTTGAAAATGTTTATCATACCAATATAAATCGAAAAATAATAAATAAATTAAAAAAAAATAAATCGAATCGAACTTTGAAAACTGTAAATCTTAACTTTTAGCAGAAAATAGTAATGACTGAATATATTCGTAAAGCAGCATTTGGATCACTGGGAATGACAGAGAACAGGAAGTTAACTAATAAAAAAGCTTAATGGAATCAAAAAATTAAATATGGAAATACACTTTAAGAAGAAGCATACGAGGTGTGTAAATAATGTGATGAGTTTGGTGGTGTAACATTTGATCTGGCAGTACGGTTAGCCTCCCCTATAGAGAGGAGACAGGCTAATAGATATTAGTCCCATCAGATGATGTATCTACAGTAGGAATTTGAACTCCCTAGAAGCACTTAATGGTCCATGGCAATTATTTTAGTGAACTACGATGGACTGATACATCACTAAGTATATTGATCCACCGGAAGGGCAGAGAAAAGTTCACGACCGCCCGAGTCGGAAGCATGCTGATGAGGCCTTCATCATGCAGTAGATGGACAATCTATAAATGGTAAATGGAATAAAACAATTTTATACTTTGTTGTCTATCAGTTTTATTTTAAAATTTGTGTGATTATAGTTTCGTAAAACGATTTTACATTCTTAAACACTACTTTAAAACAAATTTAAAAATAAAAGTGATAGATAACAAAGTATACACTTGTTTTATTCGATTTAAGAAATGAACTATCACAAGGTAACGGACAAATCAATCAATAATATAAACGAAACAATACTTGCACACAACGCCAACTTACAATGAATGCCAAATAAGATTTTGTCTAAAAGCCATGACCCTTCACAGAACGATACCCGGAATGACGGATATATATATATATATATATATATATATATATATATATATATATATATATATATATATATATATATATATATATATATATATATATATATATATATATCAACCCGTATTAATCCACTGATTTTTTAATCCAGTGACTTGATTATTAATCCACTGCATGATTTCAACTCTCGCGGTCCTGAGCTTTCCTCCACTATTCGGGTCCAATATACTTAATAATATCATCAGTCCATCGTGTTTTCGGTCTTCTCTGTGGACATTTGCGATCAAGTGGTATCCAGTCCAGGACCGCCCTTGGCCATCTTCCGTCCCAACGCTTCGCTACGTGGCCTGCCCACTTCCATTTCAATTGCTGTATTCTTCCAATTTTGTCACTCACATTCGTTTGTTCTCTGATCCATGTGCAGGTCTTTCTATCCCATCTAGTAATACCAAGCATACATCTTTCCATTGCCCTCTGTGCTACTCGAAGTTTTTGAACTGTCTGTGATGTGAGTGTCCAGGTCTCACTTCCGTATGTTATACCGGGCAGGACAGACTGACCAAAGACTTTTCTTTTCAGACAAAGTGGTAGTTTGCTCTTAAACAGTATGTTGCGCCTGCCAAATGCCTGCCAGCCACATTTAACGCATCGTTCCACCTCCCGGGCGATATCCCCTTCCATTGAAACCATCTGGCCAATATATATAGCGATCCATAACTTCCAAATTGAGATAGTTGGACATTATATCTGTGGTCTTTCGAGAATGTAGCCTGTATCCTTCCTCTGTCAGTTTTGGGCCGAGAATTTTCCTCATAATTTTGCGTTCTTCTTTTAGTATGTTTTCTATGCCGCTTTTTGTATGAAGGGTAAGTGTCTCGCTTGCGTATAGTACCTCTGGTTTGATTACTGTGTTGTAGTGTCTTATTTTTGCGTGTGTGGATAGGCATTTCTTATTGCAGATATTAAGGGTCTTGCCGTATGCCCTCTTCATCTTCTGTAATCGAGTCTTCTGTGCCATCTTCTCTCCTCCTGTGGGTTCGAGGATCTCGCCCAGGTATTTGAAGTGAGTGACCCTATTTATTTTGCCATATCTGGTATTAAATTTTTGGACATCTAATTTTGAGCAGAAGAATTCGGTTTTTTGAAAGGAGATTCGTATGCCAACTTTCTCTGCACATTCCTTCAGCACTTCGATCTCTTTCGTTGCCCTTTTTTCATTGTCTGCGAGTATGGCTAGGTCGTCTGCGAAGGCCAGGCATAATATTTCTATGTTGTATTTGGATCGTCCGAGTCGTATTGGTTTCCAGTGTCCTTGATTTTTCAGTTGTTTTTCCCATTCCCTTATGACTGACTTTGTTCAGGACCAAGGTTAAAGAGGAGTGGGGATAACCCATCTCCTTGGCGTACTCCAATTTTAATCAGGAAGGTTTCGGAAATTTCTCCCATAAATTTCACTTCAGAGGTTGTGTCGGTCAGTGTCTGCTTGATCAATCGTAGTGTTTTGGTATCGGGTCCTTGTTCTTTTAGGATGTTGTTGTTCTTTGAGGATGTGGATGTTGAATGTAGGAGTTTTTCAGTCGATCGTATGCTTTCTTGAAGTCCACGAACGTGCAGATGATTGGGACATTCCTGATAGCTTTGTATTTCAGTATTGTATTTATATTTGTTTATATATATATATATATATATATATATATATATATATATATATATATATATATATATATATATATATATATATATATATATATATATATACATTATTCACGTATGGGCCCTGATGGACCACGCGAAGTACACTTAAAAGCGTTTGTTGTTAGGTTTCCTTTGCGCCTATTCTAATTTTATTCTTTCGCTATGAGCTTTTTTCCTTTCGTCAGACCAAGTTGTTCCAGTCTTTCTACATTTGTCTCTCTGGCCAACCTTCCAAACGTTAATTTTGTGTCTGAAACAGCCTATATCCTTAATTTCACTTTGTGTAATATTTGCTGATCTTATGTCCTCTTTAATTGCAGCAATCCATTTAATTATTTCTACTTTAGCTCTACTCCTATTTTCATAAAATTCAACTATTTGTCTAGTTAGCCTACTCGGATTCCTCACTTTTATATGTCCGTAAAACTTAAGTCTTTTTTTCTCATATCGCTATGTATATCTGCGTATTGTTTGATTTCTCAGTTTTCTCGAAGTCGATATGTTGTGCTATTTATTTGTTTGGGGCCTAAGATTTTTCTTATGATTTTTCTTTCGTTCTTTTCAATCTCCTCGATGTCCTCGAAAACTAATAAGCAGTACTTCCTCCATGGGTCTGTATGCATGCCTGTAGGCGATTTGGCATGCTGTCGATTAAATGATCAATTTGGGCTTGTGGAATTATCTTCCATTCTTCACGAGCAGCATCTTTTAGTTCTCGCAGTTTAAAAGGAGGATTGTTTCCTTTCTTGATGCATGTTTTCAGAATTTTAAAAGTACGTTCAATGACATCTATGTCAGGGAAATTTGCTGGTCACCATAACTTGGTTATTCCCTCCTCTTCAAGAAAATTTTGTACTGCTGCTGTTCGATGACGAGGTGCGTTGTCAGCCATGAAAACAAATCAGTCGCCCACTACGCCTCGGAACAGACGCACAACAGTATTTAAAACGTCCTCGATGTACAATCCACTAGTGACTCTTCTTTCCGGGATCAGTAGAGGTGTCCATATATTCCTTATAATACCACCCCAAAACATCACGCTCGCACCTTCAAATGGAATACGTGGTTGAGCTTTTCTAGCCAGGCTTGTCGACTGGAGCTCTCCTGACTAATGTTCTGCGTGTATCAGAAACCGAGCCAATTTTCGTCTCATCGGACAACAATACGTTATTTCAGTTACGACTATGATCCACCATTTCTCGAGCCCATTGCAATCTTAGATTTTTTTGTTGAAAGGTTAGTTTGGGAACAAGGCCTTCTGCGATGCAAATTTACTACTCTCAGTCTGGGTGTTATCGTTTGTCGTGAAACATTTACCCCTTCAAGTCTAACAAGCTCCCTTGATATATTACTTGTAGATTCCAGACGATTTATTCGAGCTATCATTGATATCTGCCGATCTTGTACAACCGTTGTATATCATTTTCTATCACTTCTAGGGCGATCCTTTACGTTATTTGTATCTTAAAATTTTATATGAATTTCGATACAGCATCTGGGAAACACCTACAATTTCCGCGATATCACTTTAATTAAAACCCTGTTGTAACAAAGCAATTACTTTTGATCTGTTAAAATGAGATATCATGTTTCTAGGCATTTTTAAATGGATGGATTGAAAAATGAAAAAGAACTGAAATAATGTATAAATACCAATTAATGATGAATTGAAGGCTTAACTGAAATGAGTTACGCAAAATACTGGTATCAGTAGTGTTCAGGATTTTTGTTGGGACATCATTTCACATAATACTACTTTATTACAGTATAAAAAAAGTAATAAAGGATATAACGTATTACGTTATGTGTGTGTGTGTGATGTAGGTAGGAAAACCTTTAATCGTCTAGGCTTGAGTTAATTTACCAACGCCTACTTTCTTTCAATTTATTATATACAATAGTTTTGACGATCTTCTACCTACCAGTTGTAATTAGTGTGTGCTTGTATCAAAATACATAATGTGCAAAAAAACAATTAAAATTCTGTGCATTGACGTAACAAGAACTGATATAAGTTTATAAACAATAATATACAGGGTTCCGAAACTCAACGGCATGCGTGTGCCAGGCGAAAGGCCAGGTTATAACAGTTGTGGCAAAAATAAGGAAAGAAAATCCATGTTACCGTGTTAAGTAATAATAAGCATATTTTGAAAATCTTGAAATTCGACACCCTAGGCTATATTTTTAGGTACTGTGATCACAAATATCCCAATTTTTCAGTGATATTTTTTTATAATGCGATCCTAGCTAACCATGCTATTAATCGCAGTCACAAATCAAACAATGAGCCTCGTTAATTTAGTAAAAGAAAAAAGAAGTTTCATTGAGCTGTGGTTTAAAAATTATGTCAGCTAACTTTGACACTTCATTTTTTAAAAGCTGTGTATTGTACTACCATGGGCAAGTTATTTCAAAAGATGGCCCATTTAGTCAAGATTTCAAAATGGTACAACAATTGCCACATTTCTTTCCACAAAAAATATTATTGCTTATTTTTTTTTGCAAAAGGACCACATTTCAAAAAACTCATACCATGATAAAAAATTCTTTTGTGTGCTCAAAAATTGAATTCACGTGAGATAGATAGTGACGCTGTTCGACGACGAATTAGAAAAGACTGATTGAGAATGAATGAGAGATTGACATTCAACTTTAAAATGGCTCATTTAGTGAAAATTTCAAAATGATACAACCATTGGCATTAGACAGGGCGATACAATTTCAGATCGGCTAGTCAAGACCAAGAATCATTATAAGTAGAAAAAGCTTAATACACCTAAGGTTCGCTGATGATGTGGTATTTATTGCGATTAATGTCCTACTCCTGAAAAAAAAAGATTATAAGCCATATTATATATAATATTTGGGCCATTCTAGGCAAGAAAAATCAGTAAACTGAAATCGAAAGAAAAATCACGTACCTAGTGCGTCATTTACGATATTGAAAAAATAATTTACAAATAAAAAAATACTCTTACATTTAAGGTCAAGACTGTGTATTACCGGTAATTACATATAGCGCACAAACTTATCACGGCAAATATAATATAGCAATAATAATCCTTATTTAGCACATGGCTACTACAATTTGTAATTTCTTTATACTTGTACATGTCTATACATAATATAAATTTATTCAAATTTGATCTGTTCCAAAATTTAATATATCTACACTATAGTTTATCCAAAATCAAACATACCAAACCTATTTTGTCAAATAATCTTTACGGATTCTATCTACATACATTTCTAAACTTTTTATACTTTTTAGTTCTATTAGCAGAAAGTGATTCCCAAAAAGTGATTTCTGCATATAAGTTCTACGTACAACATTTATATGGAAATCCTTCTTTGAGCTAATGCTGCATTGATATTTTTCAGATCGCGCTATTAAGTACCTTCCAAGATATACAGGCATTAAGTTATTTTTAATTTTAAAAATATTAACAATACTGGACATCTCAATACTCTGCCATACAGAGCACCAGCCCAAAGAGCGCAACATCAAAGCCAAATGATTCGCATTACCGTATTTTGTAAAATGTACAACTTATTTATTTAATTTTTATTACAACCTAACATCAAAGAGCTACAATAATTAAAATGGGAATAAATGAACAATTTTGACCATTTAGTTAAGTTATGTGATATTGTACGAAAAAAATGTTATGTTTTTACTAATGTAATTTATATGAGCACAAATTGAGAATTAAGAATTACCCCTAGTTATTTAACACTACAACGCACTCGCCCTAAATACTCCCTGAACACTTGCGCTGGCTACATATGTAGTCCACTTCTATGTCATTTATTTTCTCCAAATCTTGAAAGAATAAATAACACACAAAATATTATTAATAATTAACTTTATTTTTATCTATAAATAACACTTATTTAACAAAACTGAGCTTTTGGATTAATAATTTGGCATAATATGTAAACTTCTATAAAATCAGCATTATTTGGATGGTACCAGATTAATCAGCCTTAATTTTAGATTTGCATTATTATTATAATGCCTAATACTATTTTCATTATTTACATTAAAGAGACAATCAAAATTTAGATCACTGTTTACTCGTTTTCTATGCATTGAGGACACAGTTTCACCTGATGCTCACTATAAATGCGCCTCATACATTTGCTGCATTATTTGCGTGTGCTCCTGTGCTCTGCTACAAAAAGAACAGCGACCACTCCACCCTGAATTGGCATATTTGTTTGCAGGGGTTAATTTGATACTCCTAGAATTAAAGATTAGACTCCTAAATTAAACTCCTTGAATTAGTCTGCCTTTCAGTTTTTTACTTCTGGTATATTTTGCATGGATATACGACGTTCAATATTGGCCGTGCGAGTTCAAATCCGACTTCTTGCAAGTAATAACGGTGAATAATATTCATGTCGGGATATTCATGAGACCGGCATATATTATGAGACCATTTATACCAGCCAAATTGAGAAAATTATAAAACAATGTAACAGGCTATCGACGACTATTGCATGATACATCATACTATCTGCGCTTTATATCGAAAATATCAACACCATACTGTGTCGTTAAAAAAGATGATTATTGCGGGTTTTTTAGATTATCCACTATCAGAATCAATTTTGTTGCCATTTGAAGGGTGAACAATAACAAAACAATTTTTTTACTTTTTGGTACATAGTTGGCCAATATACAATCAGGTTGAGAGCCAAATATGAACGCGTTTGTCTCCTTGTTTTGAATAGTTTTGAACTGATCAGGGATCTCTAATTTTTTTATGTTCCTACAGTTGTGATTTTTTAGTTAGCAGTTGTTTACATATAGGAACACTAGTGAACCAATTGCCCGTGATAACGTTACTTCCTAATCCCTATAATGGATTCAAAATTCGATATATGATTAGCAATTTAGCACTTTATTCGAGACTCTAAAAGGACCTTTTGATTACACACCGGCAAATTTCAAAATTGTAGACTTATGAGTAATTGACATCCACAACCATAATAATTTTTATGCCAAATATAGCACGCACTGCACAAATCTGCAACGATCTTTGAATGCTGCTAATTGTTCTTCAATTGTATTCATTGGGGATGTAATAATTCTTACATTTTTGTAGCATAATAGTTATGATTTGATGTATAGTTGCTATTCGATCTGTTTGTTGCTGAACGTACCGATCTCCTACATCATCAAATCGAAGAACACCCAGTAGGAATCGAAATATGTTCTCAGATATATATATATATATATATATATATATATATATATATATATATATATATATATATATATCTGACTTTTGTTTGTTTGTTCCCTGATTCATGCGCAGGACTTTCTGTCTCGTCTTGTAATGCTAAGCATACATATTTCCATTCCCCTCTGTGCCACCCGAAGTTTTTGAATTGATTGCGATGAGATTGCGACATACGGAAGTGAAACCTAGACACTCACATATATATATATATATATATATATATATATATATATATATATATATATATATATATATATATATATATATAGTGTAAACCATTTTAACTCCAACTCCAGTACCTTTTGAATTGTTCCATAAGTTTTTAAGATGTCTTCGTCCTGATCGTCAAGTTTCAATCACTAATAATACTCCTATAAGTGCTTTCATTTCCATAATGTCGGTATAAAGTACATCTCGATCTCTCTGAAATTTACTTTTTATAGTATCAATGAAAATGTTTGTGGATTCAACAAGGGCATTCAATATATCAATCAAAGAAAGTAATAAAAGACTGAATAGCTGTTTTTGCATCTTTTGCCACACCTTCGCGCCTGGTGGGCGAGAAACTATATTTTGAGATCGTGTTCTTGAATTAGGTGCTGGTGAGTTATTCCATTTTGTTCCATTACGAGGCTGATAAGAGACCAAAGCTAAGAAAGGCATATTATCTTCTAAACCGTTTTGCTCACTTTCGAACTCATATGGAGACTGACACGGTGCATTTTGTTCTTGAAATTTTGCTGTCTCCGTTCCCCTCCATTAACCATTCTTGTATTCATTTTTCATTGATGTTTGATTCGAATTACTATACAAATATGCACTTAAATAATAAAAAAAATTACATAATGTACTATATATTGAATTGCGGATATGCACATTATAAGAATACTTATATATTTACCAATAAACCTAATGAGATCACTTGTTAAGCCCAGCCACTTTACTAGAGCATACCACTGACGGGTGCGGGAATTCTTACTAGAGGAATACATGAAAGGGCAACACTATATCGCGAAGTGTTCAAGAAAGAGACGACAGTATGTCACGCCCGGCTATATATATATAGCCCGTACATTACTCTTCCCGATGTAAATATTATTTTTTTTATAATATACAAGCGATTTGCAAATTTCTTTCTTTCCTAAAATTATATATTTTGTTTTCTCATAGCTATTTCGAGAATTCTAAATAAATATCTTTCACCATTTGGTCATAGTTCTGTCCCGTTATTGAATGGAGCGTATCATTTGCAAATAAATTTAATTCTAGTTTTTTTTTTTAATTTATACAAGTCATTGAGGTATATAAGAAACAAAAAGGTCCCCAATATGCTCCCTAGTAGGATATCGATATCAGTTTCCAAAATTTCGGATATAGCATCATTTTCGTTTGTTTGATGAAAGTGGTCACCCAAGTGGTCACCCAAATGATGAAATGTTTGGGCCACTTTATAACACAAGATGTTATCGTTAGCTCCATTATCAGCTCCATTATCAGATCTTCTCTGTTGAGAGTGTCAAATGCACGTTTTAGGTCTACAAATACACCAACAATAACATTATCATCACTAATATTTTGGTACCGTTTCGTACAAATATGTTACAGTGATTGCCCCACATAAATCTAATTTTTCTTTTCAAAGTATGTACACAGTTCTCTACACAACACTATTTCCAGTATTTTGTCAACAGTCGAAAATAAATTGATTATCCTAAACTCCTCTGGTAGTACAACCTTTAGCACTGGAATAATGACGCTTACTTTCGCATTCCTTGGAACTCGATCACTGGACAGCGACGTTTTGATTAAATTACGAATTGACGAATAAGGTTAAATGGTGAACAAACTTATGGCATCTCAAAGAGATTTTGGAAAGAATGATGATAAGTCTACCCCTGGGCGATAGGAAAAGAACTGAGACCAAGAATTGAACCACCCGACATCTACAATAAAATCAAAATAACAAACATAATAGATCGAGCAATACAAATTTAATGGAAGTACTCGGGATACATCGCCCGAATAAAGAATTATACGTGGAACAGAAAAGTGACGAAATGGAAACCATGGATGGGGGCAAGATTGAGAAAAAGACCAATTGCATATTAGGATGATGACATTAAAAAAGTGCGGGATTGTCATGGATGCAAAACGCTTAAAACAAAATAACTTGGAGGGAACTAAAGGAGGCCTATGATCAATTCTAGGCGCATTTCTTCAGGAAAATGATATTACCTATTATATTTGTTAAAAACTATAATACGGGTTGCAGAAGATAAAGGAGCTAGTCTAAAAATTCAATAGCTAATATATACTTTATTCGAAAAAATCGAAATATATCACGTAAATATAGCATGTAATTTACAACCATTTAATTTCATTAACTGCAAGTAGTGTGTAATTGAATCAGCAGCTACGTTTACATAGTTTCCACTTCCATACGGAAGCATAATTTTCGGATACAATTCCGCTTTCGAGGTTGTTTGACAATAATAATTTTTAAATTACATAATAAAATAAAAATCAAAATGAATTCTATATCTTGGAGTTCAGTGTTAAGTAAATCGATAAACATTCACCAAACCGGCTATAAAATAATTATTACCTTTAGCAAATAAAAAGGTTATATTACTAGTTAAGGTGCAATACACAAAAATAATTCGCTACAAAGAGTGAATGGAAATACTGCCACTATATTCAAGGTAATTTGTTGACCGTTCAATTATTTATACCTGCTGCGATTAAACACAATGGGATTAACACAAATTCTAACAAAATTTCACCATTACTACAAGGAATGATTTTTTCCGGATATAAAAAATACTGAAAATAAAAACAACAATAAAATCAATATTCTATACTACATAATTAATCTGGATAGCGTATATATATATATATATATATATATATATATATATATATAATATATATATATATATATATATATATATATATATATATATATATAGTATTTTTAGGGATGGTAGATAAAGCTGGGCCTACACCAATAAAATTTTGCGTGTGTGTTGAATCTCCTGGAACAATTTGTTTGAAATATCTGGTGGACAATAATATGGTTCGTGTGCCTGCTGTGCGGCGACAATATTTGTGTGTGACTTTTTGTGTCAGAGCGTCTACATTGCCGCACAAGCACACTACATACACCACATACAGCCCGCACAACGTAAATTTGTATTGATGTGAACCAAGCTTAATGTTTATAAATCATTCCGGGTGTCGATTCGTTCATTCTGTAACGAGTCACTACGTTTCGCCAAAATCTCATTTGGCATTTTGAAGTGTTGTCCGCTTCGACTGAAGAGTCCTTAAAAATCATGTACTCTTCAGTCTAGTTGAACTCTGTGTATGCGTGTGCGTGTGTTTGCCTGTGTGTGCGTGAGTGTGTGTGCGTTCGTGTTCGTGCATGCGTGCGGGTGCATACGTGCGTGTGCATGCGTGCGTGTGCGTGTGTGCGCGTGTGTGTACGTGTGTGTGTACGTGTGTGTGTGTGTGTGTGTGTCTGTTTGTCTGTGTCTGTGTATGTATATATACAGGGTGTTTTCAAAGTTCAGTCATTTAACAGGTTGTACACACTTACAAAATTTGAAAGCAGACCTGACTTTTTGATATACTCAACCACTGCGTTGTAGAACTCACAAAGAGAAGTCAACAAAAATCATGTACTCCATTTCTTGTAAATGTGACCTCGTCGGTAGCTAAAATAAATTTAGTAAAATTTTCATTTCTGTTGTACTGTAAACGCTTGTACCCGTTGATAATGAAAGGGATAAAGTGTTCTTGTCGTATTGTCTTCTACACTTTACTATGTCCAACTTCAACTTGACCTGCTATAGATCTAGTGTTCATTATTGACTCGTTTTCGATCATTTTTTTTATCAATCTATACCATTTCGCATGGAGGAGCTCTTCCAGTATGACCTCCTCATTGTGCCTTTAAGTACCCTGTATCGCGAAGTCTTGTAACTAAATTTACAAAGATCCACAAAGCCGAATGATTTCTTATAGGAGACCTTTTCGCGTACAAACGACATGCTGCGGCTGTATTTTATTGGTACACCCCGTAAGTTTATATTATATATACTAATTCATCGTTTTTTATAAACGTGTACCCAAAATTTAAACACGCACTATTAAGGAATTATTAGTACTGGTCAAATCAAACATCGCACTCAAGAGAAATATCGTACAAGAATACAAAAAACTAGTCATACCCAGTATCAGCAGTAAACAAATACTTTATGTGTTTGCAACGCAGTGGTTGAGAATATCAAAAAGTCAGGTCTGTTTTCAAATTTTGTAACTGTTATCATCATCATCATCATTATCAGCCGGTGTTGATCCACTGCAGGATGAAGGCCTCTTCAGCATGTTTCCAACTTTCACGGTCCTAGGCTTTCCTGTGCCACTCTGGTCCAATATAATTAACGACGTCATCAATCCATCGTGCTTTCGGTCTTCTTCAAGGAACTTTTGTGATCACGCAGTATCCATTCTAGATCAATTCTTCTATCGGAACCTTTGGTGTGAAACACTAAACTTGAAGAGATTTACCTCTAAACACCAAAACACTTTTTTTGAACTGCTCGACGCACGTTTCGCTAACCATGTTAGCATCATCAGATGATTTAATCTAATTCTAAAACTAAAATATGTTCTATTTATATGAAAACCATATCTAACGAAGCGTGTAAAAATCATGACTATGAAAATCATCGTAAATAATTACGAAATTAGTTGTCAAGACTGTGACTGAAGGTATATTGGGCAAACAAAAAGATCCATATTGACAAGATATACAGAACATATTGCCCACATTAGATATGGGAGAAATGAAAAATTTTTTGTTGCCCAACATGCAATCGAACATGACCACAGTATAGATATTAGTAATTTAAGTCTAATTAAAAGGGTTAATAATAATAGGGCTTTGGATGCATATGAAAGCATTCAAATAGAATAATTTAGTCTTCAGTCAACTTTTTCAATTATTAATGTAAGGCTTAGTACACTTCACGGTTCATGATTTTTACACGCTTCGTTAGGTATGGTTTTCATATAAATAGAACATAGTTTAGGTTTAGAATGAGATTAAATCATCTCCTGATATCTCATCCCATCCCATAGCCTCGCTATCTGGCCTGCCCATCTCCATTGTTTGTTAACATTTTTAGGCAATAGGAAACGAAAAAAACTATTAAAGTTTGCTGTGTTTTTTTAGCTTATTTGTTTATTCTAAAAAAATAAAAGTTTTTTTAAAAGCCACACGAATTAAGCTCCTTTTAGAACTATTATTTGAATCGTGTGTATTTTTTTATATATATAAAAATAGATGCAACACGCTGAGATATAGCAATCTATGAGAAATAGCAAAAGACTGATTGTTTCACCAGGTCACAAAAAGATCATTATCGCGCGTTAGAGATATCAGAAAAAAAGTGGTTCGGATTATTATTTTAATCCTAAATACCCAGTTTCATGATAAAATTCGCATTTTCAATTTTTTAATTTAAAAGTAATTAATTTTAATTTTAAAGTAATAATTCACCAAAAATTTCATATCCGCTGGATAAAGAGAAACAGTCATGTGGCCTCCGAGGTCTCCTGATATTACACCCCTCGATTTTTATTTTTGGGAAATGATTAAAAATAAAGTTAATAAAATAAGGCCCTGAAATCGAGATGAACTTTGTGCCAGAATAAGGCAAGCCGGTCAAGAAATCAGCATCAGGGAACTTAAATGGGTAGCTAAACAGTATCGTAAAAGAATCAAAAAGTATATTCGAATAGATGGACGACTAGTTGATAGTTAATTATTTGTACATATTGTTGTTAATTATTTATTGACATTTCATAGTTAATTATTTGTATTATAACAATTATTGTTGTATACTTTTTCCTAAATTTGTTTTCCTATAAGAATAAAATGATTATTTTTTTGTGCAATTGTTTGGTGAACATTTGCACAAATTGCTTTTGGTTGAATGTGCAATTTATTTTACTGAAATATTTGAATACATGACACTATTAAATTGACAATGTATCAAGTTTTTACTTTCTATGGCACACTAATTATCATATTAAAAAATAAATTTTTGTATAATAATTTTGTGTATAGACCAAAATAATGAAAACATTAAAAAATGCGAATTTTACTATGAAACTTGGTATGTGAGTTTAGAATAATATTCTGAACAAATTTTTCTAAAAATCGAGAATTTACCCTGTTTGTGAATTACTAGTAAGCTGAGTTTAAAGTTCAGATTTCTGTTGAGTATCTTAAAAAATGTGATCCATCAAGGGTGGCCGTTAAAAATTTTTTTTTTCCGACGCCCCAAAAAATCTTTCTTTTGATGAAAAAATACGCGTAATTTTTTTTTACACAAGATGCTTCACGACGATCTAAAAATTCTACTTAAGAATTAAAAATTAAATTCTTCAGAAATTAGATTCTCTACAAAAAAGGTTCTTTCCATTTTCTTCATAAAATTCATATTTATTGAGATATTCTCGATAATAAATTCATTAATTCCATATAGCCAACATTTTAAAACCTACAAACGTAAGTGTTTCTGAAATATAAAAAATTTATTATCGAAAATATCTCCATAAATATGAATTTTATGAAGATAATGGAAAAGAACTTTTTTTAGAGATTAATTACTTACAAAATTGCCGCTATATATTTTTCTCAAATCCGTATAATTTAAGAAATACTTACAAAAATCTACGATTTCATCAAAAAATTAACTTAGATCATCTGGTGACACGTGTAATTTTAAAAAAGAAATCCCCCGTATTTTTTCATAAAAACGAAGGTTTTTTTGGGACGTCAGCAAAAATTTAATTTTTAACTACAACCCTAATATACATACAGACTACATACATATAAGTACTAAATAAACTAAAACAGCTATTGATTTAGTTATTAGATGATTCACAGAACTGACGACAGTTCCATTATTTTACGCATAAACCTTGGTATTAAAAGGGATCGCCATTATTTCAGTGTTAATTAGAGGCCTTATTCGTCTACAAAGCAAATAATTATGGCAATCAATGATATTCAACGTAACAAAAGCAAACACATTACTCCATTTTATTGATATATTTCACTTATTCAAATTATGTATAATTATTTGAAATTATTGCAACAGTTTTCGAAATAGTGTAATGTCAAAAGTTCATTTGATCTCACCAAGAATACGTTACGGCAATATAACTATTACTAATTTATATACATATTCGGTTTTTCAGAACTTAGAAAAATATAAGTTCTTTTAAATGAATAAAACGAATATATTTATACATTCTTCTGTATTATAGCTTTTCTTAATAATGTTCATTATTAACTGTTTAACCAGTTAGAACGAAATCTGTGGGAGCAATATCGCGGTAATCGAAGTATTTGACGCGATTGAGCTTTTCCTAGTGCTAATAAACATAAAATCATGTCTCATCACGAGTAATTATGTATTTCAGGATGTCATTATCCAAAAAAAAGCATCTCTTTAGCAACTTTAACACGAAGATTTTTTTTTAATAGCTTTCGGGTAGTAAGTAGTAAGTGCAGGTTTCAAGTAGCTAGATGAGAGTAAATAGGAGATCAGGTTAAAATGGTTTTTAAAAATTGATCAAATTGGTCCCACTGATATCCCAGTAATATCTACAATGTCTCGAATATGTAATCGGAAATGTTTTCTTTTTAATCTATCCAATATTATAACAAAATTTATAGTAGAGACGTGTGGGGAGTCTTTTGTCTTTTGAAAAACATATAACACGTAATATGTGTTAATCAAGAGTTAAAAATATAGCATAGCGACAATAGCAGAAGAGGCTAATCTATGCATCAAATATACCAACCTGCTGGGAGTTTATGACAAAAACACAATTGTTTGAGTCATCCCAAATGTCTCTTTTCATGTTTGGGACAATTATTCACCAAAACGCCTAGATTACAAACCATGTCTATACGGTGAATTAGGTAATAAGAAGAAAGAATATTCGACATCAGCAAAATGCAACTCCACGGTTACAACAATCACTCG
Organism: Cosmopolites sordidus; assembly: GCA_031761425.1. Lineage (NCBI taxonomy): Eukaryota > Metazoa > Arthropoda > Insecta > Coleoptera > Curculionidae > Cosmopolites > Cosmopolites sordidus. Next base: position 299,797 of record JARFXV010000664.1, read on the forward strand.
ATTGACACAAACTGATTGTTGCAACAAAAAAACCTAGTCGATAGACATAACGCAATAACTGATCTAATAATCCTGAAAGTTCAGGGATCGTTCGAAGAGTTCTCATCCATATACAGATATGGCCCAAGTATGAGAAAATAATGCTTTTAGCGTTTATTTGTGACGATCGATAGGAGCAAACAAGTTTTTACATTTTCTGAAAAATTAGTAATTTAAAGTTCAATCTATGCATTTTATCACAATCATTTTATCATGGACTGAAGCTACGCAAGTTTGCTTACATTGTAAATATATCAATAGAACATAACCACTACTTTGAACATAATCTTTTTTTGCTTAGGAAAAAGCTTTCCGCTCGAAATAAAAAAATGCGGGTGCCGCGTTTGTTAACAGTCAACCAAACATTCATTCGAATAAACACACCTCAAAAGTATTTAGACTGGTTTATACGCGATTTTGCTTAGTTTCTTCGACGTGTAATAACACTAGATATATTACGAATTTAACATTGTATGCCAAAAACAAAATAGTAATCCAAACCATTCGTAGTAGCAGATGAAAATGTGCCACGATTTCTTCTATAGGAAAATGCATGGCTGCGGTTTTCTACGATTCTCGTAGTATAATGCTCCTAGATTACCTGACAAAAGGCAGTGCCTTCACCGGGGAGTTTTACACTTCACTTGAAGGGTATTATTCAAACTACACATCCACGTCCTTCCAAAAAGAAAGAGTTCGTTTAGCCCGATAATGCACTTACACCACCACCGGAATTACCGATTTTGGCTCTCCACGATTACTTCCTCTTCCTAAACATGAAGAATGACTCTCTGAACTCCGAAACAACCTCTTATTTTCTTTCTTAACCTCTTATGCCCTTGGTAAGCAATGATTGAAATAAGGGTAGACATATTTCACAGCATCGGTCAGAGAGGGTGACCCACCGGATTGTGAGCAATCTCAGCATTTATACCTCAACTCAAAAAAGTGTCTAGTGAGAAATGCGAAAATTGCCTCCTTATCGCTCTCCATTCCCCAAGCCAGTAAAATTTTCCTTAACTTTATCGGGGAACGCTTAAATTTCTACTTATTATGGCAGATTTCCATAATACGGGACTCCACGGGACTCGCTCCAGCGAGAGGTACAAGTGAACAAATATTCAACATGCAACAAATAATACAGGTCAACAAATTGACCTTTTTTGAGGTAACATCGATCAAAATAGGTGTATATACGTATAGGTATATTATTTTGTTACAGGATATTGGTGATGGGGAAAAAAAGAGACGACATATTTTTACAATATAATATTTATTTAATATAAACATTTAAAACGCGTTAAATCTATGCAAAGACATTACTGACGATTATGTGAATAAAAAATATTTTATGACGTATCATACAGCGACAAAAACTTTCAGTTTTTTCACTTGTGTTCTGTAGCACCATCTCTTTTTAAAACCAGTAGTAGTCACCGAACATAGATGGGTTTCAGCCCGGGTATCTTTATTCCATCGTCCTCATTTTCTGGTGAAATTCTTATCCTTGTTCGTCACTTACTGCACCGAAATTTTTCAGAAAAAATCCAAATGGAAGTAAAAAAAAATGCATTTTTTCATGACATAGGATACCTTAGTATTTCATAAGCTTTCAGGAGTCTATGAGGTTTTTATAGTTTTCATCTTTCTTGTTGCCCAGAAATTCTTTCAGTACACTACAAAACATTTCCAAGCTGCCAATTATTTTCATTTATTTTTTCTTGAAAATGGAATTCACCGTGTTGAAGTCTGGAACCAAAAAGCTCCGATTTTTGTTTTGACAATCCCAGGTCATGTACCAAATCATTTAATTCATTCTCAGTTATTTAGTGAGGTATTACATATATATTTGAAAATATTACATTCCGAAAAGATATTACATACCGTTTCGGTAAAGTGAAACACTTGCATTTTTTATCAAACAGATTCCACTGTTGAAGTCTGGAACCAAGAAGTTCCGATTTTTATTTTGACAATTCCAGGTCACGTACCAAATCATTTAATTCATTCTGAGTTATTTAGTGAGGTTCACTGGTAATTAGTTGTTAAAAATATTGGATCACAAGTGATGTTCTTAGGAAGTTGTGAATAAAATCCTGATGAAGAATTAGAATCACCCCGAAACATCGGTACCGATTTTCCGGGCAATGAGGAATTGGCCTAAGTGTAGAAGGCAAATTTGGATACTGAATTTTGTCCCTTTGCTTTCAACAGCAAAATGCTGCACGAAATTTACGTAACAACTCACACAGCAAACATGAGGAACCCAAGTTTTATTTTGATCTCCAACTTGGGGCTTAAAATATAACAGATAGGCTTTTTTGACTTTCTCGGATATAAATCTAGCTTGTGAGTTTAAAATAAATCGTCCGCATATATAACAAATCTTATCCGCTGGATTTTTGCAAAATCGACTACTAGTACTTGCCATTTTATATAAAATAGACTTAAATACTAAACTGTATTGTAAAAGAGACAGAAACAAACTAAACTATAGAAAGCAATAAAACTATCTGTAAAGGTTCGTAGAATACTGTGGAAATACCCCCTCTACGGTCTTGTGGTAATTCCTACATTGCCATGTCCAAAGTCCAAAGCCAGGTATAAATAATTTCAATGAGCCCATGATATAAGGAGAAAGAGATACTTGAAAAATGGGAAAATTTTAAAAATTTCTGTAAAAATGTATTTTATTAACTACCTAAATGAAAAGACCATTCTCATCAATATTACAGAAATCATGTTGACTTGTGCAGAGAACGCTTAAATTCCTACTTATGGCAGATTCCCATGGCAGATTCCACTCGTTCCAGAGAGGGGTACAAGTGAACACATATTCAACAAGCGACAAATAATCGATAGAGGCAGAGATGTCAGCCATCGTTTATATCTCTGTTTCCTTGATTATCGGAAGGCATTTGACATCCTAAAATGGGAGAAATTATAGCAAAGGGCTCTCCAGGATTGGACGGCGAGTCTCAGCATTTGCGGGATTAAAATAACTAACTTAAAATGTGCCGATGATACTATACTTCTAGCAAGATCTGCCAAGGAACTGGCCTTATTGATCAAAAAAATAAAAGATGAAAGCCATCTTTACGGACAAAAAAAACGAGAAGAAAATAATGATTATCGACGGTCATAACAACAATATACTCGTGTTTTGTATATCAAATAGGATAAATTAAGATAGTGAGCTAATTCGTCTATCTTGAGGTTTTAATACCATAAGAGGGCGATAACACTCATAAAATTTGGAGAATATTTGCAAAGAGAGGGACAGAACACAAAGAAACAGATAGTAAAAACCTTAGTTTTCCCAGTATCGCTATATTCCGCTGAAACATGGACCATTAGAAAACAAGACCTCAAGTGCAATAATAATTTTGAATTTTGGTGCTAAAGACGGGTTCTTCGCATTTCATGGACCGCCAGATGAACAAACGCATCCATTATTCAAGAAATGAATTTACAAGATCCTACACAGAGAAAGCAATAACCTAGAAAGACTGGTACTGCAGGAACTGATGGAGGTTTATCTCTACATAAATACAGAACTCTGCCGAGAATTAGTCTGAGAAGGCCGCAAACGGAATAAGTATTTACATGTTATGAAAAGGTAAGATCTTTAAAACTGTAACAATCTTATTTGTCGTACCAGATGTATGTTATACGTTTTAGTATTATGAAATGGATCCATATGAAGAGGGAGTAAAGAGACTAACATAACTTTGTGAAGAAATTCCAACGGATAGCAAAATTAATGATTCCGACGATGATTCAATTGCAGATTCAAGTTTTGTGAATCTTAGCGATCACGATACGGATTATGAACAGGAAATTTTAATGTTAAGCGAATCTTATATTATCAAGATAAGGACGGAACTAAATAGAGAAAATCAATGTCACCACGAAATGTTAAAACTCGCAAAGAAAACATAGTAATTCATTTACCAACAGTTAATGCGCGTGACATGCATAGTCACCAATTCAATGCTGGTTGTACGAGAAAGCAGGTAGATAAACTTGCTGCAATTCGTACTATTTTTGATAAGTTCAATGAAAACTGTAAGAAGAATTACACAATAGGAAATTACGTAACATTAGATGAAATGCTACTTGCATTCAGGGGCAGATAGCAATTTCCGTATGTATATAGCTAATAAGGCCAATAAATATGGACTTAAAGTATTCTCTACTGTTAACTCCAAAACATAGTATACATGAAGATCTATGCTGGTGTTTAACCCGATGGTCCGTATAAAACTGATTGTTCTACCTCTGGAGTTACTAAAAGAATGTGCTCACATTTATCAGGCTCAGGATGGAATGTTATAATGAATTGTTGGTTTACAGGATATGCTGTTGTGAAGAGTCTACAAAGAGAGCACCGACTTAAAGTCGTTAGTACAATTAGAGCCAATAGAAGAGAACTACCTCCCGAAATAACGCAAATAAAAAATAGCCAAGTAATCTGTTCAGTATTTGTATTTAGTGCTGACATGACCGCCGTATCATATACACCCAAAAAAGGAAAAAATGTGCTTGTTGTTTCCACGATGCACCGAGACAATGGTATTGATAAAGAGAATGGTGAACTTTTATACCTTGTTCAATATTGTAGCGATCAACGCATTTGTAATTTACAAAGGTAACAGTCCAAATGCCGAATTCACCAAATGTCGTAGACTGTTTCAAAAAGATTTTGCTATGGAACTAATACAAGCAAATATGAAAAGAAGAGCAGCTAACAAACACACCACGAAGTGTGCGTAGCTCAGCTACAAGGATAACAGGTGTCAGTGAAATGGATGTTCCAAACCCTGCCCAGGTAAAAGAGGAAACTGTAAATATTGCAATGGACATAAAACACTTTTTTTTCAAAAGCTGGCTGTGCATGGAGCAGATAACGGCTTGTTGTGAAGAATGTTTTGACAACTTCAAGATGAAAGTCTGAGAGCCTCCAGTTTGTGCATATTTTTTTTCTTTCTATATCAATAATTTCACCATTTTTAATAAACCCTTCCAAGCAATGGTCTATTTTCTTTATTAAGGGTTTTTTTCCGAATTTTATAGAAAATACTAGTGTATGTTAAAATTGTAACTTTGCTAATGTTGACTGACGTACAGAAATATTTTCATAAACGATTTCATATCCAATCATACCATATGTCATAAAAGACTCATAGTAAATATTCGTATGAAATTTTCACAAGAAAAAAAACCAAGAAAAAGTGCCAACGACCTTATCAGTTTTATTGCTCACAGGTCCCACCCGTGCGAATGTGGAACTGGGCACCCGTTGAACGACGGGTTAACAAATTAGATCTTTATTGGTTAAAATGTGTTGAATTAAAAGGTAACTAACAAAATCTCAAAAATGTCGCGTATTCTTTATCAGGCCGAGAACTTTTTGAAGGACTCTCGTAGTACAATAACGTTGTAATGAGGAATTTTAACAAACAAAACTTCAATGATAGATGAAATCAAAACGTGTGGTATTATTGCTAAAAGACCATTACTATGCATATTTAAATAACGATTTTATAGGCTATAAATTCTGAAATTTAAATTAATATTAATCATTACATAATCAGTATATTTAAAAAAATTGTATAAAAAGTAATTATTTCTTATGTAAAAAATACTCTCAATTCGATATATATTATATTTCTTTATTAAAACAATATCTGTTTTCAACAAAGATAATATTTCAGAGAGTAATAAAATATTTCATAACAAATAGTAGTAAATATAGTGTTAAAAACCAGTGGTTGCAAGGCGGTCTGTGTTGCATTGAAAGGCGAATGAACGAAACGAAGGGAAAACGACCTTGCAGTCTCACTCTTTACACTCTAAGAAAAAAAAAAGAATCGGAGTTATATCCCACGTAATGCAACGTCGGCCGAATCACCATATCAATTACAGCCACCTGCATGGACGATTCGCCAACTCAGCAACAACAAACATATCAGAATACAACCACCTGCACCCAGGAACAGCACCGTCAACATATTTAGTCACGTAGTGTTGTTCTCACGATCAAAACGTTCTAGAACGAATACATTTGTTAACTCAGCATTTTTATTTGTATAAATATATCCTTCAAGGATTTTTCAGTCAATTGTTGTAGAACGTTTAACAGTAGTGTATCTCTGTCATTCGAAACAAAAATCTTATTTAATATTGTAAAAAGTGTTAAATAAAACGTTTTTAAAAATCAAACTAACGAGTTTGAAAACAAAACTGGCGCAGTCGTACGGATTTTGCCAACGGGCTTAATTTGAACAAAACTGAGTACGGATTTGACCAACAGAATTGTATCGAACAAGTCTGTTTCGTTCCAACGATTAATGGTGAAAACGAACCACGAGTGACAAGAAGCAGTACAGCAAAAGAAGAGACAAGCATCGCTCAACTTTAGCACCGTTAAACGTCCGAGAGAAGAGACAAGCATCGCTCAACTCCGCAGCAATTCAACCTCCAGGGAAGAGACAAAAATCGCTACTCCTATTGGAACTTAGGCTAAGAAAGAAACAAACAAAGCAACAAAAGCAACAAAAGCAGCAAAGCAGCAAAAGCAAAGCAACCAAATCCACAAAGGAATGAAAATCATCATCAACATACTGTAAGTGCATCCAATCTTTTTCCATTTTTATCTTTTCATTTTTTCCCCATTCATTATTCTAGTCATATTTTAATATTAAGTATATTTCTTGACACTACTAATAACACTGATAACAATTTTTCAAAATATTTTCAAAAATAAAAAAATAAAATCAAAATGGCAACACCAAATTACGCTTTAATTAGATACCAAGCAGAGAACATTCCGCAATTCAATGGTAATTCTAAACAAATTAATCGATTTATTAATGCATGTGACAATTTTCTTAATAACCATCAAGATCGTCAAAATATTAACGCACCAATAAATATTTGCTTATTCGATACCATATTGAGCAAGTTGATTGGTAGAGCAGCAGATTTAGTAGCATCTAGAGTTGAACTACATAATTGGGAGCTAATAAAAAATGCCATCATAAATACCTTCTCTGATCGAAGATCAATAGACTGTATAGTACAAGATATTATCACAACCAAGTCAGAAAAAAACGAAACCCCTCAACAATTCGGAATTAAATTACAAGACGCTAGAAGTCTCTTATTTTCAAAAATTAACATGTCAAATGACCCACGAGATCTAAAAATTTTAAAAATTAAGGAATATGAAAATATTGTATTAAGAACATTCATAAATGGTTTAAACTACCATATGCAACTCGTTGTAAGATTAAAAAATCCGACATCGTTAGAACAAGCCATGAGCTACGCCGAAGAAGAAGAAAACTTTCTTTATTATAAAAATCGCAGTAACAATAATACAAAACCAACTACATCAGGAACCAACCCTAATCAACAACCTGTACGTTATTCTGCTAATGTACATCAACATCAAAATCAACAACCTGTACGTTATTCAGCTAATGTACACCAATATCAAAATCAACAACCTGTACGTTATTCAGCTAACGCACACCAACAGAACATCCCTGTACGTTATACAGCTAATGTACAACCAAACCAATTTGGAGCCCCTAGAAAAATGTTTATCAGACAAAACCCTAATAACTTCTTCAGACAGCAATTTAGCAATTTCAACACCCCTCACGGTATAAAACGTCAAGCGACATCATCGATAGTACGCGGAAATAAACCAGAACCGATGGATACATCGAGCGGAAACATCAGACAACCCTCAAACCAATTATTTAATCAAACAATGGATAACGAAATTGAAAATATTAATACTATACAAGAAAACTATACATCCGAACAAGAATACACAGAGCAAAGTTATAACCCCATTGATAACGAAGAAAATTGCGAATATGATGAATATTACGAAGAACCACCCGATGAAAATTATATCGAACCCTCAGAAAATTTTCCAATCACCCAAAGTACAAACCAAAAGAGTTGATATTCCTAAATAATTCAGCAATCTTAAATTTACCCATCATCTATTTACCCGAAATGGACGCAACATTTCTAGTCGATACTGGTAGCGGTAAAAGCTTTATAAATCCTCAATTAGCATACCACTTTTTCCCCGACTTAATAACGAACGAATTCTTCACTGTAAAAACAGCTCACGCAACTTCAATGCATAACGAAGTTATGATCATACCAATTTTCCCTTCATTCAATTTTCCCGGAAATCATAAACTTTATCTTTTTGATTTTTCCCAGCAATTTGACGGACTTTTAGGAATGGACTTTCTAACACACATCGGCGCAAACATAAACTTAAAAGATTTCACATTAGAATCAGAAACTTCAATCATCCCATTATATTATCAAAATAATAAACCTATACATTCATACCCTAAATACACTGAATTGATTATACCTCCACGAACATGTCAAGTAATAAAAGTACCTGTTGACAAAGAAAAAGGAATCGGAATATTACATTATACAAATTTCGAAAAAACTGAAATACCCGAATCTCTAGTCAACATATCAAATTTTTACGCGACCACCATAATTACAAACACAAGAGAAACCCCAGTAAAAATTAAATTTACGAAACCAATTTCAGTCGAATTAATTAAAGAAGCCGAAATGAACTTCTTCGAAAACATGGAGACAGATGCCGATTATACTCAACAGATAAATAATCTCCAAAAGGCAAACTTAAAGAATCTAAGATTAAAACATTGTAACACAGAAGAATATAAAGCCATAAGAGCGCTTTGTTACAAATATAGAGATATATTTTATTGTGAAAATACCCCGTTAACGTTCACAAATCAGATAAAACACGAGATAAAACTAACGGATGAAACCCCTATTTTCACCAAGACATATAGATATCCACATGTACATAAATCAGAAGTAAAATCACAAATAAACAAAATGTTAAATAACGGAATTATACAAGAATCCAACTCACCATGGAGCAGTCCCATATGGATAGTACCAAAGAAAATGGACGCCTCTGGAAAACGTAAATGGAGAATAGTAATCGACTATCGAAAATTAAATGATAAAACGATAGATCAAAAATTCCCACTTCCACAAATAAGCGACATATTAGATAAATTGGGCAAATCTCAGTATTTCACTACCCTCGATTTAGCAAATGGATTTCACCAAGTAGAAATGAATCCAGCAGATATACAGAAAACAGCCTTTTCGACAGACACTGGCCATTACGAATTTAAACGTATGCCATTTGGATTAAAAAACGCCCCTACGACATTTCAAAAGGTAATGAACAACGTATTAAGAGGAATACAAAATGAAACTTGTTTAGTCTACCTAGACGATATTATAATATTTTCAACATCCCTCCAAGAACATATAGAAAGACTACAAGAAGTATTCGAAAGATTAAGAAAATCGAATTTTAAAATTCAATTAGACAAAAGCGAATTTCTACACAAAGAAGTAGCTTATCTAGGTCATAAAGTAACCAACGAAGGTGTCAAACCTAATCCAGATAAGATAAACGCTGTAAAAAACTTTCCATTACCAAAAACTCAGAAAGAAATAAAATCATTCTTAGGACTCACAGGATACTATCGCCGTTTCATTAATAACTTCGCGAAAATAGCAAAACCTTTAACAATTTGCTTAAAGAAAAATGCAAAAGTTAATCATTCTAAATCTTTTATCGAAGCATTCAATCACCTTAAAAATCTTTTGATTAATGCACCAATCTTAAAATATCCAGATTTCGATAAACCGTTTGTATTAACAACTGACGCCTCTAATATCGCACTTGGAGCCGTACTTTCACAAGGAAATCCACCAAATGATCAACCTATTGGTTATGCATCAAGAACATTAAATGACTCAGAACAAAAATACTCCACCATAGAAAAAGAACTTTTAAGCATTGTCTGGGCATGCAAATATTTCAGACCATATTTGTATGGAAGAAAATTCAAAATCTATACAGATCATCGCCCTCTTGTTTGGCTTTTTAATCTAAAGGAACCAAACAGTAAACTCGTAAGATGGAGACTGAGACTAGAAGAATATGATTATGAAATCATTTATAAAAAAGGCATCCAAAACACTAATGCTGACGCCCTGTCTCGCATCCAAATCAATGCAGTAGAAACAGAGTCAACAATGAATTGTCCAGGAGACATCAACATGGAAATCGACGAATTTTTTGAAAATTATGATCCAAACGCTATCAACACGGACGAAGTAAACAAAACCATACAAGAATTAGAGAACTGTCAACTAAAAGACCAGCCGAAAATAAGAATAATTTCAGACATACAGATTCGACCTCCTTTTGAAACAAAAACGGATCAAACAATACATACCACAAATGCAAATGAAAATTATACCGGAATAACGCTATTAGATGAAATTATTAATAATAAAAACAAACAAATAATCGTGAAAAAATCTCCTTACGATCCATATATAAAAATCGAAAACAAGAATTTCGAAGAACACAAAATAATATATGCGACATTACCAACTAATATTGAGAAGATAACAAAATTTTTGAAAGAATATCTAACGGAAAAGAAAACCTTTGTATACTTCCTTTCGAAAGAATTACGAACAATATTCAACCAGATAATGATCAACCATTTTAGAAACTATAAATTAATTGAATGTACTAAATTAATTAATAACGTCGAAGAAGACGAAAGAATTCCTTTAATTCAATACAAACATGAAGGAAAAACTAATCATCGTGGAATAGATGAAACAACAAAGTTTCTAAAAGCTAATTATTATTGGAAAACATTAAAAACTGACGTAATAAATTATATCAATAATTGTGAAATTTGTCAAAGATCAAAATATAATCGAAAACCTCCAAATCAACCTCTTATTCTAACAGAAACTCCAAGCAGACCGTTTGAAATTGTACACATTGACACCCTTTCAATCGGAAAAGAAAAATTTCTAACACTCTTAGATAAATTCTCAAAATTTGGACAAGCCCTTCCATATTTCGGAAACGCCATATCATGTTGTGAACAACTAGTTAAATACTTTTCGTTCATAGGTACACCTAATTGTATAATATCTGACAATGGACTTGAATTTAAAAATGAAGTAGTAAAAAACCTTTTAAAGACACACAATATAAATATTCATTTTACTACACCTCACCATCATGAATCAAATTCACCAGTAGAACGTCTACATTCTACCCTAATCGAACACCTAAGAATCTTAAGACAAACAGACCTAAATTCAGAGATAATAAGCTTAATGCCATATGCTATTATTGCATACAATAACACCATCCATTCAAGTACAAATTACACACCCCAAGAACTTGTATTAGGTCATACAAATTCAAGAGATCCTATGAATTTAGTTCCAACCCATGCATATACGGAATATTTACAAAGTCATAAAGAAAAAACGAGAATTTTATACGACCAAGTCGCTGAAGAATCGAAAAAGCGCAAAGAGACCATCATTAATAAAATTAATGAAAAAAAGGACCAAGCAAAAATACAACTAGGCTCTTTAATCTATAAGAAAAATGATCAAAGGTCAATAAAAACAAAAAACAAGTACTTAGGCCCTTATATTCTAACCAAAGTACTTGAAAACAATAAAATTGAAATTGAAAATCCAAAAACAAAAAAGAAGGAAACCGTGCATATCAACGAGACTAAGATAAAACCCGTTGTTACAGATGGACCTGTACCGTCCTCACACTCGGAATTGGAATAAAAATAAACAACCTTAATAACTATCCAGGAATACTACCCATCCAAAAAGGTACCGCAAAAATCGTATCAAATTATTGGACATTTATACAAAACGTCAACTTAAATCCAGTAATAACAGAATTCGAATCACTTAAATTCAATTCAAGAATTCTTCTCAACGCATTATACAACAATAGCGACTATAACTCGGAATATCATAATACACTTGTTTCAACCCGCACTCTTGAAGAAAGAATAGAAAACCTAATTAACCAAAGAATCCCCTATAAAACAACAAAAAGAATTAAAAGAGGATTATTAAACCCCTTGGGATCACTAATTAAGTGCATCACCGGAAACCTTGACCAGAATGACGCAGAATTAATTGATAACAAAATCAGAGCACTACAAGGCAATCAAAACAAATTAAAATTAAGTTTAATTGATCATATAACCTTATTAGGTAAAACTTCTGAAAATATCAAAAACATAATGGCTAACTTAACACATAATCAACAGATATTAAGAACTCGCATATCACATATCGAGGAAACTATACAAACAATCACTATTCATGAAACAAACGATCATCAATATATGCTAATTCACACAACAATCACTCAAATCACAATGTTGTATCAATCAATATATAATTTGCTTAGTAATATCGAAACAGCAATTACATTTTCTAAAATTAATGTATTACATAATTCAATTGTAAATCCTAATGAATTACTTTCAGAAATAAAAAATCTTGAAAAACATTTAAATACAGATAAACTACCCTTAACTAGTGAATTGCAAAATGTCCTCGAACTCGAAAAAATAATTGAAATTAAAAGTTTCTCGAAAGAATACGAAATAACATTCATACTAGAACTTCCATTGGTAGAGCCTGAAATATACCAATATTATCACCTCTATCCTTTACCAATTCCCAACAATGGAACCTTCCTGGTTAACATCCCTTTAAAACCTTACCTCGCACTCAGCAGTAAGAAATATTCCTACCAGGATAAACAATGTGAAGAAACTTTGAATAAACAGTTCTTGTGTAAAAATGCCTTAAGTAAGCCACTAGAAACAATTAACCCTTGTGCTGTGCAATTGTTAAAACATCAGAAAAATATTACTTTCTGCCACCCCTTTAACGTCAATATATATGACATACAAGTAACAAGAATCATGGACAATCAATGGATAGTCACCCTTCCTGAAGAAAAGCTATCCAAAGTGACGTGTGAAAACACAGAAAACAACTACCCTCTATATGGTTCGTACCTTATAGAAATGCAACCCAACTGCAAAATCCATATAGGTTCAATAACATTGGAAACCTATAAACCAAGTTACCTGTCATATCAAGAAATCAACCTACCAAAACTAAACTGGACGTTGGCCAAAGAACAAGTATCGATATTCAATCCACCATCGATCAATTTAAATTCAATCAATTTGAAGGCCAACGATGAAATACAAACCCAATTAAAAAGACAGAAGGAAGACCTCATCGAGCTCTCCGATACCATCTATATAAATCGAACTAGCTTCTGGACCATATTAATCTATATATGTTTATTAATCATTATACTCTATTTTATATATAGATATTGTATACAGAAGTTAAGATCAAAAAGCCGCAACAATCAAGCAGCCCCCGTAGAAGAAATCGACTTCTAGACGGATGAAACAAGAACCATAGGATATGTTTCATCTAAGGTGGGAGGAGTTATATCCCACGTAATGCAACGTCGGCCGAATCACCATATCAATTACAGCCACCTGCATGGACGATTCGCCAACTCAGCAACAACAAACATATCAGAATACAACCACCTGCACCCAGGAACAGCACCGTCAACATATTTAGTCACGTAGTGTTGTTCTCACGATCAAAACGTTCTAGAACGAATACATTTGTTAACTCAGCATTTTTATTTGTATAAATATATCCTTCAAGGATTTTTCAGTCAATTGTTGTAGAACGTTTAACAGTAGTGTATCTCTGTCATTCGAAACAAAAATCTTATTTAATATTGTAAAAAGTGTTAAATAAAACGTTTTTAAAAATCAAACTAACGAGTTTGAAAACAAAACTTCGGTAAGAGTGGTTTTACGCCAACAATTTGCGATTTATAGAGTTTGATTTCTTAGAATGTTTTTTTTTCAAAGTCGTTTGTTTTTATTGATATTAAAATGGAAAATCCACTTTCAGTTTTAATAAATATCATGATTTTATGTAACAAATTTGTCAATGGTATTATATAACGATTTGATATTTGATGAAAAAGGTTTGAACATTAATGAAAATATAAATATAGTGACGGAGTGGAAATTCGATTTCGACCAATTTTGTGGGTTCTTGAATTCGAGATTCAACTGAAGTTTCACTTTTAACCAAAAGTAGACGAACCTTGAACTGAAACCCAAACTGAATTTATAATGTCTTAGTTTATCTTCGGTATCGGTTGGTTCAATTTTAATTACAGGTTTCAGGTACTATCTGCAGTTCTTATATCGAGATTTATTATCTGGTTAGACAATGAAAACCGATCCTGAAACGATAATGCACATATAAGAAAAATCATGGCTCAGTACGTTTATTGAATTTTTGAGAACACTTTTTTCAGTAATTTTAGAATGTAGTGAAATATCTATTCTTTTGCTGGGTTGTTCGGAAAATTCATAAGGATTAGTTGCTCTTTTAAGGCTTATAAATAAAAATCTCTATTGGATTAATAATGTTTTTTTGCATATTATTAATTTTTAAGGTATTTTCAATGTTTACCTTCATTCGCTTTGATTTGCCTTTAGTTAGTTAATATGATTCAAATTAAAAATGTCGATCGATAACTTGCATTTACATCACATTATCTTTTGAATTTCAAAAAAGGCAAGAATGCTGGCGTAAACAATTTTAACCTGGAAGACTGACGTCGCTATGGCCGTCCTTCAAACACTGATGCCGAAGAAATAAACACCGAACCATAACAGCCGAAGAGAGGTTATATATTGGCAAATCGACCACTTTTGACAATCAGAAAAAAAATGGGTACCTCTAGCCATACCTCTAAAACCTCTAGCCACGAAGTGTGGATTCCTCAGGAACTTAGCGAGCAAAATCTGCTGGACCGAATATCTCCAGGCAGTCTTTTGATGAAAACATTTTCTAAGGGTCTATTTCTAAAGGAGATAGTGTCTATATCTAAAGGAGATAAACTAATGATGAAAAGTGGATTATGTACAATAATGTGCAACAAAAAAAATCATGGAGGTTAAAGGGTCTCATTGACTTTAAGTTTCACCCACGCAACCTAACCTTTCACATCGACCTCTACTATTCATAATATGTTTCGGCACTAAAGACAGATGCAATGAAGACAGCAATTGAAAAAAAACGACCATAATTAGCAAATAGGAAAGGTATCGTATTTCATCATGAGAGTTCATGACCACACCTTTCAGTCAGGACCAAGCAAAAATATTTGAGCATATTTGAGCATATTTGAGCATATTTGAGAGCAGCGGCGTGTCTCTTTATCTACTACACATATAACTCGAAAATATCTCTCTTTCTAAAATACAATACATAATCACGAGTGATATTAGATTTTTTGTCATTGAATCTAACTTTAATCTTGTTCACTGAGATAAATCTTTCACTCTCTTCCCAAACTTCCCAATCCCCTCAAAAATTGAAAGCTCTAAAATATAAGATACAAGTGACCTAGAATGCGGTGATCTAGGACCAAATTGGTTGAATTGGTTCAAATTTATGTTGCTTATCATAAATTGATTAACTCTAATAACTATTTTATGGTTTTTGCCTTTATTTGCCAACAAGGAAGTAAATATCACAACACACCGTTTGTATATGTGAAAATAAATGTTCCTTTATCAATACCAAACATGCACTTCCTGATGATTACCTAAGATTAATGCTCACATAATCAATCTACTATATTTACAATAGTTTGACAGGTAGTGTTGTAACAATTAAAAATAATATATGTTCTTCACAATATTAAACAATTAACAATACATTGAAATGCCTAAAAGTGAACAAAATATTTGTGCTAAAAGATTTTGAAAAAAATTAAAATTTAACTAGTTGTAAATCACTACAACTAGTTGCTATAACACTCTTGATAATTTAATGGCAAACAATCTGGTATTACTTTATTGGTAAATAATAAACAGTCTCGTAATTTTTCGATTGGAGTAATAATTCCTTCGTCGTTTTTAACAAACTCAATTTCGTGAAAAGGAATATTTTATTTGTATAAAAAATCAGCAAGACGGCTTGAAGTATGCTAAAAATTGAATAAATATTTCCTAAATACCGTCTCCAGTTTATGTGTACATTTTTTTCAACAAGAAAGATATGAAATATTATATTTTTCAAACTAAAAGCCACATAGCGTTCTTACGAGAAATAAATGAAATTTTATTACTACGAAATATTTAATAATGGATTTTGATGTATTGAATATAGATGAATTGTTTAAAGTACACTGTGATACTAATACACCTTTCTTTGAGTGCAATATTGCAGCTTTGGGTACAAAAACTACATTCCAAAAATGTTTTAATATGTTATGCATGAAAAGTTTGGGCCCGTGGAGAAGTTACATCAAATATTTTGATAGTTTGATTTGTTATTGAGTTTTATTCAACATATATTTTCACTACAGAAAAAAAACCAATACAAGAGTTCAAGTACGATTAAAGAGAAACCATTACTATGTATAAATTTTATTGAAAATATGGGTATAAAACGAAATAGAAAATATTTTAATTGTTTTCTACTGAAACCATAGTTATTAAATACTTTTCCACATTAAAATGCTACGACCATTTTATTGGTTAATACGACACATATAATTTAAGTGAAAAGAGAGATAATTTTACATTTGCACTCTTAAAAATGATTTATTGAAGAGATATTGAAAATACAACACGACTATTAATTGATTGATGTTAAGACTAATATTCTTCAAATACCCATAAAGCGAGGAAGCAAATATGTATTAACTAAATTACAAAAACTCAAAGTGTGTAATAATGTATAATTGATTGATGTTAAGACTAATATTCTTCAAATACCCATAAAGCGAGGAAGCAAATATGTATTAACTGAAGTACAAAAACTCAAAGTGTGTAATTTTCTTCAATTTTTTAGTTATTTTGTGGCATAATGAAAAAATATTTTAAATATTTATTCGAATAGTGTTCTAAACAGTGGCGGCTCGACAGGGAGGGCTTTGGGGCGCCGCCCCTCCCGCATTTATCACAGTAAGTAATTTTTCAGAGCAAAACACCATATTTTAGTTCCGTTCAGTTCCTTTCCTTTAACTCATTTTCCTGGTTCACCTCCTGTATAGGGTTTCAATAGCACCAAAAGTAAAAAGGAGAAAGGTAAAAAAATCTTCAGCAGCACTATATCTTTTACGCCCTCCCACTTTAAAAACACACGAGTAGCCACTGGTCCTAAATTGAGTCGAAACATTCACTTCATCAAAAGTTTCACTTTCGGAAAACGCTCAATATCATACGGATCCGAGTCGAGCGAGATGTGGCGGTTAATTATTTTTTCTTTAATATATATTATTATATCTTATAATAATCTAATTATATCTTTTCTTTAATTATTTTTCTTAAATTTTTAACACGTTTAATTTAGAGAAAAGTAAAAAATAGTTTATTCAAAGTGTGCGCCGTCGCTAGCTTCAAATTTTTCCCATTTCTCTGGCAATTTGTGAATGCTCTCCCAGAAAAACCGTACATTTTTATGTGATCCAGTCATCAAGTCATTTTTTGATATCCCCGTAGTTGTTGAAATGTTGGAAAGTACCGCAGGTGGAGTAAGAGTTCCCAACCAAGTTCAGAAAAGATGTCTGACCGCTTTCGCTGTGTGTGATGGGGCGTTGTCGTGCTGCAAAATCATTTTTCCGTTTCTTGTAGCATTCTGGTCGCTTTTAGATTTATGCATGGTTCAGATTGATCATTTATTGACGGTAACGAACGTTCCTAGTTTCAAAAGCTCGTGGGACGTGACACCTTTCTGATCCCACCAAATGCACAGCATTGTCATCTTTCCAAAGCGATTCGGTCTTGCGGTCAATGTTGGTGGTTCTCCTGGGTCAACTTATAATTTTCTGCATTTTAGGTTCTCGTAATATATTCATTTTTCGCCTCCAGTTAATCGAGAAAGCAAAACTTCGCACACCGTTTTTTGCTTTTCCATCTGTCTATCAATCAGCTGATGTGGCATTTTCCATGAAATGCAGACGATCACATTTATTTAGCACACTTATTTTATTTATCACATTTATTTAAAGATTTAACATATCTGCTGTTGAGTTTGCATATCATCTTCTTCCAACAATCTTGCAATTCGGCATCTTCAAATTTTTTCGGTTAACCTGCGCGGTTTTTTTTTCTTTCAAATCGCAATCACCATTTTTGAATCATCTAAACCAATGCCCACAAGCGCCTTGGTTTGAAACATTGGCACCAAAAGTTTCTACAAGTATACGACGGCTTTCACTCGCGTTTTTCTTTTGATTGAACAAGAAAAGCAGTATGTGCCGTAAATGCTCATTATTTTGCTCGAAACTCGACATGTTTACCACACGAAAAAATATGACGCTTACACGAACTAGTTTAAGCATCAATGGCGTTTTGAAAGGTACTGTCGTAGCAACAAAATGACATAGAGATTTAGATTGTGAACCGATGCTTGTTTCGAGTGCCATCTCTTAAATAAAATAAGAATTATTAACTGCCACTCCTGGTATAGGCAACAGTAGAACACCACGATACTTGCTGTGTCTCGGAAATTACGTACAATAGAGATAATGCACCATTTTTTACAGCTACTCTCTTCTCTCATATCTATTCTCATTTATTTTATAGATATATTCTCATGATAATAATTAAAACACTTGGTATTTGTTTCACAATATATTCAAGATATTCTCTAACATGTTTCGGCCTCGCGACCATTCTCAAAGAGAGTTATATATGAATGATGAATGATGATATATGATGATGAGAATATCTTGAATATATTGTGAAACAAATACCAAGTGTTTTAATTATTATCATTGTTACTATGTTTCACCAAGAGCCAACCGCGCAATCAATCAATATATTCTCATATTTTTTAATTACACTTACAACATTCTGAACCGAAATATTTCTTCAACTTGGAAATAAAAATATCTACTGAGAACCAAATTTGGATAATATATAAACTTTTCAAAAATTTCTTAACCAGCATTATATTGGGTGAGGCAAAAGTGCGTACCGTTTTTAACGCTAGTTGGTAGTTTATCGCAAAACCGAAGTATTATCTACATCGCACGTGTGAAATTTTTAATTTGTTTGAGACAAATACTTTGCAAATGCAAAAAAGATAAGTGCTGTATATGATGAGGGTGCGGTTGACGAGTCTATGCGCCGCAAGTGGTTTAGAAAGTTTCGGGAAAACAATTTTAATCTTCTGGACAACCGACCTAAGGCTGATGGCACCGAAATATTAGCTTTAATTGAAAGTGATCGGCATAGAACAACTCAACAGATTAGAGATTAGAGATATTCTTCAAATTAAGTCTTTGACAGAGTCAAGTGGATTTTTTCAATTTGAAATAATTAGCAAGGCCGATGTATGGGTGCCGCATGAATTAAGGGATAGACATTAAAAACCTAATTTCTACTTGCGACCCTCTTTTAAAACGCAGCGAAATGGACTCATTCTTAAACCGTATGGTTACAGGTGATGAAAAATGGATATCGTGTAATAATGTTAAGCATAAGTGATCATAGTGTAAGTGCGGAGATGCCCCTTCAATCAGCACATAAGCCACTTTACACTACTTTACATCCGACGAAGGTTATGGTATGCATTTGGTGGGGCTGGTATGGACTTACTATAATCTGTTTTCTCAAGTTTCAATTTATTCCGAGTAACACTGCTCACAACCAAATGGAGCAACCGACCAAAAGTGGTCTGAATTATCCAAAATAAAGGACATAACGTTCCATCGAGACAACACTGGATCACATCCTTATTTGGCTATCCAACACAAACTTTTCATAATAATGAACACTTTAATCAAGAAAAAGAAAAAAATAGCAAAGAAAAGTGTTATAGGATGAACCATTTGTACCAACACAGAAAAATATAAACTAGAGACAATAAAAAAATATGTATAAACACTGAAAAATTTAAGTAACTTTATTTTTGACTTTTGGAATAATCCAATCAAGCGTAACCTACAAACACCCTATTGCACACACAGATGGAGCGGCGCCTAAAACACAAATATATATTGATAGTGTGTAGTAATTTAGCGTCATAAATATTTTCGCTGTACAGTAAATTCAACATACACAATTTTTTATTGATGTCGATTCCCAGCTTTACGGTTTAATTGTCCCTGGGAAATTAAAAAGCATCCTCTGCCTCTGAATTCGTGACTAGTAATAATACGTTCCGACTGAATTCGTGAACTTATATATTGTCACAACAGTGATTTATATCGATAAGATATTTTAATGATAAATACACAGTGTTGAACCATGAAACGTTTCCAAATTATAAGGTCATACGTGATCTATAAAATTACCCAACGGAAACTCGGAAATCCCATACTAATCCGGTTGTTTATTTAGTTTTTATAACTTTATCAGTAATCATCAGATTTCAACGATGCTAACAAAAAAAGCGTTAGAGTTTACTTAAAACATAGACCCAATCTTTTTCACATGAAATATTTCTTTTACGTCTGGAAACTAAATGAGTAATTCCAGTTGAGAAGTTTCGTCTAAACAATATTTTCTTAGAAAATTGAATTTCCTTTGGATTTTTCTTTTCAATATGTTGGTTATTTTTTTTACCGTCACTAGACACATATTGCCATCGAAATAACTTTCTCCGAGTAAAGTGAACCGTAAAATAAATTTGCTTTTATGTGTCAATTTTATTTCCTTCGGAAAAGATAAAATGAAAACAAACCTTACTTTTTTTAGTATTTTGATATACGTTTTCCAATAAAGTCATTGATGACTGTTCTGACGTATTGCCCTTTTTTAGTTTGTTGAAATTAAATCGATGTTTCTTTTTTATTTCCAGGTCTTTATGTAGGTTTATCAATTATATATATATATATATATATATATATATATATATATATATATATATATATATATATATATATATATATATATATATATATTCGACTATTTGTCTAGTTAGCTTACTCGGATTCGTCCGTTTGATGTGTCCGTAAAACTTAAGTCTTCTTTTTCTCATATCCCTATGTATATCTGTGTATTGTTTGATTTCTTGGTTTTCTCGAAGTCGGTATGTTGTGCTATTTATTTGTTTGGGGCCTAGGATTTTTCTTACGATTTTTCTTTCCTTCTTTTCAATGTCCTCGATGTCCCTCTTTCTTTTCAAAATGAGTGTTTCTGCAGCATATAGACATTCTGGCTTAATAACTGTGTTGTAATGTCTCAGTTTTGTGTTTTTAGATAGGCATTTTTTGTTGTAAATATTTTGTGTAAGTCTCAATGCCGTTTCCATTTTTTGACATCTACCCTTATTGGCAGCTTTTTCCAACCCATTTTCCATGATTATTTCACCCAAATATTTGAATTGAGAGACTCGTCTGATATTACCATATTTTGTTTTTAGAAATGGTGTTCTTAGTCTGTTGCAGGTCATGTATTGTGTCTTTTCAAAGGAAATTTGGAGTCGTACTTTTTCTGCTGTTTCTTTTAGGATTTCAATCTGTTTCTGTACCGTTAATACATTTTGAGCTAAAATTGCTAGATCATCAGCAAATGACAGACAATCAATTTTGATGTTGGTTCTCCCCAGTTTAATGGGCTGATCAATATTCAGTGCCGACTTTTTTTCACGCCACTCCTGTATTACTTTTTCTAGAATACAGTTAAATAAGAGTGATGAGAGTCCACCCCATTGTCTCACACCAGTTTTAATTTCGAAGGGCTCTGAGATGTCACCCATGAATTTAACTTTTGACCTTGTGTTAGTTAACGTTGCTTTAATAATTGCCAGCGTTTTCAGATCTAGTCCTTGTTCTTTCAAGATTCGGAATAAAGATTCGCGGTCAATAAAATCATATCCTTTTTTGAAATCCACAAATGTAGAGACGAGATTTTTATTGTACAGTTTTTGATGTCTTAGAATCAACTTTAGATTCAGGGTCTGTTCAGGACAGGATCTGCCCGGTCGAAAACCTGCTTGATATTCACCAATGTTCGGTTCTAACTGTCCCTGTGCTCTGTCTAGTACACATTGAGATAGAATCTTGTAACAAACTGGGAGAAGAGATATTCCTCTAAGGTTGTTTACATCCGTTCTATCTCCTTTCTTATGTACTGGATGTTATGTACTGTCCAGTCTTCCGGAATCCGTTCAGTTTGCCAAACTTCTTGTAGAATTTTGGTTATTTCCTTGATTGTACCTGGACCAGCGGATTTCAAAAGTTCAGCAGTGATTCCATCTTCACCAGAAGCTTTGTTATTTTTAAGCCGCTTGATTTGCCTAATTATTTCCTCTTCATTCGGTGCTAATGAATCTGGGTTTGTTTGTTTAGGGTTTAGTGTTGCTAATTCGTTTAAGGGCTCAGGACAGTTTAGTATGTGTTCAAAATATTTCGCATGTTCTTTGCAATTGTCTTGGTTATTTAGAGCTAATTGCCCGTTTTCCTTTTGAAAGCATAGGCTCTGCGGTTGATAGCCTGTTAATTTAGTTTCAAATGTTTTGTAAAAGTTTCGGGCGTTATTTTTTTGGAAATCTTTTTCTATTTCATTAAGTTGATTGTTTTCATATTTTCTTTTAGTTTGTCTAATTAGCTTCGATGTTTCTTTTCTTACTTCCAAAAAGATGTTATAGTTTATTGCTGTTTTTTGACTGTTCCAATCTTTGAATGCTTTACTTCGGCTTAATACTGCTTGCTCGCAAACTTCATCCCACCACGGATGTTTTCTACGTTTTTGTAAAGGGACCAACTTTAAGGCTGTTTTAATAATTTTTTGTTATAATTCTTGCCAGTTCTGTGCTGGTTGTTTATCAAGCTCTTCTGTTAGGGCTGGTTTTATTTTTGTTGGGTCAAACTTTGGTATTAGCAGCCTCTTTTGAATAAGTTTTCGAGGTTTTAAGTTAAGTTTGATTCTAGTCAAGTAGTGATCCGTGTCTATATTTGCTCCTTTCCTGACTTGAACATTCAAAATCTCTTTATAATTGGGGTACGAAATGGCAACATGGTCAATTTGAAATTCACCCATGTACGTGTTTGGGCACCACCTGGTCTTTTGTTTTGTTATTTTCTTCTTAAAATGGGATGACATTATTTTTAGATTAAACTGCGAACATAGTTCATCCAATCTTCTACCATTATGGTTAGTCCATTTATGAGCGGGAAAACTGCCGACTGTTTTCCTGTAGTTTTTTTCTTTCCCTAGTTGGGCGTTGAAATCACCCAATAGGATTTTTACATGGTTAGAGGGAATTTTAGAGACAGTCTTTTCCAGAATTTCCCAGGAATTACTTTTTTCAGGATTAGATTTATTTTCTTCGTTAACTGGGAGGTGTGCATTGATTAATGTATAGTTTGTATTAGCACACTTGAGGGATAGTGTCATAAGTCTATTATTTACTGGCTGGACATTTGTTATAGAACCAAGAATGTTTCTTGAGACAGCGAAAGCAACACCGAGATGTGGTGTATTTTTGAGTATTCTTTTGTCCGTTTTACTTTTAAAAAGTCTGTAGTTGCCGAATTCCAAGGTGTTATCATCTATCAATCTGGTTTCTTGCAAAGCTAAAATTTGGATTTTTTGCTGATTTAATGTTCGCCCCAATTCGTGTAGTTTTCCTGGACGCAGGAGAGAATTGATATTTACCGTTCCAAAGAAAGTTTTTATTTTCGATTTCAGACGTTGGCCAGAGGTCTCCGACTCCCTCTGAAAGATTTTGCGTTTAAGTCCGGACGCCCGAGAATCCGAAAGTCCGGTTGTACCAGCAAAGCTGGCAGAGGATTGTCTACCTTCTGGGGTAATTACTTAATGGGTAATTACTAGAACGCTTCATCTTGTACTTTGAATTAAAGGTTTGAACCATGACGGTTCCGAGGTTAAGACTGGAGGGGTTAGTTCCAGAATTTAAATATCAGCCGCACCACAGGTGAGAGGTGTCGAACACTGTTCGACGTGATATTGTTTTTGTCCTAACGTGTTCAGATCGGACGGCATCCATAATGTCGCGGCCGGCTTCCCCGTATGATAAAAGGTTAATTTTTAGAATTCAATCTAAAATAAGTGGTAACCACGTGTAGAAGCAAGAACATAAGCGCTGACAACTTGTCATTCGATAGTCTCGTCTCGTTTTCTTCGTATACCGTTTGCGTCGTTTTCGGACTATTTCTCAACATTCTCTATTTCTGAGTTCCTTGGTTACATATTGAAAAAACGAACAAGATAGGCTTATAATTTGGTCGGCCCATCTAGATAGATTTGATAACTGAATGATAACCAATAAATATACCAAAACCATTATACAGGAAAACATTTTTCTAAATCTTCAAGTGAGAACAAATGTGTAGATATTTCCATAGAGAAAATATGTTATATTAAGCCCTTTTCGGAGTAATTTTAAATATGGCAACAGTGATCAACCAGCTGTAATACATGAATTCCATTTTTCTCTCAGATTTTCACGAGGGATAGGTCATTACAAATTTTCTGAATACTGCATCTGAACGAAAATCGACCCAGTCCACAAACTATTATTATTCAACCCAAAAAATATTTTTATGATCTATTATTTTCACTATCCAAAAGAAATGTGAGTATCCAATTACAACTTAAAGCACGCAGACGGCCTAGACACCCTAGATAATCATGGAGTAGAAACAAATGAACCAAACGGTCAATTACCTGCACTTTGTGACCTGTCAAATTGTGTAGTATGATGTTTATTAGATCAGAAAGTAGAACGAAAATTAATTTTTTAGTTAGGAATTGATAAACATGATCTACGTTTTGGGCGCAAGTGATCTAATCTCTTTTTTAGCAAACATAATTTATGCGCAAAGATTCTTTAATACCGAACGTCATCCTAATGCATTAGCGCTTGTAGACTGAAAGAGCGATTTATAAAAAACTGAATGTATCAATTAAGAAAAACACTTGAAAGGGCAGAATAGAGCTATGACTGAAGAAAACGAATATATAGTTTTTCAAGCTGTAATTAAAAATCCGCATATTTCATAGACACAGATAGAAAACGAGGTAGGCGTTCAAAAATTCACAGCAAATAGAATAACTAGGAAATATAAATTTCATCCCTATCATATACAATTGGTTCTATACATTGTCTCTTAATGTGTGGGCTGGCATTATCAGAGATCGCTCCCTAGGACTATATTTTTTTTTGAAAATAAAGTTAATAGTGATAGTTTTCTCATTTTTTTGCAAAATAATTTTGAAGAGTGGATTGAAGAATTGCCTTTATCTGTAGCGAGACAAATGTGGTTACAGTTAGACGGCGCTCTTTCCTATTTTAGCAACCAGCTGAAACAATATTTGGACAGTCCAATCAGAGCACTCGCACTGTACTGACGTTTTCAAGAGCTGGTTGGTTAGCCCATTGGTTAGCTACTCCAAACTACCCAAACTGCTTGGTAGCGAGACTAGTGACGTCACCAATGGTTTTTCTCAGTGGTATTAATTGATTTTCTAAAAACAATTAATATTTCACTGCTTTTTAACGATTTTCCGAAGATCACGCGGCAATCCTGCAGCAGGATTAGCCTTTGGACGTAAGTAGGCATATTTTTCGGATCTTTGGGTCGCTATTTAGGCACTTTGATGGTGTCTATCTAGAAATTATAGTCGGTATCGGTTCCGACCTTCGGGCCCGACGAGGTAATAGAACGAGCTTGAACTGTCGCGCCGCGACAATCATGGTCTCAACGAGACGATTTTCGAGCTCAAGGAGCTCATTAAAGATCTAAAAAATGAAAAAGCCGTACTGGCGGCAAAGATCGATAAAAATGAACAAGGGACCGCCCGCACCAACGCGCCGGTTGAAATTAATATCGAATTGGACACGGGAAATTTGATGGACAGCGACTTCCCGCCACTCAAACCTCCGAAATGTACTCTTTTCCCAAATAAAATGGTTACCGTTACCCCCAAATTAAATCACGAAATGAGCGAAGGCGAAATTCTCTCTATCAGCGGACAGTCATCCGACTCGCGTTTCGAAACGTGCTCGGCAAAGAAAAAGCGACGCTCAAAACGAACTAGACGATCCTCCGAGGAGGAATAGAACCAAGATCAAGTACCCCAGAAAAAGACTGCCGGAGAGGCAGGTCCAAGCGGTGCCCCAACAGCGATTCCAGTAGCTAACGTGGCGACTGAAGCGAAAGCGCCGGTCGCAAAAGCCGAAAAAGTACCACCGGTTGGACTTCGCAGCAAAAATCATTATATGGAGATAATGACCGTCATTGCGAAAGAGAAAATAGGAACGGACAAGGCACTGAATCGCCCAGAAGTTGTGAAGATTCAGGCAAAGACAGCCGGCGATTAGCAACCATTGGGGCAACCACTTGCCTTAGTCTAGGTGATCCTCCCCAAAGGCCAAAAGAGGACCCATAACATCAAGTACCTCGCAATGTTACAACTGCCAGGTCTTTGGTCACACGGCAAAGAAGTGCCACGTACCTCCCAAATGTAGTAAGAGTGCGGCCAACCACGCTTCAAAAGAATGCAAAAAGCCGAAGAACGCTCCGGCGAAGTGTGCTAACTGTGCTGGTCCACACCCGGCTAACTCAAAAGCCTGTCCCCAAAGACCCCCGAATAAGGGTGAGGAAAAGAAAAATCAGACGCACCATCTAAACCTCCGCCGAAAATTCCGCCCTCAACGTTCGTTTGGAGGTCACAAGACAATAGCAAAGCCCCGGCTTCCGCGCCGGTCGGCCCCCCAAAGCTCGGTCCTAGGATGGAGGCTCCAAGGATTCAATTACCGAACTTTACGGTAATGATGGAGCAAATGATGCAGCAGATGACTGCTATGGTCCAAGAGCTGATAAATTCGGCACTAGCCATGTTCCAAACCAGCAATGAATAATAAAAATTCGTTGCGGGTGGTAACATTTAATGCCAATTCTCTGAACGGGAAAAAAATGGAACTGCGTTTCTGGAAGACCACAGCATAGACGTGGCTCTGAGTCAGGAGACCTTCCTTAAACCGAGCGAAAGGTTTGGTGTGAGGAATTTCTTCTGTTACAGGAAGGACAGGCTCGGCGGAGCGGGGGGTGGTCTGATGATTCTCGTCTAGAGACGAATCAGACACAACCTGCTGCCTCCGACGGACCTTACTTCCTCAGAAGTCATGTCTGTGCAGGTGGCTCTGGAAGGTAATCTGGTAAACCTATCCTCATGGTACCAGAGAGCCTGCCACGACTTCGATTCAGGTGAAGTTGGCAGGCTCCTGAATAACAACGCTCCAGTCATCATTGAAGGAGATTACAACGCCCATAACCGATCGTGGGGTTCGGACCTGACAAACAGGAAAGGAGCTGACCTGTTCCAGACGAACATTCCCGATACCGCAGCTTCTTAGATTTCTTTTTCATAAAGAATCTAACGAATCAATGCAAAGTCCAGGTTGTCCATGAGCTTACCTCGGATCACTACCCGGTATTGCTAACAATCGGCACCAAGGTGGTGGTACCTTCCCGCCGAGAAAGAAAACTAATATATGTTGGAGCATTTTTCAGCAGCATTTGCAGGACAGCGGACCCAACACGCGTATTGGTAGCGTTCAGCAGCTCGAAGTTGCGGTCGAAAAATTAACTCAAGATATAATGGAAGCCACGCAAACGGCTACTAAAACCTCCCCAGAATCAACTCGGACCACCCTGGACATCCCGTTCGAGGTAAAAGATTCGTATAAAAACCTGCTCTACAGACGCTTTTACTTGACTGGCGACCCTGAACTCCGGCTTCGTGCAAACGAAGCCAAGAGAGAGTCCCAACGGGCTCTCAAGGAGCTTAGGTACAACAGGTGGGATGAATTCCTGGCATCAATCGACACAGCTGATCGATCACTTTGGAAAACAGCCAAATTCATGGCGGGTAAGGTAAGAGTGCCGGTTCCCCCCCTGAAAACGGGTGATTATCACGCCGTCACCGGGCCGGAGAAGGCGGAGCTCTTTGCCGTAACCTACCAAAAGCAGATGACCTCTCCTCGACTCCCAGTCGAGAAGAGGAATAAAGTTGATAAGTTCAAGCAAGAAATTATTTCTTACAATGGAACTCCTAACCCCGGCTACTTGATCAGCCAAATTGTCTCGCCGAAGATAATACACGATGTTATCCGAGGTTTGAAACTCAGAAAAGTTTCTGGTCGCGACCGCATCTCACCGATATAGCTAATACGGCTAATAAACAAGCAAATTGCGCAGTTGACTAACATTGTTAACGCAATTTTCAGACTCCTGCATTTTCCATCTCTATGGAAACATGCCCAAATCATCGTAATCCTCAAAAAAGGAAAAAACCCACAAGAGCCAAGTAGCTACAGGCCGATTAGTTTACTTATCGCCCTCGGTAAGATCGCCGAAAGAGCAATTGTACGTGGTCTGAACGGTGTTCTTGCCGATAAGAATTTTCTGTCGGACGAACAGTTTGGTTTCCGGAGGGGGCACGCAGCCGTCCATCAGGCGGCTTGTCTCTCGACGGAGATCAGGCAGGGGTTCGACAGAAGGCGACACACGGGAGCTGTCTTTCTAGACCTCACGCAAGCATTCGACAGAGTCTGGCATCTCGAACTCATAGTCAAGATGCTCAGACTCGGTATACCAACCGACTTAGTCAAGCTTTTGACATCATTTCTGACTGGACGCACTTTCCAAGTGCTCGTCGATGGTGCTCTTTCATCCGTCCAGCGAACCGAAGCGGAAGTACCGCAAGGTTCCCCTCTTGCCCTCGTAATCTTTAATGTCTACATGGCGGACTTTCCAAAGATTCCGCACGTGCAGACTGCGTTTTATGCTGATGATACGGCTTTTTATACGTCGGCCCACGCTCCCTGGGTGATTACATCCAGGCTCCAAAGGCAGACATTGAAAGCCTCGAGATGACTGGTCGAATGGCGACTAGCAGCAAAACCCAGACTGTCTTTTTTACCCGAAGAAAGCCGATAATCCGTCAGAATATCCTTATACACGGAATCCCTATCAACTAGGCCAAATCGGCTCACTATCTGGGACTCAAGTTTGACAAGGCCCTTACGTGGATGTCGCATCTCAAGAAAGCCACCGGGAAAGCATACGGAATGCCCCGTATGATGTACCCCTTAATCAACAGAAGAAGTAAGCTCACGCTCGACAACCAACTAACCCTGTACAAGTCCATGGTCAGATCAGTCCTTATTTACGGACATCCGGCCTGGTACCCGTTCCTCCCAACCTCATCGATTAAAAGACTTCAGTCTTTTCAATAACGTGCGCTTCGCACTATAGTAAAGACATTCCTTCAGACATTCCTGTCCTGACTACTGGACAAAGTCCTAGCCCCGGCGTCCCTTTCGGACAATTCGCTAATCAGAGCCACGGTAGCTTCATTGCCTTTGGCCGTTGCCCCAGTGTGATCACTCACGTCGGTTCCCACAATCCTGCCTAAAGAACGGCAAATAAACCCTCCGGATAAACGACATTGTCGCGACATCTCGAAAAAATCACAGAATAAGTCAGGGCCTTCTGGTCAACTTACCATCCAGGAAGAATAAGTAAGCAGTATTTGGACACGAATTATGAAAATAAGTGGATTGATTAGGGGAGGTCCTGTATCGTCGCCAGCCAGATCTCCGGATTTTACAAAACTAGAATTTTTCTTATGGAGTTTTGTTAAAGAATGAGTTTATCAAATGCCAACCACAATAAGGGACATTCAGATTAGATTAAGAAATGTGGTAATGAATATTAATAAGACAATGTTCATTACAGTTAATAGTTCTTTTGAACATAGGCTTAGAGTTGGTATTGCGTAAAATGCTAGTATTGAACATCTAATTAAATTATTGTAGTAACTTCTTCTTTATAAATGTTTGTATTTAAACTGTCTTACTAAAAAAATATTTAACAATATATTTTGATACTCTATAACAATAAATTTTGATACTCTATAATAATTGCTTTCTAATCAAATATTAAAACATGTGATGACCTAAATTTTTAATATATCATGACTTATCATGTATGTATTCATTAGTTTAATAACATAATGCCTAAGGTGAATTCCATTAAAAACGAAAGATTAAAAACAAAAATGTAAAAATCTCAGCAATTATGACAGATAGGTATAAGATATGTTTAGGGAAAATAGAAGTATTTTGTCTTAGGAATATAGTAAAATGAAAAAATATTAGATATTCCATTAAAAAAAATTGAAATATGAAATTTTTATTTTTTTTTTCATTTATCTCAGTTATCCTGGATATCCTGTATAACGTAGACAAATTTTGTATGCATTAAAAGTTAAGTCATAGTTTCAGTAATATCCCTACAAAAATGATAGTCCAACATAAAAAAGTAAACGATATGTGACACTGCAAAATAGAGTGCAACTCCGATATTTTTTACAAAATGGCGGATATCGGTAAAACCATTGGGTTTAGGTATAGGACATGTTTCACAAAATATGTTTAGAATTAATAGCAGAATGCAAAAATGGATGAATACATAAGGTGTTCGATAAGAAAAAACTTTATCTCCGTGAAAAATAGGTCAGAAGGTTCATTTTATTTATGGCAACGTCGTATATATAACGATATTTTTACATATAAGTAGTACTATTCAAGTAAATAGAAAACTTGTGCCTGAAGTCATTAAAAAACCAAAATTTGGATCTTATCGTACAACAGTCTTTCGATCTGATATTTTACTTTTATCATGAAATCATCCGTTTTAGCAAAACGAATCATAATTACTCACATGGCGGTGGCCATACGATGATAGAGTGCAAATAGAAACTCAAGCAAGAGAAACTCAAGAACTCTGCAAAGAGAAAACTCTTCTTCTGGGTGTTGGAAATCTGTGCATTAAATTCGTATATTTTATACAAAGAAACAATGAGAAAGCAAAACGAAACCCCCATATCCCATCTAAACTATGCTCGAAAATGAGTCGATCAATTTATAATTGGCATTAATCCGCCAACATAATTTTAATACTCATTTAATATTGAAAAGTCAATTACACATTATGCGTAAACTGCAAAATGACGGATAAACTTTGCTGTCTGCTTCGATAGAAAGATCAATGGTATAAGAAAGGAAACATGGACTTCACATCGGAGAGTATTTTGAGCGGTATCACACTTTAAGTGACTATAAACTTTGTTATTTAAATGGATTAAAATATTATTAAACAACATTAAGTTGTTCATTTATGTCGAAGTTGAAAATTCTGTCGACCTGGCTGACTATAAGCATTTAAAAAAAGGTGCGAAAAGGGTTAAACCATTGTTTCACTATGTTTTTCGGTTTCAGCATTGTCAGCATGACTTTATTCCAGTAGTGGACAATTTTTATATTGTATTAGGATTTTTTTTTAATTTGTGGTTTAGTATATAATTTAATACTTTTACACCCAACATTTCATTCTGACACCCAAGGACACAACGATTAAAAAACCGATTCACAGACATAATGTGATTATGTAATGTAGACTCATAACCCCTTATGCAGTGTAATTATCCATAAACCCATAAACCCATTTTAATATATCAATAAAATACAAAGTAAGAAGGAAACAACATTTTATAAGTTACTTTACCTGTAATTCCTAAAAATTCCTCTTGCTATATTTATTAAAGCATAGCTACAGTAGCTATTCGGTGTTCGCATGCTTTAAAATAATTCTTATGCTTTATATAATACGAGTGATAACTCGTATAAAACAGCAATATCAAGAAGAGCGATTGGTGTCTACATAACTATGTAATTATACGACATAATATGACATTTGCGTCTATTGAGCATGGAAATAATTGAAAATGTATAGTAATATTGATTGAAAATTGAATGAATACTAAATATCATACGCATACAAAATCCTTGAACTACGAATGAGTAACATATGATTAACTATGTCAGAGCAGCTTTAAAAATGATTAGCCTGTACAGATATAGAGGCTGTAGTACCAAATTGAAGGGAAATTCTTGGTGTATAGTTTTTAAGCAGTGTACCGTCAAAATCTAAATGTACGTATTCTGTAATATTTTGTTCTAAGGGAATTAAACATACTAAATTTAATGTTTGTCGAAAAGGAACTACTAACGGTTATAAATTATCTTTGTTATATTTTAATTTTGTTTTTTTTTGCATATTAATTACATTTGCATATTAATGTAAGACACACTTACCTCACCTCCATATTCGTTACAATTGTCAGTAAAAGCAAACTAAAAAACTTACACACAAAGAAGTTTTTCGATATTAAAAAAACTTTTCGTTTTTAAATGAAAAAAGTTTCCAAAAGTTTTATATTATATCTTCGTACACTTTCAGATATTATGACACAAATAGTAACTAAGAATTGATGAAAACAATTTAAATATTAAAAAATACATATATTATACTTTCCCATATATACTGGTACCTATTTGATAATTTTGATTTTGAAACATTTAGTGTTAAATAAAAACTTTATGATGATGGTTGTGAACTCGATACTAGTATATCTCAACCATGGCTATTAATTTTGCTGAGCCCTTGTTGAGGATTTATGGATTTTATAGTGGCTCAAATAACTCAGCTTAGATCTTCATTGTCTTCCGCATGCTGGGGATTTAAGGTCAGGAAGATATAGAATTGGTACACGTGATGCAAACTGTCTGGCTTTTCGCCAGACAGTGGAGGACCAGGTGCGGGAAGACATAAGGAAATTGGAAATACAAGCATGGTGGGAAAAGATACAGGATTGCTGAGATGCGTGGAAGAAAATAACGGAGGAAGCAAGGAGAAACAATAGGATAGAATAAGTCAAGAATAGAGGAACGTGGACTAACTCACCACAAGAAATGAGTTCTGAAAAGAATCGAGAGGCTACAATTCCTAATGGAATGTAGAGCCATATATATATATATATATATATATATATATATATATATATATATATATATATATATATATATATATATATATATATATATTATTGTAATATGGAAATAAAAAAAAGTCTCATTTTAAACATTTTATTTTAACACATTGAAGTAGTAACAAAAAACCGCAAAATGTAAACCATAAACAATATATTCAAAATTAAGTGACCTGAAACAAACAAAAAATACAACTAAGAATCATTAAACAACCTAAACTATAACTTTAATTATTCGCTTGTTGGTGCACATATTCTCTACAGCAGGCTAAAATGTGCTCCATGTAGAGCCAGCATTTGCAAAATTTCCAAAAATAGCGTATTTTGCGTTTTTTACAATATTTGCAATGAGCCCTCTTATTTGGAGGAGGATCATGTTCATCTTGCCTTCTGGTTTCAGAAAATTTCTCGGCGGTATCGCGAATATACATGTGCAGTCCCGAAGAGTTTGCCCTGGAAGACATGTGGTCTATGAACGGCGACGAATTCATAAATTGGGATCTTCGTCAACACTACCAGCAACAGCGGCAATATTTAATTCGGAATGCACAGTAATTTCTCTTGTTGTTGTTTTAGTATCGAGCAGTGTGAAATGCATTAGGAATTTGTTGATAATTCGGCGAATACATCACTGGGTGGACGATTATGTGTACCATAAAAAGTGCTTTTTTTGATAATAAAGTTCAACAATTTGCAGGCGTTGCTCTGATGTTACAAGTTCTATGATGATTTGCTAGATTATAGTTATATATAATTAATTTAGACACTGGAATTTTATACACAGTATATTTAGGCACTGGAAAAGGCTGTTTTAAGTTTTCGTAACCTAGTAAGCGAGATGATTAGATGTTGAGTTGATGGCGCATTAACACACTAAGCATATGTTTATAAAGTGAGATACAGGTGGGACCCAAACTACGGTCAGCATCTACCAAATAAGTTCGATGTGCACAATCTTCCTCCTTCTTGGGCTGTCAATCCGTGGTCTTATGCTTAACCTCAGTTCTATCGGTTGGTGAGTAACCAACATAGAAGACCTGTGAAAAGGTATCACACCTTAACAAGTGTTGATTTAGCGTGACTATGGAGTGATTCCTTATCAGATTCTACGCTCTTGCCTATAAACATTCAGAAATATTTAAACAAAACGAGAAATATCCACAACGAGAACATGAATCGAACCCGCCACAGGTCACCCCAAGTAAATCTAAGGGGTCGTTGAATTTACAAACTCGTTCGAGAAAGAGAAACGCAAATCGTTTATTTAAATATTTATTTAGTCTATTATGTAATTACCACTATTATTTACAAATTTTTGCTAACGTAGTGGCAGGTCCATAATACATTATTGCCAAAAATTAGCATTTTTATAAACAAAAACATGTCTACAGGTTGTTCACCTCTTTTATCGTTTTAATAGATTTTCTATATAAACCATTATGAAGGGAGCGGCATCAATGGTAGTCCGAAAGTGCGGTGACCGGTGAGTAAGGTGGATGGGACAAAACATCTTAATTGAAGCTCAACAATTTTTGATGGATATATCAAAATTAATCTCTAATTGATAATGATAATGCAATTTATGAAAAGATTTAAGTCTGAAAATATTATTTTTTAACTAAACATTAATTTTTTCCATATTAGAGAATCCAGCCATATTATACCGAAAAGTTAACTATACATTAAAAAATTAGAAATGCTTGCATCATTTTCTGCTTACTATCTATTTCCTAATACCTGAAAGTGCCCGAACATATAAAATAAATCTTTCGGAAAGTTTTTCGTTTAAAACAGAAAACTTTTTTAATATTGAGGCAATTTCTTGAGTGCTAGTGGTATTCATTAGTTTTTCTTTTTTTTTTCTTAAAAGTTTTCTTTTATCAAAAATTCTTCGAAAAGTTGAAATATGTTTTCTCCATATAAATTCATATAAAACTGAAAAAGTTTTAGAAATTAAATCATTAAAAAAATAATTTATTACAAACTTAGAAACTTAAAAACTTAAGTTATAAACTTGAATCATTATTATTCATATGTAGTCAATCATGTAAGAGCGTGAACGGAATAATTTAGAGATGGTAAGACATATCACTCTAATTATAGAGTAACTGCTGTACTCAAAAGTTTAACAACTTCTTAATTGAGAGTTGTCAGTTAATGTCAGTTCATGTTTTCAAGTGGTTTAAGGCATTCTCAGAAAGCCGAGGCTCGATTGAATATGAAGCTCCCAGTAGAATGCATTCGGCTGCAGGAAGTGATCAAAAAATATCCACAAAATCCGAGATCGTGTTTATTGTGATCGTCGGTGGAGGGTCAGAATGATTGGCGAGGACTTGAATTTGACTCATATAACCTTTCATCATGTTTTGACAAATAAATTGGGGATGAAGAAAATTTGCGTGAAAAGGTTCCGAAAAACCTGATCTTTCGCACGATCGAAATGACAACACGTGGGGAGACTTTGGGGTGAACCTGAAAATGATTTTAATTTTCTGGAACCTGTCATTACGGACGACAGGTTTGGAAGTTTTGAATACTACTCGGAAACGAAGTACCAGAGTCAGGAATTACACAATATGTCACTATTGCCAAAACAAAAACCAGATTGACTAAATGAAAAATCAAGAACACGCTGATTTGCTTTTTTGATAGCCAAGGGATCATCCGTAAGGAATATGTAGCTTAAAGCCAAACGGTAAACCAGCATTTTTACGGAGAGATTCTTGAAAGATTTCGAAAAAGAGTCATTCCTATGATACCGAACATTAAGAACAGCTGGCCTACAACTCCGCGCTGCTACGGTATTCATCCGTAGTCATATAGGTCTAAAATTTTTTTATGCAGAGGCTGCTCAGTACATGGGAAAATTAAAATTATGTTGCTGGTTGTTTTTCCTTATTTCTTCAAATACTTCTGGCAAACAAATGGTTGTGTATCATTCAGAATTGACCATTCTTCGATTCTCTAGTGGCACTATAGCTACATACCCATTGGGTCCAAATAAACAGGCGACCATTTGCTTTTAAGTGCATCCTGTGCGAACAGCTGGATTGGGTTTGGTTCATTTTGAAAGACCTATACAGTGGATTACTGTTGACTTTTTTGAGCGATTGTCAAATTATGCAGAATCCAACGCGCACAAATCTTTTTCACGGCTAAATGTTTATGTAAAATATTGTGTATGGTTGTCATACTAATCCCCAGGGACCACCTCAATCTTACGGTATATCACATGGCGCTCTTGTTTTATCAGTTCGGCACAATAACGATGTTTTCTGGCACAACAATCGATTTTGGACAACCTTCTTTTAATTCGTCCGTAAGCGAACGACGGTCCGATTAGATTTACTAAACCAGTGATATATAGTGATTTTAGGTGGTGCTTCATCACCAAAAGTTAACGAGAGTTGATCGATGTACTGTTGTTGAAAAAAAAAATGTCGAAAGTCGGAGTAAACCATCGCAAGAAAATTCTCACGAATCAGTTCAATTTTTTGACAGCAAACATTTTTAGCATAAACTTATCTTGAAAGCACTCCCCAAACATTTTCCATGATATTCAAATCTAAAGAGACAGCAGGTCAGTCCAATTTTTAATTTAAATTAAATTATTTTGCTCTAACTAATCCGTTGTAATTCTTGCTGAATGAATATATTAAAATATATTGTTGAAACACTGGTGACATTTTTTTGCAACCAATACTCGCCCAAACCATGACACTTCACCCTTCTATCTAAATAAAAGGAAAAACTATCAGATCCGTCAATCCGATTTGTCCTAACCATGACACTTCTACCTTCTATCTAAATAAAAGGAAAAACTATCAGATCCGTCCATCCCACTATTCAGTCCGTACGTCTGCCGCGAAAACCATTCAAGGTAATTTGTGACAAGTATTTAATCCTGGTTTCTTTTTCAATTACACACATCGACATGATTTTTGTAACATTGATAAGAATGCTTTTTTGCGTTTCATTTAGGTAGTTTAAAAATTAAAACACCTTTTAACAGAAGTGTCCTAGCTCGTCCCATTTTCAAATACCTGCTTCTCGTTCATATCATGGGTAATTGAAATTATTTAAATCATGGGTAATTGAAATTACTTGACTTTGGACTCGACAATGTAGGAATTACCACCAAACCGTAGAGGTGTATTTCCACCGTATTCTTCGCACATTTAAGGGCAGTTTTATTGTTTTCTATAGTTTAGTTAGTAGTATAGGATCGCCGATGTGTCTATTGTAATATTGATGGTTTAGTGAATGAGCTTAATATGGAACATGCACATTCCGAGTGGTGTATTTTCATAGATTCGTCAAAATACAGCCTAAATGCAGTCTTGCTTCATAATGGAAACAAAAACCTATCTATTCCTTTAGCTCATTCAGTGACAATGAAAGAAACCTATGACAACTTAGCAACCATACTAAATCGCGTTAAATATAAACAGTATCAATGGGATCTTTGTGGGACTTTAAAAGTGATAGGTACATTGCTAGAACTTCAAGGGGGTTTTACAAAGTATTACTGTTTTTTGTGTCTATTGTTGTTGTTTTATCTCTATGGGATAGTGGGACAGCAAAAGAACATTACAGTAAGAAAGATTGGCCTCATAGAACTTCTTTTCAACCAGTTACTTCAAACAAAATATGCCCCCCTTGTTAACCCAAAAATGGTGCTTCTTCCGCCTCTCCTTATTAAACTAATGAAAAAGTTTGTCAAAACCATGGATAAAGAAGGTAATGGTTTCAAGTGACTAAAAGAAATATTTCCTCAATTAAGTGATTCAAAACTAAAAGGACGCATATATTTAAAGGGCACATTTATTGAACCTCAAATAAGGAAGCTTCTAAGTGATTTCCGTTTTCATGAAAAATTAAATGAAAAGGAATTGTGCAATAAGAAAGATGAAAACTATAAAAATATTATAGATGGACTGGAATGGACGAAATATTTGGATGCAGTAAGCGACGAACAAGGAGAGCGGTTTCCCTATGACATCAGGACGATGAAAGCAAGATACCAGGGATGCTGTAACCCATCTATGTTGTGGGACTGCTGCTGGTTTTTAAAAAAAGATGATGCTACAGAACACAAAAGGAAAAAGTGAAAGTTTTTGTCCCTGTATGACATTTCTTAATTTTAATATAATTTTTATTAATATTATTTTTTTTAATTAATACATTTTTTATTCACATAATCCTCAGTAATGTATTTGCATAGATTTAAGTCATGCAATTCTCAGAATTAGTCTTTTTACTCTTTTCGGCAGAGCAGGTAGCCTCCCAGTTGGACAATGAGTTCCGTTTGTCTCACCGGACCAAATCAAATTACAAACCACGAAAAGATTCATTTTAAACGGCGTCATTTATCCCCACAACTTATCCCGTCTAGGTATAACGAAAACAATCGTTTTTCTTCTTCTGAAAATAATTTTTTTATAATGCATCATAAATTTTAATTATTTTCTATACAAATCCAGAGGATTTAATTATTTAATAACTGAAATAAGCTGATCATATCTAGACATTAGGACGTCCAAAAATTAATTTTAACTAGCAATACTTTTATATTCTGATCAGGGTCAATTAAACTTATTCCCTTTTCCAATATTTTAACTTGTATTTGAAACTAATAAACTCTTTATTTATTTGCTTTTTAATGAACATTCATAGAAACCCAAAAATATTTTATCAAAACATGTGTTTTAGCGTTTTTCAAAAAAAAAGTACCTTCGGTACGATTAAGGCGCCTGGTCGCCTAATTCGTACCACCTATAGCCTAAGTCATACCTAGAATAAGACTTCAGTGAAGACATCATAAAATTTGTAGAAAAATACCTAATAACAAGGGATAATATTAAAATATAAAAACTAAAAACTACTTAGTCAAAGATCAGTTTGCGATCAATATTTTTTGGAAGTTTTAAAGTCGAACTTAATTACCAAGTAAATTACACGTAGAAAAAAATATAATTTCTGAAGAAACAAAATTACACCTAGAAAAATTATTCAGATTGAACAAAGATATCACAAGTATATTTCTTCATCTTACTTTCCGAATCAGCACATAGGTCATGTATCCAACATTTACGTTTCATACATTGAATATTTTCTTCGCGATCTTCCTTAACATAGTTGGCATAACCATGATTCTTTGTCTTTGGGTTTTTTATTTTTCTTACATGTTTCATCTGTCCTCCTATATTTTATAGTTTTCTTATTTTATAGTTTTCTTTATTCCTTTTTCTATTTTAACTTTTTTTTTAATCCAGTACAGGCTTCTTCCTTTTATTTATATTTCCTTGACTTCTACTTCGTTTTTGTAGGGACTTGAAGTTAATTCCATTGTTGGCTTAGTACCTTTCTTCATTTTTTTAATAACTGTTGATATGCAAGGGATAGGAGATAAAGTGTTCAAGTAAGAATTTATTATTTGATTAGTGTTAATGACCTTATCAACTTCTGCTGTATTATTACCGTGTGCAGTATCTTGTGATATTGTTGAAGGTCCAAATTGAATAGTGGGTAGTGGTGTTGCATCTCTAGGTTCTAAGGGTGGTGTTGTTACTTTTGGTGCCGTTGCAAATATTGGTGGCAATGGAAGTATTGGTGGCAATACTACAATTGGTGTCGATGCAACAATTGTTGGAGTTATGACTATGGATGGCGATGTATCTCTAGCGAGTGACAATGTGATTTGATTTGTGGTGTGATTTGATTTGATCAACGAAATACTCATCTTGGATGACGTTTCTGTCACTGTCACATGGCCACAAACCTATTGCTTTAAACCATTTAGGGCTATACCCATACGAACCAATCTAGGGTACGATTTACCAAGCAGCTCTGAAACGTTAGCCTGTTTTATGACACTGCCAGGATTTGAAGCCATGAAGATGCCGCTTCATTGTAACTGTTTTTCATCGATTTAAAGAACTATCTCTCCAACGGTTGTAGGCGATGTGTTGTGTGAGCAGGAAAAGATGGCATCATTATACTTTAATCGCGAGCCATCTGAATTGCTTCTAAATTGTTGGTATGTGTGCTATGGTATGTGCCATTCAGCAAAAAGTTCTGAAGTTATGCTGTGTTAGGCGGAGCTCTTTTTTAAGGAATCATTCAATCTGCTGCCCTTAAATATCAACATGGGTGATATGAATTCGCCTGCTGCATTCATCGCACATATGCCTGTCGCTTGTGATTGCCCTCACTTGGTGTTTACCCTTTTGAGCAATAATTTTAAAAGGTTTGCGAACGGTGGATAATGCAGTTTCATCCATATTATATATTTGGTCGGCAATAAACTTCTATTTATCCCGTATTTCTTCATATTTATCAAAAAGCAAAAAAAAATTAACACACTCTTTATTAAACCCTTTACTTCTAGCCACTTCTTTGGAACTCACAAGGACAAAGTAGGGTGGTCTTTCATAAACCTGTAATACTGCTTTTTGCCGGCTATTTTCTTAAAGTGATGAGGTAATTGAAATTATTCAGCAAGCTCGAAGGCAAGCTTCCTAAATTCAATAGTAGTCAATCCAAAGATACTGGACTGGAAATTTATCAAATGCTGTGCTAATTCGTCTTCCATGTTTGATGACATATCATTAGATCTCCCAAATTTTATTGTTTTATTCAAACATTTCAAATGTCCTCCCAGTGTAGGCTTCGGTATATTATATCTTGTACATGTTTCATTAAATCCAATTTCACTATTCCGATTTTTCAGGAAAGCTTCGTCCATATCCTTCTCCTTCCATGTATTGTACTTTTTCTTCGCCATATTCATCAAACAAGCAAATATTTAAATCGTACTGGTACGATTAAGGAATTATCTGCAGGTACGACTTAAGCGGCAAGGTCTTCAAAGTTTCAAACCGAAATCACTGACATAACCTAAAAAATTATATCCTTTAAGTGTTCTTAAATGATTGCCAGAGAACGATAAAAGTAGACGTAAACCTAAAAATAACTTATAATCCTTTAAAAAGCACAAATGTGCCGAAAATCTTAATGAAAACTGTGAAAAAAATTGACTTTTTAATTATTTTGCCTCACGAAGCCGGCCATGCATTCACTTGTTTTCCTTTACTCGTACAACTAAATAGTTCAAGCGTACAACACTAGATGGTGCTTTTCACAAATTTTAAACGAGATAATACCGAGGCACGTCTTAAGCCGTGGTACGACTTAAGCAACCTAGTCCCATTTTTTTTTATTTCTATGGTGTTTCTAACATTTTGACACTTACTGTGTCATAAGTGCTATAAGCCATACTGTGCCATAAGTTTAAATATATTTGGGAAGAGATCTGTAGATCGGCTCGGCTCTAGTTTCCATATATGCAACACTAGTACATAATGAGTTAATTTATATAATATTCTGAAATAGTTGAAATTACTTTATCAATAGTTTCTTTTATAGGTAAATTGTAATAAGGCACAGCTGCAACTATTAAAGAACTATTTGCGTTCGAATTTCATCAGGAAAAATTGCACACTAGTGAAAGTTCGAACATTTTTAACCCACTCGCAAATCTATCGACTATAAATCTTGTAATTGGGTTATTACGGTGTTTAATGGTGATTATTTTACGGATCTGATGCAATAGACCGCACAGCATTGTATATGACTGTGGCCGTTTTCTTACTGTTGGTTTTGTTGGCGATAGCAGATAAGATGTAACATATTGTTTTGTTGTACTTGTATCAATCGAGACATTCTATCGACCAATTGTTGATTTTGTTGTTAAATAACACCGTTACATTTTATTATACTTTCATATTATATATATAGCCTACAACACTCCATTTTAAGTAACACTACATTTTATTTCTATATAGATTCTAGATATCATGCATAGCTATGACATTTAGTCGGCTAAAAATAAACAATATACTACAAATTATTATCGATTATTTAAGATTTTTGATTTTTTTTTTTAATTTTCGGCGTAATCACGTTGTAATTCAGTACCCAATACCCAATTGGACGAAATACTTGTCCAGCTCTACAAAATAAGCGGTTGTATCAGCTTCAATTGGTGCATTAATGAAACGTAATACCACCTGGTGATCATTCTGACTTTTGCCACATCATTTATGACCACTAGAATACAAGAAAACACAAGCCCTTACTGTTCCTACAGATGGAACGGATTTTCGGTTTCTGTTTGATCTACTGCTTCGTTTCTGGTGACGGCGGATCCATATGTTCATTTAACAATATAGTGTATGTACAGTTATGATTATGATATAAGGCAATATCCAGGTTATCGAACCATTCAATACCGATTGAGAAAGCATCATAAATTTCTTGACATTACGAGAATATGCCCTGTTGGGACATTTAATTATTATATGATGGATTGCTTCATTGGACTCGTCATAATAACAACTCGGGACCTCAGTAATTCTCAACTTGATCTTGATATGTACGCAGCGACTATAGTCGAAATCGAAACTCCGGACTCTGTTTGGTCTGCTATTACACAGGTCAACAGTTTTTGAGACAACATTGATGAAAATAGGTGTGTATGAAGTATTTTGTAGTCCTAAATCCGAAAATAATAAGCTAATTACTGTAACACATAGATTTTTTATATTATAGGGGGTCGGTTATGGGGAAAAAGGGAGACGACATATTTTTACAATCTAATATTTATTTAATATAAACATGTAAACCGTGTTAATGCAAAAACATTACCGAGGATTAT
Source organism: Cosmopolites sordidus (assembly GCA_031761425.1). NCBI lineage: Eukaryota > Metazoa > Arthropoda > Insecta > Coleoptera > Curculionidae > Cosmopolites > Cosmopolites sordidus. The sequence continues at coordinate 342,469 of JARFXV010000664.1, forward strand.
GCAATATTTTTTAAATCTATATGCGATATTTTTTAAATTAGCAGTAGTCGCCCAACATAGATGGGTTCCAGCGTCCTGGTATCTTGCTTTCATAGTCCTGATGACCTAGTGAAACCTCTCTCCTTATTTGTCGCTTACTGCACCCAAATTTCCCGGAAAAAATGCATTTTTACACTCCTATTCGCGACACCCTAGTATTTCATATATGAGTTTTTTTATAGTTTTCATCTTTCTTGTTGTGTCACTACATTATAAAACACTTCCAAGCTGCCAGTTCCTTTTAATTTAATTTTTCTTGATAACGGAAATAACCTAGAAGCTGCCTTATTTGTAGTCCAATAAATATGCCTTCTTTTAATTTTGCAAGGCTTATTTAAGGAAATATTTATTTTAAGTACTTGAAATCATTACCTTCTTTGTCCAAGGATTTGACAACGTTTTTCATTAGTTCAAGCTTAATATGAAAAGGCGAAAGAAGCACTTTTTTAGGTTAACAGGGGGGGGGGGGGGCATATTGTATGGTTGAAGTGTCAGATCCAAAAGAAGTATTATGAGGCCAATCTTTCTTACTGTAATGTTTTTTTGTTGCCCTACTGTCCCATAAACACAAAAAACAGCAATAATTTGTAAAACTCACTTGAAGCCCTAGCAATATACCTATCACTTATAAATTCCCACAAATAACCCGCTGATACTGTTCATATTTAATGCGTTTTATTATGGTAGCTAAGTTGTTATATGTTTCTTTCATTGTCACTGAATGGGCTAAAACAATAAATGGATTTTTGGTTCCATTATGAAGCAAGACTGTATTTCGTCTAATCTATGAAAATACGTCACTCGGAAGGTACACATTCCATATTAAGCTCATTTATTAAACCATCAATATCACAACAAACACATAGCGATCCTTCTATTTTATAAAAACTTGAAAATGTTACATTTCGTTCTCGGTAAAGTGAAACACTTGCATTTTTATCTAACAGGTTCTACCATTGCAAGTCCGGAACCAAGATGTTCCGATTTTGTTTTAACAATCCCAGGTCACGTACCAAATCATTTAATTCATTCTGAGTTATTAAGTGAGGTTCACTGGTAGTTGTTAAAAATGTTGGGTAACAATTGGCCTTCTCAGGAAGTTGTGTATCAGAACTTGATGAAGAATTAGATTCACTGAGATTATAATCAATATGTTATCCAAGTTAAAAGGCGCAATCGGTAGCGGTAATTCCTGGCTATGAGGAACTGGCGTAAGTGAGAAGGTAAATTTGGATACTGAATTTTGTCCCTTTGCTTTTTTGAAATCCCTTCTGTTTTAGTCATACAAAAGTAGCCATCACTTACATGGTCAGTAGGTTCTCTCCTCCCCCTTGTGTTATTGATTTGTTGGTTACATGTGCTATGTGTCATTCTCTCCTTTACGCTGTAGAGAGATGGAATTTCATTGCCGTCAAAGTTTAAACGAACCCTATAGGGGATTTCCTGGATCGTAATCGCGTGGTCTCATCGTTGATATTCTGGTTGTATGGACAAGTTTATATTAGGCCATAATATTAATATTATAACATTAAGCGCAATATAACTAAGCACAAGCCATACTGTAGGTGCAGATCGGATGGTACCAGTGGTGACGCCATTTTATTTACATGGACACTATTAAGCCAAACAGGAGATACATATTCAGCAGTAGAACAGAACAGTGCCGAAGTGCGAAGTGAACGTGCTGATGCTCCCCAAGCCTTACCCGTCAATTTTTGAATGATGTTGTGGCTTTTCAGTTTACCAAAAAGATGGGTGGTTTTTAAAAGTCAAGCATCGCTGAAGAATGACGCCAAGGTGGTTGTGTTATGCGCTAAACGACAGTATAGTTCCATTTAAGAGCGTTATAATCCTGTGGTTTGCCATTTTGTTATTGTGGTGAAAGCACTGTCTCCATCTTTTTTAGATTCGGTGTCAACCTCCACTCGTTAAAAAGTGTATCTAGGGCGGTTAGGTCATAAGCTACTGGTCTTTTCTGTGTCTGCAAAATCTCAATGTTGCGTAGCTAAGGCTAAGTCACCTATATAAACGAGTATCCTCGATTTCGTTTGTAGGAAGTCATATATGCAGGGATTAAAAAAAAAGTGGCGCAAGGATGAAACCTGACCTAGCCCGTTGTTTAGTCCTCATTTTTTACTATTTTTGTTATTGAGAAACACCTGGACGATACGCTTGCTCAGCATGTTGTCGATGAGACTAGTTCATTTTATGCATGGAATTACTTTCATTAATTTCAGGATAAGGCCACTTCGCCACAAAGCGTCACACACCGCCGTTAAATACGCAAATACTGCCGATGTTTTAGTCTTTTACAAACTCACTTCGATGTAACTAGTCGGCGATAGGATTTGGTCTGTGCAACTTCTGCCCGTTCGAAACTCAGCTGGCTCCACCAGAATAACCTAGTCTAACCTATTCCATTCTATTGTAAATAATCTTTTCTAGCAACTTATAGTACACACTAAGAAGCGCAATTGATCGATAATTATCAGCTTTGTTACCCTTGCTAGGTTTCAAAATACCAATTATTTTTGTTTATTTAAAAGTCTGTGGCAAATAGCAATTATTTTATTATACTAATGAGAAATTTCTATAGCCATTTTCTTGCGTTCTTTCAATTATTCATTAGGAATTCGGGATATGCTTCATCAAGCTGATGTTCCTTTGTTGCCTCTGTTTCTGCACTGGAAGTAGGTGACGAGAATTCCCGTGAACTAGTGGTAGATTTCTTAAAACGGCCAAGTTCTCTTTTTGCTTCTGTGGTGTGTTCTTGGTCTACTTTTACTATAGAGAGAATCACAATTCAATCCGCTATGAAGTTTACATTAATTTCGGGCTTCGATGTTGAAAATGAATTTGCTCCACCGAGCTTTCTTAACAAGGACCAGACTTTCCGACTTGAATGAGAGAAATCGAGGTTCTCACTTGTGTCTTTCCATTTGTTTATAGGTCTGCAGCTATATCGGCTTCGTTAGTCTCAAGAAACTCTTTGTGCAGGTGATTATTCTCAATGCTTTATCCAGGAATGTATATTCTGGAAATGTCTTTTTTTCATAGTTCATATCACGGCATCGATACAATCTCTCATAATTATAAGGATCTGCTTTATTAAAACTCCATCTTAGTTGAGGGATTGAGTTAACAATCGGAAAGCCTGAATCAATTATAATGTGGCGTTGCTGACTCCGTGGGAAACCGGGCAGCACCCGTTGTGAAACATTGTGTAAAATATAGTAGTAGTACGAGGTATATTTTTTAAATAAGTTCCGTTTTTTAGTAAGAAGAGAAATGCTATAAATATCATTAAAATGCATTTTATTTCATATTGTATTTTGAATTCCGACGCCAAAAAATCTACCGCCTGACTGCCGCAAAATCCCTTTCCTGTCCCAAAAGGCAGTAGTTATGATCTTTCATGATGAAGATGTCGGTTTGGCTTTCACTCTGGTTGGCCACGATGTATGTCGTCATTTCATTGCCTGATGCTTGGACTCAAGAGTCATGTGAGACACCCAAGTCTCCTCTCCTGTAACGATGTGACTAATCTCTTTATTTTGTCATCGTCAGAAAGCAGTCTTGGACTCCACCGACAACACAATATTCTATAATTCAGTTTCTCCGAAACAGTGTTATAGAAAATTTACCTTGAAACCTGTAGAAAATCACTTGATAACTTTGAAATAATGAATCGTCGATTTTCTCGAATTCTGTTGTCCACGTCACGAACCAAATCTTCAGATACCAGAGAAGGTCGACCATGGGTTGACTCATCATGCAAGTTAAGTCACCCGTCCATGAACATTCTCACCCACTTTCGAACTTTACTGTCACTCATACCATTATCACCATAACCTCACAAATCTGACGATGAATTTCCGCTGCTGACAAATTTTCTCAAATTCAACATCATAAACTTCTACAACTTGGCACATAGACAAACTATACGATGCGTAAGCGAACTGCCGCAACTGCAGGTCATTCTCACTCTTATTCACAAACGGACTTTATTTAAAAATACTTGTCATACTTTGTTAGATAACATAGTGTGAAGTTTCAAACGATCCAGTGTGTAAAGATCGAGTAAACCAAACAAAATTTAACATTGGTGGAAAAATGGAAAGTTAAGCTGTTATAAAATACTTTGATTTGTGGGTTTAACCCCGATGGATATACAAAAAGGGTTATATTCAATTTTAAAGGGGTCTTTCCCTTTGTTTGGTACAAAAACACACTGACAATGATGAACGGCTACGCGATGATGAACGGATACGTTCGCTACGACTGTTTACGACAACTTCATCATAAAAATCCGCAGTGCCGTATATTATAAACATCTATAGACTTATCCACTACATTTTACAAGATGTTTTAGTATGAAGAAACTTATTAACAGAGTAAAGGCGCATTCGAATAAATACGTAAACTTATTAAGTGTTTAAACTTATTAAGTTTATTTTTTCGGTGTTTATAATAATAGATAAAATATGGATTCAGCAGTACACGCTGAAGATGAAACTGCAGATGAAACAGAGCAGATGAAACTGCATCAAAGAATCCAAAGTGGTTCAGTCTGCAGGAAAAGTCTTGACTACGATTTTCTGGGATTCTCGAAGTATAGTGCTCATAAATCACCTGGCAATAGGCATGACTGTCCCCAAGTTGTATTACGCTTCGACCACTAGACCAAGTGAACGGTGTTACTCAGGCTAAAAATACCACATCTGCTCAAAAAGATCTCCTTCACCACGATAATGCGCATACATATACGTTTCGATTTGTTGTTGCAAAACTTCATGATCTACACCTCGATGTGCCTTTACATGCTCCAAATTCGCTGAATTCGGCTCGTAGTGATTAATTCCTTTTCCCAAACCTAAAGAAATGTCTCTAAGATAAAGATTCACTCCAAATGACTAGAATGATATGTACATCAAAATGGACATTTGGTCTAAACCAAAATGTATTGCTATATTAGTTACGTTTGATTTGATTTTTTCTATTCCATTGTTCATTTCCTATGCATATGGATTAGAACATGAAAAATATACTATCGGCGGACTAAACTTGAAAATATTTAAAGGAAAATCAATAATTTTGTATCTCTGAGCTATAAAATACGAGGGTTCCTATTTATGTATACGGAATTGGTAACAATTGTGTTGCTAGGCACCATCTGTCATATACATCGTAAACTTTTACATTGTTAAATTTATTCGTACTCAGAACATTTCGTCATACGGATGTTATTTGTGTTGTTTAGTGACTTGAAAATTTCATCTCAGTTAAAAAATGAAATTTTCGTGAGAATTTTCATGTGATGATTTACTACGATTTTCGACATGGATTATCTCAACAACATTGCAACGACCTACTCTGTTCGACTTTCGAGTTTTACTACTACTACTACTTAGTTCGAGCGATGAAGCACCATCTAAAACCACTGTATATAATAGGTATAGTGAATTCAATCGTGGTCATCATTCACTCAAGGATGAATTTAAAGAGGATCGTCCAAAATCGGTTGTTGTGCCAGAAAACATCGACACTGTGCGCGAACTGATAAAGCAGGATCATCATGTGACTTGCCATGAGGCATTTATTGAGGCATCCTTGGGCATTAGTATGATAAGCATACACAAGGTTTTACATGAACACTTAGACGTGAAAAAGATTTATCCGCGCTGGATTCCGGTCAAAAAAAGGTTCATGTCGATTGGTGCGAGGAAATGCTCAAAAAATACAATCGTACGTCAAAAGCCATGTATATATCTACATAGGTGACAAATCTTAGATCTATTCGTATGAACCCGAAAGTAAAAAGTAATCGACTCTATGGATCTTTCAAAATAAGCCCAACGCAACAAAAGTTGTTCGCAGAAGAAGCACTTCGAAACAAATGGTTGCCTGTTTTTTGTCGATAAATAGGCATGTAGCTACAGTGCCACTATATAATCCTAGAACGGTCAATTCTGAATAATAACCAACCATTTGTTTGCCAGAAGTCTTCGAAGAAATAAGAAAAAACAGCCAGCGACGCAGGATCATTATTTACCATGACAACGCGAGCTCTGACACATCGGACCGAACAACTCAATATTTGACTGGTCAAAACACCGAATTGATGGGTCATCAGCCGCACAGTCCTGATTTAGCACCCAATAACTTGTTTTTTTCCCGTCCGAGAAGAATAAACTACACGGTCATGGCCAAAATCCATGTTTTGGAGATACCTCAATCGAAATGAAAAAAGTGCTTTGAAGATTGACTCAAACATATGCAAAAGTGTATCGATTATCGTGGAGAATATTTTGTAAAGCAATAAAACCATTTTCATTGATAAATATTTGTTTGTATTTATTATTCCAGATACATAAATAGCAACCCTCGTATGCCTATGTATCATTACCATTTTTATCATATCATATGTGTTTTTATAACTCTTTTAATTGTTTTGGGAATTATTAGTAATGTTTATTTTCGATGTGCGAAGATTTGCATTTTATTTTCGAATTCATTGAAAATTATTTGCATTTTATTTTCGATTCATTATCTTGAAGATAATATTTTTACACCCATTTGACCTAGTGTAATCGCAAAAGTTTATTTTTTCGAAATTCTAACAAAATATTTCTTAACAAATAAATATTTAATTACAAATAAACATATTCGTTGAATTTAGATATAAATTGATTAATCTGTATTTATTTTGGAAATTGCTTTTTTATTTGACTTATCTGAAATTGATAATGGAGAAAGAAAATTGATTTGTTTTCCATTTTGATAAATAGAAATGTGAACCCCATGAGCACCGTTATTAAAATTGAGTAATTTTTAGTATAAAGCTATCTATATAAAAATTTAGGAAACAGCCAACACATCGGACAATTACCTAATGATTAATATTGTAATGAGTTTTCCAATACGACTATCGGAACTTTCAATCGTAATAATGGCAACTATGTTTTAAATGTAAATGTCACTAATAAAGCCTGTAGAAATGAAAGTTAGAAGGCGAAGGCACAAAAAAGATTTTTACCGACGAATCGCACTTGCATGATTTGGACCAACCAAAAATCTTGAAGTGATTTAGAAGCTACCTCTTCATCCTCGGAAGCCACTGTTTGGTGCGATTTGTGGGCTGAAAGAGTAATAGGATATTATTTTGTTGAAGAGGATTATATAAATCATGTTATTGATAATGGTGAACGATATAGGAATATACTAATAGAATACCTTTGGCCTGAACTGATAAATATGGATTTAAACAATGTTCTTTCTTGAAGATGGTGCGAATTGTCACACATCGTGGTAGACTACCGATTTATTGTAAGAGAAGTTTCGTGCGCGCGCTATTTTGCGAAATGGTAATGTCAACTGCTCATCAAGATTATGTGATCTCACGCTTTTCTTTTATTTTTTTTTGTGTTATGTTAAATCCCTGGTTTACGGAAATAAACCCCGAATAATTCTCAACGTTAAACGAAACATTCAAGCCACCATTAAAAATACACGACCAGAGTCCTCGAAAATTGGATCTCCAGAATACATTCCACCATACGAATCCGAGGGAGATATTTGAATGACAATTTTCAAAACATAATGCCATTATTTGTTCTTCAAGATAATCACTTGTAGTTAACATGGTGTCTCATTTTAAAGCTGTTGGACACTGTTACTAGACAATCCTTTATTACTAAACTCGTTTAGTTACATCACCGCATCGGACATTAATTAAAGAAAATGGTTGATTTGGGGTTAGAACATCTTATTCTTCTCCACTTGTACCTCATATTTTCGGGCTTCTAGTATTTGACGGGAATTTGGTATATTCAGCAGTCGCTTTCAGATGATGTCCCTTGCGTACTATAATACTCGGTAAAAGATTTAGAGATCTTGGTCACTGAGGTAAAACGTAGACTGATGGGAGTGTTTTAAGCTATAGCAATAAGTATATATGCGAGATGCAGTTAAACTCATGGAGGAAACAACATGAAAAAAATAATTTTTCGGCCAGATTTCATGTAAGTACCCGACCATGTTAGTTCGTATAGTCGTCACGAGAATGTCAGCACTATCTCCCAATATCGGCTTCACTTGCGCGATTCGCAGATTGGCAAACCTTTGGCTGTTGGGTGGCGCTGGGTGGTACGATTAACCTCTTGGTCCTAAAAACATCGAAATTTAATCTCACGTTCTTGAGGGTTTTTCAGCTGCTCTCAAACGTCCGCACAAGCCCAGCTTATGAAAACTATTAGGCTAGAAACTGAATGAAGGTATATATAGGTAGAACCGCATTTTAGATTTGTAAAGTCTCGACGTTTCGGCTTCCATTTTGAAGCCATTATCAAGAGAATCTAGTTGATTTGTTCCGAAGTAATCTACCTACTCCCCAGGGTTCACAACTAGAAAAGTTGTAACCCTGAATTAATTAAACTTGGCCATTAATTAAAGGCCAATTTTTGAACACTTGTAGGTTGTCCTTGTTTTGATTTTTCAAAGCACGAGGATTTAGCGATCTGTAAACCATAAGTGGCCTAATTAAACAATCTCCTGATGCATTAGAACAGAGCAGCAGTTAAGTTCTATCTTTTACTACCTGACTTTTTGATATAAAAGTTTTGTCTGCCATTATTTTCCAAAATAGAGCAGTTTCGTCTTCATTAAACACTTGTTCAGGTGTGTATACCATCAGAAAGTAAATTTAAAAATTCTTCTGAATATGTTGGCACTGCTGAAGTGTCTGCAGATTATGCAGCTTCTCCAACAATTTTGATGTTATGCAGTGATTGACGCACCTTAAACTTATCGAACCAACCTTCCGATACTTGAAATCCTCCATCCGTATGTTAATCACCAGGTTCTTTAAAATGTGCTAAAAAGACGCTTAGCTTTCTCACAGATTATAGCACCACTTAGAGGCACTCTCTTTTGGCTACAGTATTCAGTCCATAATGTTAATGCAGATTCCAGTTTTTCAGTTGTTGGATCACGAAAAAGTTATGCTAATAGTGAGGTTGAAACTGTAAAATTCCTTATTTTGTCTTTTGGATGTTAGTCTTTCTTGATGGATCGTGCAGTTGATTCACTGACATTAAAAAAACGTTATATTTAACGTGCAAATGACTCGCCAAGGTGTAAACGATCAAGCATTTGTATTTTTACCTTAACCTGGCATCCCGATTTTTTTTCCGTATAGGAACCAATTTTCCTTTGCTTTTACGTTATAACTAACGAACAAAGCAGAAAAGATACGTGCTGTTCATTCGAAATTATTGCGAAGAATGATTAGTTGAAGCAATAACACAAAAGATTGGGCACCGATGGTGCTAAAGCGGCTTTTATCAAAAATCATAGCGTCACGCGTAAACCGGCGACGAGTACGTCGGCGGCGACTTATTTTTCAAAGAATTTCGGCCAAGCGGTAATAAGTTTTGTTTGTTTATAAATACTTTGATACTTGTTTGTTCTGAAAAGTAACTGGTAAATAAAATACATATTATTCTAAAGACCTTTCAGCCGCGAATACAAGAAATGGTCACAATGTTTTAATCCACGAATACTGAAAATACGAATAATAGAACCGTGAGTAAGGAGCTTTCACTGTGTAATCTAATTCTATGCCTCATACAGTCAGAGTTTTACAATAACAGTGGTGGAACTACTCATTCATTTTCATATTCATTATTATTTACTTTTTTGTTATCAAATGTAATTGGAATTTTATCTTAAATTTCACCGTCATGAAGCTAAAAAAAAATAACATTTTTCCAATTCTTCTATTGAAACCTTCGGTGTGAAACACTAAACTCGAAGAGATTTGCTGCTAAAAACCTTTTTTTTAATAACTTTTTTTAACTTCTCGACACGCGTTTTGTTAACCATGTTAGCCTTATCAGGAGATTATTTTATACTTATTTAGATATTTTAGCGAGTAGGAATTATAGAATTTGATATATTTAGGAAAAATACCACCACTCCGAAATACCTTCCTAACAATTCTAATCATAGCTTTCATCACAAAATAGCTAATTTAAAATGTTTTCAATATAAAAAATATATTTTTCATAGTGTTTTTTATTCTATAATATATGTCTGTTGTTTTAAAAATGACGGGTAATTTAAAATGTGTGTTTTAAATGTGTTTTAAATGTGTAGATAATTCAAAAAGAAAAACTCAAATTTACGTTTCATCCACTTTTCTATGTGTGATAATTTATAATTTCCCTTATTGTGGAATAAGTGGAGTATTCAACAAAGCGACCCTCATCAAATATGTCAACCCGTTTCATTACATTTATGGCATTCTTTATGAGATAATATTAATAAAGATGAATAATTTGGGTCATGTTATGCTAATTAAAATCGATATTTAACATATATTTATTATTGAAAAATAATATTGAATATAATGATATAATGGTATATATACTAAACAACAAAAAACAGATCAATTCTTCCATTGGAAGCTTTGGTATGAAATACTAAACTTGAAGAGATTTACCACTAAACACCAAATCACTTTTTTGAACTGCTCGACGCACGTTTCGCTAACGAGGTTAGATGCACTAGCGAAACGTCCGTCGAGCAGTTAAAAAAAAAGTGATTTGGTGTTTAGTGGTATTTTTTTTTGATTTGGTAAATCTCTTCAAATTTAACAAAACACAGGTATTCCAATTTGAATCTTGCCCAATAAATTATCGGAATTTGAAAACGAAAGAGATATCGAGTTGTCCGGAAAATTCGTAGGGATCTTTTTAAGATTCTTCCTTATCCATTTTTGAATCACATCTAACCTATGATACTTCTACACTTGAACTTATAGATAGCCTCATCGATACTTTGAAATGTACCCTCACTTTTTGCTTTGAAAAGGTTTGCTTTGAGCACGAAACCACTTCTTCCATATAATATATTTTATGGGCGCCGTCTTTCTTTTGAGGGGAATATAGTTTGGAAGACAGTAACTGGAATCTATTCCTAGAAATTCTTTATTTAATCATTGTGTTGCCAAGTGAAGTATGTGTCACTATGCACTTTATTATAGGACATTTCGAGAAGACATCCAATAACAATCATTATTTCATTCTGATCAATTTTGAATATAGATAATTTCTTTTTTACTTGAAGTATCTCCAATCTTTCGTTGGTTTTTCCAGAAATCCTTAGAAAAAGGCTTTTGGGCAGCGGTTTATAAAATACGTCCAACTCAGCAGATGACCTGTTGACTTTTGCGAGAATTGTATAGGGTTTTTCGGTTGGGATACGTAATCTTGGTAAAAAATTGTTATCTACAGCTTTTCATTGGTCCAAAATTATTGTAGGCTGATCGACCGTTTTGTCATTCTCACTTTCTTCAGAAGATGAACATTATGTGGGCGTTAAATTTTCATCGAGTTCGACTTTCCTTTTTACTTTACCTGTAGACGGTCCCTAAAATTCATCACTTGAACCCACTGAGGATGACTGGACATATTCTGAACTATCACACTATCAATGAACGGTTCATTCCTCCATATCGGAAATATTGTCTGCCAACTCCATGAGTTCGTGCTCAGACAATGGTTTATTTTTTAAATGAAAAATCACATTTTAGTTATAGTAATATCACTAGTCCAAATTTATACCACAGCGGAATCCCACTGGGACATATATCTTCCGTCAACAAATTTTAGAAAAGATGTATGCGCAATATTTAGATGCAAAAAAACACTTTGTATAAGTAATACACAAACACCCTTACCTAGACATTTTTTTCATAAATTAGTCAAATAAACGACAAAAACTGCAAAAAAAACATATAGCACGTGATCTACGTACAGTAAACAGATTCACTGATTCGCCATACTGTAAAAATATACAAAGATTTTCGAGTTGGGATATTAGAAACAATGCATATTACCAGTGTGGCATCGGGCTGGGTAAATCCAATGCCCGTATTTCCCTCTAGGTTTCATTAAACACCTTGGACTTGTATTACCCATTGGGACTGAGAGGGTTAATTGCGAAAACATATCAACTGGTTTTTTTCTCACCTCTTCCGTTTTAAAACATTTTCTATTTAAAAAATTTTTGACAGAGAGAAATAAACGGTAGTTCGAGGGTGCGATGAAGCTTAACAATTTTTGTTGGGCGCTGATTGAAATGTGTGATTATCATGATGAAACACGACGCCTTTCCTGTTTGCTAATTCTGGCCAATCTTCTTCAATGGCTGCGTCTAGCCGATATGATTATGAATAGTTGAGATGGGTGTTGATGGCTTGGTTGTGTGGAAGAAGCTCAATGTATATGTGTACCTTGAAATCCCACCAAATGTAAAGCGTAATTTTCTTCAAGCATACGTTTGGCCGTACTTAAAACCGACCTGATCCTGTCACCCCTATGATTTTTTCATTGCACGTTATTGTACACTATCCACTTTTCATCACCAGTTATACTCCACTTCAGAACTGGAGCCTTAGATTTTGTTCAGCAAAAGATCACAGGAAGAGGTTCGATCCAACAAATTTCGCTCACTAAGTTGGTGAGGAACCCACACGGCATCACATGGCATTGTCCCTGACGGACCCATTTTTTAGAGATAGTTGAAAACAGTCGCTTTACCAATGCTTAATTTATCTCCTATCTCACTCAACGTGACCTGTGAATCTTCGACCCTTATGGGCTTAATTTTCTCGGCATCAGTGCTTGAAGGGCGGCCAGAGCGATGCCAGATAAAAGTCCAGGTAAAAATATCTGCCCCTGAACCGACTAAACCATTTTTGCACCTTGGTCTCTCCAACTAAGCTCTCTCCGAAAAACTAAACAAATTTGATTTAAGTTATCGATAATTTCAATTTGAACGAAGTTGACAAAGCGAGCCAAAACATAAACAAGAATTAATAATATGTAATTAGATTAAAGGAATTAATTATGTAGTTATTACCAATCCAACTCAGATTTTTGTTTAAAAGCGTTAAAAGCCGTAAATTCCTACGAAGCGTTTTGTTCAAATTGATGTAAAGAATCGTTGGTTAAATTTATGAAAGTTATTTCCTTTACACCCTTTATATTCTAGTAGGGTATTAAATAGTTTTGGCGAAGTGGTCTCGAATATTTTGACATCTCTTTGTATTGAAAATCCGTTAGTGCATTCATGGAGTTTAACTGATGTCGTCAGTCATTTGTGTTTTAGAAACATTATCTAACAATGGTCAATTTCACAGTGACTAGTGCTTTCAGCATTTCATGTTAATTTTTTGTGTCATAATCTCGTAATTCACAAATATTCGGACCATGAGTTTATTATATTTGATTGACTTTTCGATCAAATTTTTTAGAACTTTGAGGTGGTCGTTAGTTCCATAACCCGATTGAAAGCCAATTTGTTCACTCGGTTAATAAACATCTAGCATCGGTTAATAAACATCTTATTTCGTAATTACCTAAGTAAAAAGTTAGTAGATATGGGAAAGCAGGCTTATTGGCAGATAATTATCCAATTTTGTTATGTATCCCTTCTTCTGTATTAAAGTAATACAAGCATTTTGCCATTTGTTAACATTTACTGCTTGTCTCAGACATTCATTAAAGAACATTTTTTGACTACTTAATAGCTTGTTCTCTGCCGAACTTGATAGCGTCACTAGCTATCCCATCCTTACCTGAATATTCTTCTTGATCTCTGAGAAAGCATTTCTGATTTCCAGTAAGTTAATCTCCAAATTTCTTCCGAGCCCACATTTATAACTTTGGATATTGCTAATACTATTTTCTTCTCTTATTCTCTATATAATTCCATGTAAAAACTTTCAACCAACTTAATCTGCTATAATTCGACCATGAGTTTCTGTTAACATGCATATATTTTTCTTTCCTGTTCAAAGTTTGCTATGATAACTTTAAGCTGATCTTAACTTTAACTTGAACTTAGAATGGAACTTGAGCAATGCGAGATGATAGTCACGGATTTAAAGGATCCGGACACTTCACAACATAAAACGGTAGCACGACAAGCTAATCAACTGAAGAAGAAGTAGATTAATTTAATGGAGGTCTTGAAGAAACCATCCGTAAAATTACAAACCGAGAAATTATGATTATACTTGGTGATTTCAACCCCAGGGTATGTGAATCATTATCTGACGGTCATATCAGGAATTTTGTTGGTAAATACGGAAGGGGATAGAGAAATGATCGAGGTAAACGACTTTTAAATTTCTGCATAGTAAGTCGCGATTACTAATAATAGTTGGTAATCGTAAACACTTTATTTCAACATCATATTCGTCGTCTGTAAACGTGGCAGCAGTTCAGCGACGGCAACCACAAAAATTAAATTAATTATATTTTGATGACGTATCTATGGCAATCGTTAATATAGAATACTAAAACCTTTCCCAGGGCGGAATGTAGAAATGACCATCGCCTTCTCTATTCTAGATTTAATTTAAAATAAAACTACCACACAAAAAGTCCATTCACAAGAAGCTACTAGTCCAGGATTCTTGTGAAAATCAAGAAAAAATTCCTGAAAAACTGGAACTCATCCCACTGTCTAATGATATGACATCTTCCGAGTCTTGGCATGAACCATTATTACTGCGTCCGTAAATGAAACAAACACAAAGACTTCAGACACACCAACACTGGATGGCATTCCCCTTTTAACTTAATCGAAAAAATACGCACACCTAAAAAAATGGGTATACGATCCGAGGAACATCGCCTTAAATACTCCTCGCAAAATCCAAAAATCCAGAGCGTCTACAGAAGAGATAAAAATGATTAAATCAAAAAACTCGTCGAGAAGTTTGGCAGTCTTAAAAACGATAAAGCCCTTTGTTTGGAGGAGCCACCTTAACGCAGAAGTGATTAAAGCAATGTGTGAAGTAGGCCACTGTATTGTGGCCAGAAGAATAGTCGATCTCAGCATTTATACCTCTACACCAAAAAAGGATCTAGAGAGACATGCGAAAATTACCACCTTATCGCTCTTATTCCACATGCAATCAAAGTCGTCCTTCGCATTATGGTATCAATGAAAGCTTAATATCCTACTTATAATGGCAAATTCCCCCAGAATATATTGGATTTATTCCAGGAGAGATGTTCACGTGAACAGATATTCAACATTCGTCAAATAATTGAAAAAGCCAGGGAAGTCAACTAACCTGTACACCTCTGTTTCCTTGATTATCGCAAGACATTTGACAGCCTAAAATGGTAGAAATTATGGCAAATTCTGCAGGAAATGGGAGTAATAAATCACCTGATTGGCTTAGTTTGTCGTCTAAACGAAAAAATCACAGCAGTGGTGGAAATTGAAGCTCGAATATCCGGTGAGTTTTGCGCCAATAAAGAAACAAGGCAAGGATGCATCCTATCGCCAATTCTTTTCAACATTTATGCAGAATATATTATACGTAGAGCCCTCGAGGATTGGACGAGTGGTATCAGTATTGGGTTTTTGAATATAAAATAACTATCGATTTTTTTACTTTATTTTAAAACTTTATCATAAATATTATTGATAATCGATGCGAATTTTTTTTTTAAATTCGTTACAATTAATTATGAATGAATTTAAATTTATAAAATTTAAAAAAATCACGTGACGAAGAAGCCACCGCGATTGGATGCCATGTTTGTGACATTATAATAGTAAAGTGTTTTCACGTCAGTACTGTCAACGACTTCTACCTGTATATATACTGTCACAATTATTGTTAGTTAAGTGCAAAATACAATATTGTTGCTTACTAATTTAGTTCAGTAATATGTGACAAAGGGTTCATAAAGGTTAATTCTGATAATATACCTGATTTTCCCAAAAATGACATGAAATTTTCCCAAAAATGACAATCGGTTCAATTCCGCTGAAGTTCGAGGTGCTAAGCGTCAATGAGACTTTTGTAAAAAATAGTAATAATGTAAATGTAAATAAGTAAAAAATATTTCTTTTAAATATAATTAAACTATTTGTAGGGTATCCCGAGAAAGTTACAATGACAAGGCTATAGGTTTTGGGCGATTTAACCGCAAAAATGGTATTTGCACAGTAAAAGGACGTGTATGTCCAGAACATAAAGTTTAGAGTAAAGCTTATAATATAAATATAATGCTTATAAAAAACAATATAAATCATAATTAGAAAAAAAGGCATACGTACTGTTTAAATCATGTTTGAAATTTTATTTCAATAAAAAATACACTATTAAATATACATAACAAAACTTCCCCCAACTAGAATAATATAGATAAGATATTACAGTAGATTAGAATTTGTAAACTACATTAATAATCAGTTCAGAATAAAAACAATCTCTACCCAAAATTATATACATATTTGTTTAATTGCTTAACAGTTTGAACGCTTTCATTGAAGTTTTGCAATACTTTTAAAGCCCCACCAATTCTTCAAACCACCACATTAGACTCTTGATATAAAATATTTGCAAATATATATATATATATATATATATATATATATATATATATATATATATATATATATATATATATTTGCAAATATTATAGCTAACTCTAATGCATCACCAGCTAGAGATTTCCCAAATAAGAAAAGGTACCTTAACCATTTTTTTTTGGTAGAAAACTTTTATAGTCAAAGTATTGGACTCCTGTCCAACTCCTGTAAAGGTCTACCCACTAGAAAACCGCTATGTACCATAACATATCCTGGAACCACTGTCAATCATTCTAGTCTACCATCAGTCTTCAATGACCATAATAAATTTCTAACCTATGTTTAAACCTACTCTATCAAATGAATATGTTCCATCAATAGATGAACCAACATCCTGAAAAATACAAAATATTTTAACTGTTTTGTTTTATTTAGAATAGAAATATACCATTTTCTTTAATTTTTGTTTGGATAGTACGTTTGCTTTTCTATTTTTCTTTTTGTTGCATACTCCTTCACATATTTGTTTTGATTCCATCGAAAACTGCTTTGCCAGTTCTTAATTTAACTAATTAATGTTCATCCAACTGATCACACTTCTGTACTCTTCGACCATCTAGAAATTAGATTATCCTGTAAAACTTTCATAAGTATAAAATTTTTTTATATACGATTACCTTCCAAATTGGTAGTCGAACTTTGTTTTTGTCTATTCGCGCTTTCATGAATATTGTTATTAAAATTCTACAAAATAGATCCTGGTCCAAATAGAAACGATCCTGTAAGGCTTTCTCATTGTTACTACCCACAGTTGTTACCACATGTAGATTCTTTGCGGACACGCAGGAATATTCCTTCTTATAAATTTGGCACGTTAATTTGTTTTCCCTACATGAATTAATTAATATAAATTAAAGTTATAAAAACGAATGCAAAAAAGAACTCTAATTTAATTTCGATATTTCATCCTGAATTTATCTTTGAGCCTCCATATCTTATGTAAAGCCTCCATATCTTATGTACATAATCGCTAGCAAACCAACAAATGCAGTCAAGGATATAAGTTAAACCTATAGAACAACGACTAAGATCGATAAATTGTTTTGTTTGCTCGAGACTCCGATTCTTCCCGAACGTCTTTTTGGAAAGGACGCGAAAGAAAATTTCGGTGTAACTTCTGTTGTTCCGAGCCTACCCGATATTGGCGATATTGGCCTTCATTACTATTGTGAGGTCACATATGTTCTATTTTTTTTCGGAAACTGTTGACGCGTCATCAGTACTAAGTTTAAAAATGTATTTTCAATTTGATATTACTTTTTAATTATAAAGAAAAACGTAAAAATAAAAATAGTTTTGTTATAAAACGTATATATGATCTTTACATTTATGACAGAAATTATTGTTCAATTGGGAGTATTAAAATAACTAACCTAAGATATGCTGATGACATTACACTTCTTGCGAGATCGGAGGATTCTGAGATCGAGGAACTGACCTAATTATCGAAGGATGAAAGCGGTCTTTACGGACTAAAAATAAGCAAGAAGAAAACACAAATAATGATTATCGATCGTCAAAATAACAACGTAGCCAAGATTAGTCAAATAGGGCAATTTAAGGCAGTAAACCAATTAGTTTATGTTCAATTATGTATGCTTTAATATCGAACGAAGGCGGTAACACTCATGAGAACAGAAGAATGAAGCACTGGAGTAGCTATACAACGGCGCCTGTCATATTAATTATTAGTGCTGATAATACCCAACATTTATTGTAAAATTGCAACTTCAAATTCATTCTAATATGTATATATATATATATATATATATATATATATATATATATATATATATATATATATATATATATATATATATATATACAGTGCGCCAATAAAAAATACACCATGATCAATGTACATGCCCCCACAAATGGAGACAACAAGAAAAACCCCAAGTCTACAGAGAAATTCTGGGCAACACTAGAGAAGGTAATGACAAAGATCGCAAAGGATGACGTCAAAATTTTACTGGGCGACGTTAACGCACAAATCGGTAGAGACAAAAATCCATCAGAAAACAATAGGCAAATTCCCCGGTCACAAATTTACCAATAAGAACGGCACAAGACTCATCGAACTATGCCAACAGAATAACCTTAAGATCATGTCAACATCCCTAAGAAAATCTCCACGAAAACAGAAGACATAGAGATCGCCTATTCAACAGATTGGAGAATTCCAGATTGACCTAATACGAATCAAAGTCAAGTTCACCACAAAGAGAATTCATCACAAGAAAGCACAGCTACAGAAATTCGACACAAAAAAGATCAGGGAATCTAACATAACAGAGGAATGGGAAAATGAACAAGCAGATACATGGCAAAAATTCCACAAAAAAATTACACAAAAAGCACAGGAACTGACGCCATTGAAAAAGAACACAAAACACCCTTGGTGGGACTCGGAATGCGAAAGTGCATTGCAGCGACGCAAACGAGAATTTCAAGAATACAACACTAAAAAATCTCCAGAAAGTCAACAGCTTTTTGACGTGACTAGAAAACAGACCGCAAAGGTTATCAGGCAAACTAGAAGGAAGTACATGAAGGAACAACTAGACCCTATAGAGGACAATTTCCGCAATTACAACACGAGAGACTTTTATAGGACTTTTGCAAAAGAAATCCGTGTATACACACCACAAAATCTTTGCTTCAGAAAGCGAAATGGGAGATCAGCGCTAACCAATCAAGAGAATTGTCAGGAGCAGGTACACTATTTCTCTAATCTCCTCAATTACCCTGAACGCAACACCAGATACCCGCTCAGAATCACCACCACCAACACAAGAAGAAATCCACAGGCACATATGCAAACTAAAGAATAACAGGTCATCCGGTGAAGATGGTATCGCCGCGGAACTATTGAAAAACCTCAGACCAAATTCACTGCAGGAACATACGCAAATTATCACGAACATTTGGCAAACAGAAAAATTACCAGATGATTGGAAATGTGCTCTTATCCACCCGCTGCACAAGAAGGGAGACAGAACATATGTGAACAACTACAGAGGAATCTCCTTACTACAAGTCACCTACAAAATCCTCTCAGCATGCCTTCTCCAGAGAACACAAGAACAATTAGAACACAAAATTGCGAGATCTTAAACCCACAGGAGGAGAGAAGATAGCACAGAAGACTCGATTACAGAAGATGAAGAGAGCATACGGCAAGACACACAATATCTACAATAAGAAATGCCTATCCACGCATGCAAAAATATGATACTACAACACAGTAATCAAACCAGAGCTGCTATACGCAAGCGAGACACTTACACTCCATACAAAAAGCCGCAAGAAAACATACTAAAAGAAGAACGCAAAATTATGAGGAAAATTCTCGGCCCAAAACTGACAGAGGAAGGATACAGACTACATTCTAGAAAGACCACAGAGAGAATGCCCAACGTAGCGGCGGACATAAGAAAAAGAAGGTTGAAATTCTATAGACATATCAGTAGACTCCCACCCACAAGACTCACCAACAGAATTCTTACGTACATACAAGAAGTCAAGTCAACAGTACCATGGATCGCACAAGTCAGAGCTGATCTGGGAAAGGCACAAATGCTTCCGACAGAGATTGAGGATAGAAGAACATACAGACACAAAATACATATGTGGAACGTTGCATCAGAGTAAAGTTTCGAGGAGATCAGGAACAAAGTGGACGGAGGAGAGAAAGAGAATTCACGGAGAAAGGATGAGAGAGGTGTGGAGGATTAGAAAGAACACTCGAAAAAGAGTCAGGATGCTTTGCGTGATCCAACCGGGTCTATACGCACCTAATAATAATATATATATATGGTTTGGTCGGTTCACGGGGAAGATTTTGACCTGGAAGGCCGACTTAATTCTAGCAATCCTTCAAGTGGTGATCTCGAGGGAATAAAGGCAATAATAGCCGATAATCCGCGAATCACAAATAAGATATAACAAATAAGTCACATATCACATATATTGTTGGCGAATCAACCATTTTTGATCACCTGTGGTGTAGGTCCGTTACAAACTTAGTGAATTAAATCTGTTGGATCGAACTGGCTGGCACTTTGTGCGTTCTTTTAATGGAAAAACACTTCTAAGAGTTCATTCCTGAAGCTGAGAGTAACTGATGTTGAAAAATGCAACGATATCGTGCATAAAACGTGTAAAAAAATCACTTTAATTTTTAATCATTTAAGTCGGTTGTAAGTACGGCGAATGATGTCCTGCTAAATGACATTAGAAGAAAATTATTCTTTAAATTTGGTGGAATTGCAGAAGACCCATACACTTTAAACTTCTTCCACACAACCAAACCATCAACACCAGCCCCTAGTGTTCACAATTAAACCGGCTAAAGACCGCAATTGAACAAAAACGGTCAGAATTATCAAACAGGAAAGGCGTCGTGTTTCATCAAGATAATAGACGACCACACGTTTCAGTTAGGACCCAGCCCAATTGTTGAGCTTCAATTGGGATGTTTTGCTCCATCCACCTTACTCACCAGACATCGTACCCTTGGACTACCATATGTTCCGCTCCCTCCGAAATTGTTTTAATAAAAACCATTTTAATACGGAAAAAGGGGTGAAAAACAACCTGTTGATATTTTTGGGCAATAAAGATCCTAATGTTTGCAAAAGCGCATTATGCATCATTATATCACTAAGTAGGCAAAAAGTTGTAAATCATAATTATAATTGCTTAATAAACTTAATAAATATTTACATAAACTATTTACGTTTGTTTTTCTCTTAAGAAAATCCCTACGAAATTTCCGGACAACCTAATATTTATAGTTAAATATTGCATTATCACCTAAAGGACTAAAATTAATTTTAAGGTTCGGATTGTTAAGAATTTTTGTCAATTTAAAAATCAAATTGTCACATAGGATACAAGAGGTTTTCTAAGATGTGTTGAGTATCGCTTGTAAACATCAAGGAATTTATTAATTTTCAATTTTGCATGATAATGCATCATAACCCGTCTTAATATAATCTAAAAAAAAATTCGAGAATTGGAAATTCCATTCATTGACAGTTTTTCCAACCTCCACTCTTAAAATTTTAATGAATTTTCATTCGACGCGAAAAGTTTTCTATTATCTGGACGCGAGGTCTGGATTCCGGACGCTCCTTGAAACAGACCTTTTTGTCCCCGCTGAAATATTCCTCGAAGTCAATACCTAATTTGTCAAACTCAATTGCAGTTTTTTTTCTTGGCCTGTCAAGGAAATCGATTCCATAAGTCATCGCGTCGAAAAGTTTTTATTGACGATCGCTTTTTGAATACGAACGAGAACTCTTGTCACTTTTCTGAAAAGTTTCGTGATTAATTTTGTCTTCTCGAAAGGGCGAAGCTGAGTGCTTTATGAGAAGAGCTATTACAAGACAGACATTTATTAGTATCCTTTAGTATAGTAAAGTATATTTTACTTTGTGTTTAACATCAATTTTCTTTTATTTTAAATATGCCAAAATTATTTTCATCCTTCAGTTTAGATAATTCTATAAACTTACCAGATTAATAATCCTTTTTTATAAATCATATTTAACTTGGGCGAAAGGTAAAAAATGATTTATTCAAGATATGCGCCATCGCTTTTGTGTTCGGCAATTTGTTACCTTCGCAGAAAAACTATTAGCTAGCTATTTATTATACAGCAAGCTTACAGCAGCATAAAACATCGATGGAAATAAGTGATAGTCTCCCCCAAGAAAAATTTCCAGCCAAGTGCAGAAATGGTGTGTCTGACAGCTTTCGCTGTGTGTGATGGGGCATTGTCATGATGCAAAAATACTTTTCCGTGTCTTGTAACCCATTCTGGTTGCTTTTCTATGAATGTATGGTTCAAATTGATCATTTGTTGAAAGTAGCAAACGGTATTAACTCTTTCACCTGGTTTTCATGGTACACGACACCTTTCTAGTCCCACTAAATGCACAGCATTATCTTCTTTCCAAAGCGATTCGGTCTTGCGATCGATGTTGATGGTTGTCCTGAGTCAACCTATGATTT
This sequence comes from Cosmopolites sordidus, assembly GCA_031761425.1. NCBI lineage: Eukaryota > Metazoa > Arthropoda > Insecta > Coleoptera > Curculionidae > Cosmopolites > Cosmopolites sordidus. The sequence goes on from JARFXV010000664.1 coordinate 364,993, forward strand.
TCTGCGTTTTGCGTTCTTCAAATATATACATATTTTATTCTTTCAGGCCTTGAAGGCAAAACTTTTTTTCGCTTTTCCATCTGTCTGTCGCTTAACTGATGCAGAACCCGTTTTCCTGCCTTTCGAATCATTCCCATGGCATGCAGAGCTCACAATTGGTTCGGCAATCAACATTAACCTTTCTGCCATTTGTTGTTTGCATTTGTGCCATTTGTGTTGCACATGTTGAGTTTGCATATCGTCATCTTCCAACGACAGTTGTAATTCGGCATCTTCAATTTTTTCGGTTGAATTGGGCGTTCTCTTTCTTCCAAGTGGAAATCACCACTTTTGAATCATCTAAACCAATGTCCACAAGCGTCTTACATTGGGATATTGTCACCGTAAGTTTTACCGTAAGTATACGATGACTTTCACTAGCGTTTTTCTTTTAATTGAACAAGAAGAGCAAAGTAAATGCTTTTTATTTGGCTTTAAGCTCGACATGTTTACCATAAGAAAAAAATATATACGCTAACTCGAAATCACCATACCTGGTATTCTAGTGAAATATTTAACGATGTTCAATGCCTCCCATTAAAAAAAACATCATTAAAATAACATATGATATAATTGTACATTGTATAAACAGATACACAGCGCTGAAGGCAGTTTGTGGATTCTTTCGAATTATTTGGACATTTTCATTACTTTTTGTAGCTGAAGGCCTTTCGTTGTGAGGATAGTATTCAAAGAAATCGAGGCCTTCTGAGAATGACCTAAACCACCTTAAAACCCAGACCCTTGACAAAACACCGTTTCGATAAGGCTGGTAAAATTTTACAAAAGTTTTCACCGCACTGTGTCCAAATCTGAAACAAGACTTGATAGCGTGCTTGATATTTTTGTGAGTCACTTTCAGAACGCACTAGAAAAATCCGGTTTACTAAAATAATTGCTACAGACAACCAAATAACTCTAGGGAGTTAAACCGCGTACTAAAGACTCATCAGATATTGGGCTACCTTCACTCCAAAAGCAAACCCAACAGAGTTGAAAGCTCAAACGCGACATCACCTGTCTCATTACTTTATGTACACACCTCGTATTACTAAACATCAAGAGATTATTTATTTTATTATTTTTATACAGCATACGTGCTACAGCAAGGAATAAACGATAATTTTGGTAAGTAAATATGCGGTGGTTGTCGTGTAAACTACACGCGTCTGATTCAAAAAATTAATTTATATTAATCAATATTCTCGGGTTTTAAAATGTTTACTGTTTTCTTTTAGTAATATATGAATACCATGAGCTCAAATATGCGGAATGTATCGCCACCTGTATGAATTTAAAAGAGGCCGAATTATTGACCGATTATTGGCCATAGAGGGATTTTTTTATTTCGAGAAATCACCACTCGCGTTATTAGATATCAGATTACTGTAATCGGGTGTTGTCAGGGCTAGTTTTTAGTTTGATAATGCTCAAAATTGAAAAAGTATATGTACCAGACATCGAAGGCACACAATATGTTATTTCCATTCAATATGCGTTTCAATGTGCATTTCAACTTGCGTTAGCGCATACATTCTTCCTGTCCACATGTTTGCGTCAGTATCATCCAATATTTCCGACAAGTTCAGAAAAAACGACTTTTTAAAAATGTTAAAAACATTTTATTTTGTTAGTACCTACTGATAAGAGCTCGGAGAATAAGGGAAAATACTGAAAATATGTATGGACAAAGGAAAATTTAGAATTATGACTATAATTTACTACAAAAAAAATTTATAGAAAAAAATATTCTTTACACGCTCAATTTATTTTGTATTTTATTTAATCTAAACGTCCGTTGTACCGATAGTTGTAAGACCAACAGTTTACATTTCAGCATGATGATATTTCCTGAATTTTTGCCTTCAATGAGTTCCTGTCCAGTGCTAATTTTCTAGCCTTATTCCAATGAATTCCTCGTTTTTCTGCCGCTTGTCGAGCTTGTTCTTCGCATCTCAGTCTTAGACATCCAACATTATTTTTTCCTTATGTTTTTGCAGTTTCTTAGATTTGTTTGGCTAATCTCTCTTCATTCATTCTGTGAATGTGTCTTAGCCAGTTCAGTTGTCTTTCTTCTATAGATCCTTCTGTTGGTTTCGTTTCTAATTGTTCTAATACTGTCGTATTTCCCACTCTATCCCTTCTTGTAATTCCCTTTTTGCGTAGGAATCTCATTTCTGTAGCTATAATTCTACTTTTGTTTCTTTTTGTTAAGGTCCAAGATTCGCTGCCGTATATCATTGATGGTCTCATTACTTTCTGATACACCTGAGCTTTTGACTCTTTCGCTACCTCTCTTTTTCCTAAGAATGTTTTATGGTATAGTTTGCCTGCTTTTTCCATTTTTTCGTTAATTTTACCGTCCATTTTTCCATTATCTTCTATTATTGTGCCGAAGTACTTATAGTTTTTGATTTGCTCCATTACCTTCCCATCGAGTACAATTTTATGTTTTATTTTTGTGCCTGCAGTTACCATCGTTTTGTTTTTATCGATATTTATTTCCATGTTTCCTTTTCTTAGCTCTTCGTTATATATCGCTAAGTTGTTATAATTTTTCTTCAGAATCTGCCATTAGGATCATATCATCAGTGAACAGTAATACTTGTATTGTCACTGTTTTCTTTTTCTAAAACATCGTCAATAGCTATTGAAAATAACAGTGAACTCAATTCGCAGCTCTGTCTTAGGTCTATTCCTCCCTCGTATTCTATGGATTCATCGTTATGCGTTCTTACTTTATTCTTGTTGTTGTTGTATAAAGCCTTGATAGTCGCTCTTTTAGTCCTCTTCATTTTAGACTTTTCCAGACATTCTTTCTTTTTACTCAGTCAAATGCATTTTTCAGGTTAATGAAACAAATTTCGATTTCGGTTTCTTTTCTTAACAGTTTTTCCTCTAGTTGTCTAATTATAAATATCAGATCTTGTGTGCATCTACCCTTTCTATAACCATCCTGTGGTTCCTCTAATGTTGCTTCTAATTTAGCGTGATCCCTCTATAGTTTTTACATTTTTTGATATCTCCTTTTTTAAACAAGGGCAATATTATACCCACATTCCAGTCTGTTGGTACCTTCATTGATATTATCATCATTATATAAACATCGTTTAGTAGTGACAAAAATTTTTCCTTTGCTATTTCTCACATATATTTCAACATTGCAGCATTTTCCAGCGTTTCAGCATTGTGATTTCTACTTGCACCGAACTTACAAAAAAAAATATTACTTTCAAAATTATGTATTTATTTTTTGCTCTTAGATATATAATTGCTCTTAAATATAAATAAATATAATATTTATTTCATTTAATAACATTAAACTACTTTATTTTAAATTAAATTTGTAAACTATTGCAAAAACATGCACATTATATCAAGAAGTTGAAAGCGAAAGCGCAAAATAGCTAACATGGGTGGGAGTCTGTGCGCTACCTTTGCGTCTCGTCGGGCGCATTATTTTTCCTTACGACCTTGCATACCTATCGTTCAACGCCGCATACGTCTACCCTTTCAACAGATGCATGCGTCTTGACGATCAAAAGTTGAACAAGTACGGACATCCCTATAGACGTTAAAAGCCAAAGACTAAGTTTACAGATGGATTTAAGGGCCTTCAAAAATTGATTTTCGACAACTCGGTTTATGATGGGATGGTCTACAAAGAGAACAAGGGCTACTTGTACGTGTCTAAGTGGTTTACCACTACAAATATCGCTTATGGAAGTAGGTAACTTTTAGCCTTAATAAAAGACAAAATGACCGTCCAGGGTTATATTCAAGTAGAGTAACAGTAATTTTTTTACTAACTCAATCGGCTGATAGGCCCACTTTTTCAACAAGCTATTGAAGCTATGAACTTTTTTGAAAACACCCATGTATTTCTAATCTTAAGCAGATCACTCCGCACCTTTTGTCCGTAAAGATTGTTTGGAAAAATTTTCTCAGTCCCTATAGACTTCAGTTGATGAGCAGATGTATTGAGGATTGTGTTACGATATTAACATAATTACTTAAAACGTAGATCAATTTTTTCTATTGCAACCTTCGGTATGAAACACTAAACTCAAAGAGATTTACAATTAAACAGAATCACTTTTTGAAGTTTTCGACGCACGTTTGACTAACCGTGTTAGCATCATCAGAAGATGATTTAGATTAAGTTATTAGATTAATTTAAAAATAAATCAAAATAATTAAAATTAAAAAATTTTTAGATTAAATTAAATTTAATTAGATCAAATCATCTCCTGATGGCGCTAACATGGTTAGCGAAACGTGCGTCGAGAACTTTAAAAATGTGATTTGGGGTTTAATAGTAAATCTCTTTGAACAGAGGAGAACAAAAATCTCCCTGCCCTTCACTCTGCGATCGGCCATCGCGATATTATGGATTTTGTTGACGATTTCTCAGTAGTGACATCAGAAGAGCGTCACTCGTGACATTTCGACCACCTTGAAACTCAGTAAACCACTTATTAACCATGAGATGTGAATGAACCGAATCTAATCAATCAAAACAATGTTTAATCAACACACTAAATTCATTTTTTTTTCATAAAAGCAAAAATATCGAACTTATCTGCTTTTAAAAATTGTCAAAACAAAACTAAATGTCATTCGGCTTGAAATTCATGGAGCGTTACTAGAAAAGAAGCGACTCTTCATAAATGCAATCGCATTGTCATCTGTCAGAAAAGTAGCAAATATAAAAGCCACGTCCATAAAATTGGGTATGTAACACAATTACACACAACTTTATTGTAACACACAATTTTATGAGCGACACATTATTTTGTTCTATTTGCGCAGCCCTCTTCAGTCTTGTGACAAGCAACAATTTTTCATTTAGCTTTCTCTTATGTAATGTGGCAGTATTCGTCTGAATTCACATTAATATCGCAATTCAAATTGAAATGTATTAAAGAATATACAAAATGTAATAAACGAATGTAATAAAACTTATTTATACATGTTGATGCATGGTATAGATGGTGGGAGAATAAACTAATGAAACTAGTGAAATAGCAATTTGGCTTCCCCTTTGAAGGAGAGACAGGCCAACATTTGATGAATCTTCAATACGAGTCACTTGGTGGTCCGTAATAATTATTTTCGTAAACTGGAATTTTGTAGTGCGTCCTGAAAATGAGTGACAATAATTTCGACCAATAGTGCGCTATCAAGTTTTATTTCAGACTTGGACACAGTGCAACGGAAACTTTTGCGAAACTCAATCCAGGCCCAGGTTTTCAGGTGGTTTAAGGCATTGTCAGATGACCGAGTCTAGATAGAAGATAAACCCCACAGAGGAAGATCTTTAACTCCAAGTGCAAAATGATGAAAATGTCCACAAAATATGAAATACTGTGCGCTCTAATCGTCGGTTGATTGTCAGAATGATCGGGTGAATTTAACTGAGAATCGTTCCTCAGATTTTGACCAATGAACTCGAGATGAAGAAAGTCTGCGCTAAAACGGTTCCGAAAAACCTTTCACATTATAAAAAGAACAACAGGAGGGAAATATGTCTTGACTTTTTGGTATAGATTGAAAATGACCCTCATCCTGGAACGCGTCGTTACTGGTGACTAGTTTTAGATTTTTGAACGCGATCCGAAAATGAAGCGCCATAAATGGCATACTCCCACCTTACCACTACCAAAATAAAAGCCTAAACGAGCAAAATTAAGGATCAAAGGTATGCTGATTTGCTCTAGAACAAACTAGAATAATCCGCTTCATGAAGAGAATTACTACGAACTACCAAGTGACTCTAGAAAGTTCAAGCTTATAGTGAAGACGCGTCACATATTGGCCTGCCTTCTCTCCAAAAGGAAAGCCAACGGTATTGCCAAATCGAACGCTACACCACAATTCTTATTATGTTATTTGCACACCTCGTAAATTGAATTTATATGTGAAAGTATAATTATTCTTCGATTGACGCAATATCTGAAAGAATTTGGAAATAGGAAAATATGTTGTAAACATTACCAAAGTTTACCCAGAAATAGTTGAAAAAAATTACCAACGTTTATTAATCCTTGTCTTATCTGTAACTCGCTCAGTTGGTGTTTTTCAACTGAAATAAATCTTACAGTAACTACAAATAAAATCAGTTTTCCAAATAAAACGTCTTTATCCTTATCACACCATCACGAAAAAATAATATATTTTACGTCACCCATATTGCTGCTATAAGGGCCGGTTCTACAATACAAGAATATACCAGGTATACGCTATATAGATATATTCATTGTAGAACCGGCCCTAAGCCTATTAAATGATTATTCCACAGATTACTTACTACTACATTCAGATATTCACTTTATACTGGTTATCGCCCTATTTTTAAGCCTCCTGCATAAATAAAGATATGAAAAAGAAACATAAGTAGGCTCAATTTACCACAATGAAGGGACCTACACTTTGCCATAATTGTCGATCTCCAGGCACTATATCCACATGATAATAAATAAACTATCTAAATTATGGTAAATTGTACGTAACGTTTGCCAATCGAATTTTACTTAAATGTTTTACGAGGCCGATGAACTTTAACGTCGGCTAAACGTTAAGCAATATGGACTGTCTCACTCTGACGCCGCAAGAAGGGAATTTTGCCATTCTTACAGCTTTTACATTTAATGAATTGTTCGGCGAAAAGAGCATGGTGGCACTGCATAACGATCATTTACCCAGAACAAAAACCCATTTACTAAAATATTTGAATAAATTATGGTTTTCCTTTTGTAGGTTTTTCCAATCGTAATTGGAAATTATAATTTAGAAAACATTTTAAACAGAAATCATTCATCAACAAGTTGATTTCTTAATTTGATTATCGGCCTTTTTAGCTACTTTTGACATTCAGCATTTCAAAAATATCCCTGACCTTCACTCTGCAATCGGCATCGGTAACACGATATCATGGATTTTGTTAACTATTTTCTCAGTAGTGACATCTACTCAGTAATCACTCGTGATATTTCGACCACATTAAACCGCTTATTAACTATGAAATGTAAAAGCACAAAGTCTTCCTAATACTTTTTCAGTCTTTCTTCGGATAGTGCGACAGTTTTTTCATTCAAAAGTACGATCTAATCGTAATTGGAAGTTCCTACAGAGATGTGATGCGGTTATCAAACAGGTAATGTTGCAGAGTTCAGAAGAGATGAACATTCGAAGAAGCCATGTCTGGAGAATACGCCGGGAATGATAAAATCTCGCCGGCCAATTGATGATTTGATGATTATTTCCAGAGTGTTTTTGCTGTATGTGGCAATGCGTTGTCCTGAAGCAAAATGTCTTTTTGGGCAAAACAGCATTATCTCTCAAAGGCGCATAAATTGTTGCTTTTCGAACGTTATCACATTTAATAAGTAATTTGATGGTTATATCAACAGTACGTTCATATACAGTGCTTTCATTTCAAAAGTAGCCACCCTCATTTTTTCTTTAAGCAATAACAATTAACTCTAGACAAAAAAAAAGTCAATTTAGATATCGAGGGGGAAGTTCGAAACCAAGTTTGGCTGTAAATAGCATTTTACATGCGAGTGATTTTTTTTTAACCTAAACATAAAAATAAATTAGTGAAATAAACGAAATTTTAAAAACACGATTTAGAAATTTACTTTATTAAATGCTCAAAATGTCTACCACTTTAGCTAAACAATAGTAAAATTTGTTCTCGAATTGTTTGAATTTTGATTGAATGTTTTGAAAGATGTCCTTATTAATTAACCCGCATGTATGCTTAGTTCTATTTTTTGAAAGAAATCAAACAAAAAACCGCAAAGAAAAATATCCAGTGGCGCTATCTGGAGATCTCAACGGCCATTCCACAGGGCCTCTTCTTTCTATCCATTTGTCAGGAAACATTTGATCCAATCATTGTCGAACATGTAATGCGTAGTGTAGTGGTGCGCCTTCATATTGAAAGTATACGTTATGTTCATCCAACAGTGGGTTTTCTTCTTCATCGATTTGGTTTTCTAAGAACTGTGTTATTAGTAGATTGTTTTAAATACAATTCACCGGTTATATTTTTGCCAGTAAAACAGGGAAATCGGCTGGAATTCTGGTGAACGGATTCCAGCCCAAACGTTAACCTTTTGAGGAAACTGCATCTGACCCTCTCGAAGCACATGTGGATTGTTATTATCCCAGTGTCTATAGTTATGTATATTTGCAAAGCCATTAAGAAAAAATGTTGCTTCATCACTGAAACAAATATTATTTATTAAATTCGGATCATTTTGGATTCTCCCAGACATTATTTCACAAAACTGAATCCTTCTGTCATAATCATCTTCGCTAAGCTGCTTTAGAATACTAAATTTGTAAGGAAAGAACTTGTTTGGTTTTAATTTTTTTTTGCGCGGAACCATTGGAAATATTTGTAAACTTAGCGACTTTTGGGATTGAAGTGGTTGGATCAACAGCGAGATTGCCTACAATTTTAATCTGTGTGGGTTCATTAAGAACTCTCGGCTGCTTATTCACTGTTACACACGGACTCAGTCTCTTCAAAATTTTTAACCGGTTTTATTACGTATTGATGTCCTATATTTTTGTCCGGATGCATTTCATTAAAATGTGAAGCTATTCTGCGAACACACTTCACCTTCAGTATCACAAATAAAAATAAATTTGATTTTCTCTTGTAAAGTATAGATCGTTAAATTTTGCCACTGTCACTGCAACTGACACCACTTGACAAATAGTTGAAAATCGGCACTTCTGATAAAAATGTTTTTAATTTTAGCTAGAATGAGGAATAAAGTGTGCATTAAAACACAAATGGGCGACGAGGTAAAATAAAAAGTATCTTTTTTTACTTTTTTTTATTAGGTAAAAATTAGTAAAAAAAAATTAAAACGAACATTGCAAACACAATGTTGCGATTCCGTTAATACTTTTTAAAAGTTATTTTTCCTTCGAATACGAGAACGGGTCAATCAATGGCAGTTTTCTATACGCACTTTTATTCGGATTGTTCAAGACCTTTAAAATGATATGTTACTAGATAGGAGTAGCTATTTCAAATTTTTAGGTAGAGGAAGCACTATATACCTACTTTTAAATTTGAAAGATAGCACTTGAAAATATCTATACGGCGCGAAAAATTAAATTAAGTTGTAAACCTAATGTTCTCGGATCTAGTCACAATTAATGTCATTTTCTGCATTAGCAATATATTCTAGAGCACTCGAATATATTGCTAATGATCGTGATACGAGACGACTGTAAAATACTCATATTTAACGTCAACTCTTTTGGTTATTGTTGCGCTTCCGCCATAAAATGTGTTATATTTTTCTTCCATGGATAAATTTTTCATCTGGCATAAAGTTTTATGTCATATTATGAATTTAGAGGCTCATTTTTAGAACGTGATATTAAAATTTTATTTTTCAGCTATTTGAACTTAATTTCGAATGTGTAAGCTGTGATAAAAGTAACTTATCTCACATTATTACCATTCATAACTTATTGTAATAAAATTATAGTGGGAAACATTTGCATAGAAACGTAAACCTATTTCATTTGATATACTCGATATGTATTTCTAAATGTTACAGTTCGCCCCACAATGGGAATCTGCATTACCCATTGTTATGAACTAATATCACGTTACATAAATAATCACGGTTCAGTACAACTGTCGTCAAAAATTATATCGGCTTTTAAGTTTGTTTATGCAAGATGCAGTAGAGATTCGAATTGAGTAACTATTTAAAATGTTTTAATATATCACGATTAAATCCAACAACACATTTTTACTGGTATTTGAATTAATTCTTCGTAAGTTCTCGGTTTACGCTCTGCATGTTTTGTAGGGACTCAATATAAACTTTTCTCTTCAGATAACACCTCAATTAACAATCGCATGCCATTAAATGGGGGAATATTACTGGAAACAACTATATATAACGGCATTTATCAATATTCTAAATTTGCAACCAATCGCCCCTTCTTGCTGAAACCATGTGTTCTTATTAACAAGAGCAAACTTGGTTAATTGTTGTCAAAAATACATTGATCATGTGATCCCAGCGGGCTAATGTGAAAATGGTTGTATTTTTATTGGTGTCCTCAAAAAATTAAGACCAATTACACAAAGAAAGTTATTGCACATAATTCGCTGACTTTTATAAGGTGTAAGGGTTCCTCGTATTTCTTAATAAAGAATTTAATCAGATCGAAAATATCGAAAATGCAGTCATCGACACTCAATATCAAATTTATTTACGAACACTGACACACATATCTGACATAACAAAATTGTAAATATCCAAAAGGAAGGAGAATTAACAATAAAAACATATACCGTTAACGAGATCGTCTCTCTCAATATATTGATGAAACTTCCAATATTATTACAATATATGGCAAACACTGGTCCGAAATATTCAATGAAAGTCCATGACAATAAGTAGACCGTTATAAATTACCTCGAACAACAGCTCTGAGCTCTCTATGTTTTCAAGCGTTTTAGCAGTTTCTTCCCTAACTGTAAGCTTCTTTTTCAGTTCAATTTTTCTCTTGGAACCTTCGGTGTGAAACACTAAACTCAAAGAGATTTACTACTAAACACCAAATCACGTACGTTTCGCTAACGCTAACAGTATCTTCTGATGATGCTAACATTGTTAGCGAAAAGTGCGTCAAGAGCTTTAAAAAAAGTGATTTGGTGTTTAGCAGTAAATCTCTTTGAGTTTAGTCTATTCTTTTTGAGTGCAGAACTATTTTTTTCAAAGTTTTTAACCGTTTTTTTGATAGCGATATGGCATATCGACCAGGCGATATGAGATCATTAGGTTTAATATTAAATTAGCGACGAAATAACCGTTAGCTGTCACAATACTGTTCCACTGATTCATGGTAACTAATGCTTTGGTGCTACAAATTAAGTGATGGTATGGTATCCGTTACCAGAGCCAGTTTCTTAAATGAATACAGTTTACTCAATGATACTGATTTGAATTATTTAACTGGTGGCTATTAATTACAATTGTCTAACAAACTATAAGCTGATAATTGCAAAAATTGCCCAAAACATAATCAAATTAAACTGTTGAAAAAAAAGTTTTGGCATATTTGAAACCTAAAAGTTTTGGCGTATCTGAAATTAATGGAAGATTACAGCGATCTTAAAGGACTTAATTTTTGGGGCCTTATAAGTACCAAAAACAAATATCCAGACGTCCTTGCAGACTTTAAATTGGAGTTTACTGGAATATAGCGATTGCAAATGCTTTTGCACTTGATTGGAAAAGTATTTCGAATCAGCTGAAAATTCATCATCCGAATTTCGATTTTTTAAATGGTTAATATGTTAAATTTTCCTAAGGGAATAAACCTAAGAGTTCTTGAGAAAAAAAATTGCAAAGTTATTAAATCACCAATCGAAAAGCTATGATGTTAATTAATTTAATTTAATTAATTTGATTAAATTAATATTTTAGACAAATATGTGTCAAATCATATTTGGCAAATAATGATTCATTAATACTTAACGAATAAACTACAAATAAACTAAGGAACATTGTTAAAATATTTTTCTTTTAATTAAGAATCATCTCATCATGGGCGTAGCCGAAATAAGTTAAATATTACCTAATATTATACCGAAAAAATACGAGGAGTGAAGAGAGTTAAATTATTACATTTGAATTGAATATATATCCGAACTAGTGGACGTTGCGCACAATAACGCCATCTCTTGTCGAGTAGTCGAACTATTTTGGATCGTGTAGAAACTTTGCGTTGTTTCTCGATTATTCGCCACGCCCCTCGGTCGGAATGAGCGGAGCTTTGTGGAAGTTTGTGGTAGTTTCTGGACGGCTACTACTGGGCTGCTATATAAGCGGCGCGTGACCGCGCTTATTGTTCCGTGCGAACTCGAAGCGAATATAAGTGAAAAGTGGTAAACAAATAGTGAAGAGAATTAAGTGTACCGTGTAAGTGAGTAATTTTAGTGCAGTGTTATTCGGTGACCTTGTTAAGGATAGATACGTGAATCATTATTACTGTCGAAAAATGGAGGGGAAAAAAAAGGAAGGGTGATAAACTTAAAGGTATTGGCTACTGGAAAAAGTGGTGTAGTCAAGGGGTTTCTAATAAAGAAACTAATTTGGATTTAGCTATCAAAGCTTCAGCTACCTTGCATGCTGATAAGAAGACTGTGATGATAAGCGGGCTCTCGACCTTGACGTCAATCACAATACCGAATGTCGAAATCGATGCCATGTCGCTGGTGCCCTGTTCGATACCTTCAACTGCCGAATCTACATCTAGTCTGCAACAGGCCAGCTTGCCTGTTACCTCATCTTTTACAACTGTAGCTAAGTTGGATGTTGGTTTTTACGCGAATCAAGAAAAAATCTTGGATGAATTTTTTAAAGTCCAAATTTTAAAAACGCCATAGAACCCACCCAGAGATTATAAGTTTCCTATTTCCACAAAACGAAACTTGCGCTTTCAATTGAAATGGTTGGAGAGATTCTCCTGGTTGTTATATTCGGAATATAAAAGTGGAGCATACTGCAAAGTTTGCGTGGTAATGGGACGTTCGCTTGATGAAGGTAAAGGCGATCATCAAAGGATCGGCCAGTTGGTGACCGAACCTTTTTGTAAGTGGAAAAATGCCCTAGAAATATTTGAAGCTCATGCGAAATCGGGATACCACAATCGAAATTCAGAACTGGCAGATAACTTTCTAAAAGTAATGTCTTCGCAGGCTTTTTCGGTCACTGAACAGTTGTCTTCTGAAAGAAAGAGACAACAAGAGGAGAATCAAAAGAAACTAATCCCTATCGTAAAAGCAATAATTTTTTGCGGCAAACAAGGCATCTCCTTAAGGGGTAAAATCGATTCGGGGCGCATACAAATTACACCAGAATCACCAGAACCTGAACAACCACTACAGAATGATGGTAATTTTAGAGCCCTGTTGCGGTTTGCGGCTGAGTCTGGAGATAAAGATCTGGCCGAGCATTTGAATACTTCACAGAAAAATGCCTTGTACACAAGCCCTCAGATCCAAAACGAAATAATTGACATTTGTGGTGAATTAATTCAACATAAAATAATTGAAGAAGTAAAGAAAGCCAAACTATTTGCGATTCTGGCTGACGAAACCACCAACATCGGACGTGTAGAACAAGTCTCGTTATGTCTTCGATATGTTGATTTTACAGATAATAAACACCATATACTTAAAGAGATGTTCCTTGAGTACATTCCAACGGTCGATGTTTCAGGATCCGGTCTCGCAAATCTTATTATTACAGCTCTGAAAAAGCATGGACTTGAATGTTCTCATGTGGTTGGTCAAGGTTACGATGGGGCTGCAGCTATGAGTGGGTATTTGCACGGTGGCCAAGCTTATGTTCGCCAAGAATGTCCTCTTGCTCTTTATGTACACTGTAGTGCACACTCTCTCAACCTTGCTATTGCTGATTCATGTTCATTAGCAAATGTCCAAAATTGCATTGGGATTGTGCAGTCTGTTGGTTCCTACTTTCGACATTCTGCTCAACGTACTGCTTTGTTGAAAGAAAAAATTCAACAGCTACTACCCTTCGGTAACCAAAAAAGCTGGCTCTAAATGTGTGAAATACGGTGGGTCCACAAACATGAAGCTATTATAAGATTCAGGGAAATTTATTCAGCGATTGTGAATGCTCTCGAAGAACTCCAATTTAATCACAATAAGTAAACATCGCAACAAGCCGCCCAATTGCTAAGTACGCTTCGATCTTCGGATTTTGTGATGTGTTTAGTTATTTTTCAAAAAGTTATGAGCTATACATTGTCGCTATCAAAACAATTACAGACAATTGACATCGATCTTATCACAGCATTCAAACATGTAGATGATGTTATTAATGTCTTACAACTCCTGAGAAACAACACTGACGTCGAATATCTTCATCTCTATGAAGACGCAAATGTTTTACTGGAAGAAAATGGTGGTATACTGCGAATGCCACGCGTCGTCGGAAGACAATTAAATAGACCGAACATTCCTGCATTGGATGTATGCACGTATTACAAAATTAATTTGTTCATTCCATTTCTTGATCATACAATTCAACAATTGATTGAAAGGTTTACCAAACATCGTAAAGTAGTATCAGCATTATCTGGTGTGCTACCTTCAAATTTTAATGCCTAGATATGTGCGATAAAAACCTTTATCCTAATATTTACACATTACTACAAATCTTGGCTACCATTCCTGTATCCACTGCTACCCCAGAAAGGTCTTTCTCGAGCCTAAGGAGACTGAAAAACTATTTACGAAACACTACAAGTGAAAACAGACTTAATGGTTTGGCTCTCATGAACATTCACTATGGAACATAAATTCATGCAGATGAAGTAGTGGATATATTTAAAAGAAAAAGCCGAAGATTTCTTCTTTAATGGTTTTAGATTTAGCGCAGAGGAACGAAATTAATTTAACCATTTCAGTTAAAGTTAGGAACTTTATAAATATGTCGTAATTTTTCCGATGAATATATAGATATTAAATTTCATGTAAGTATATTTTTGTTGTTTTATTTACTTCAAACTAAACCCCCACAAAACTAAATTCTGGCTACGCCCGTGCATCTCATACATCAGTCACATCGATTCAGCAACGTCACATTTAATCCACAAAAAATGTTATTTCAACATTGCGTCAAAAAATATTTCAGTGTTGTCAGTTCTTGCATTTAAGTTTTATTTAAAACCAAAAAAAATGTTGTAAGCGAATATCACGATATGTTTCTTATTTATGGAGAAACTCTATAAAATTCCAAAGAGACTAAACGTATTTACGAGCAACGATTTTCGAGCAAGTTTCTCAAAGGCTTTTGTATATAGCTAGTGTGGTTTTAAAATTCCAAGTATGAGGGCGACAGCGAAAAATCGGTCCTAAAGTTGAAGAACAAATTGTATATTTTGTTGAAGAGGGCTACTACTAGAAGTACTCGAAGCATTGCGCTACAAGTTGGAGTTTTCGATTGGATTGTACATAGGACATTAATAGGGATTCCAAATTTTTTGTTCAATATTTTATCAATCTTCGAAGCCTCTTTCAAGAGGAATAGTATAGGTGGTATTATGAACTGTTAATTTAATAAAACAATTACTCATGTATTTTTCAATATGACGTGAATTGGGTTATGTTTGAAAAATTAGTGCTAGTAATTTAGACTTTGACATTAAACGACAGTAATGCGTTTTTCTTTTTTGGTATTAAACCCATTGTTTGCTGGAAGCTATGGAATGAATGGCTTTTTTATAGGCGTTACATTTTATTTTCAAATAATACATTCAGAGAAAAATGAAACAAAAAACTGAGTTCCTTTGATCAAATTAAATATGATAAGCGATACAATTGGCTACGTTGCAAATTGTTCAGAAAATTTTTTGACTTATTCTGAAAGGTTCTGACCTGTTTTCCGCTGAAATGGTTACATATTGGATACAGGTTTTAAGGAAACTTTTTGTTCAAAATGATATAAAGAATTGTTGCTTACATTTAAGAAAATATTTTTCTTGCACCCTATATGTATGCATATTTTAAGTAAATTTTATACTAATCATTTCTAATGTTTGCATATTATTCATAACATTAAGCTAGCAAAACGTGGGATTTTTTTTCTAAATATATCCCAACAAGAAAAAGCTTTCAAGGTTATTTTATTTTAACTTTTTATTCGGTACTATGGATATTAGCATCAATGAGCCAGCCAGGTATTGCGAAAACTATCAAATTTGCATATGTTAAGCAGTAGAGCCGGTAAAGTGAATGGCCCAAGGCAGTTCAGACAACATAAGTATTTTGTAAATGTGTTTTCCTGCGAATTGCGGATTTTTGTGGTACTTAAGATGTTCTTTTGGCGATAAAAATCGTGCACGTGATGACCCAAAAAGTCACAATGGCGGCAGAGTGGATTTTTGTAACAGTTTTCAATTTATCAGTAGCTTAAATTGTTTTATAACAGATATTTTTTATTATTATTCCATGTGACTTGAATGAATCCAAGAAATGTAAAGACACTAGATGAAAAAAATTAATTTCTATCGTATTCTCTTTCCGGATTTTTTGATTGTCTTGTTTTTAAAAATAAGGCATATTTTTATCTTAAAGGGCACATAAACAATGAATATTGTTACCCGATATGGCAGTTAATGATTCTTAATTTTTCCTTAAAAAAATACGTTTAATTAGGAAGAAAGGCAAAAAATAGTTTATTGAAAATATGCGCCATCGCTAGGTGCACATTTTCCCAATCTCTTTGACAATGTCCCCAGAAAAACAGTACATCTTTTGCGGTAGTTCAGTTATCAAGCCATTTTTCGACATCGCCGTAATTGTTAAAGTGTTTGGCTCTGACCATGTAGAGACATGGCCAGAGGCCGCTAACATTGTGTGTGATGGAACCGTATCATGCGGTAAATGACTTTTCCGTATCTCGTAGTCCCTTCAGGTCGCTTGTCGATCAATGCATGGTTCAATTTAATATTTGTTGATGGTAGCTCATGGTACATCCTTCAACACCCTTCTGATCGTACCAAATGAACAGCATTGTCTTATTTCCAAAACAGTTCGGTCTTTCCGTCGATGTTGATGGTTCTTCTGGTTTAACCCTTGATTTTATGCAGTTTAGGATCTCAAAATATATCCATATATCATGATCAGTCACGATCCGATGCAAAAAGCATTTCTTTCATGCCGAGAAAGCAAAACTGCGCATATCGTTTTTCGCTTCCATCTGTCTGTCGTTCAGTTAATATGGTACCCATTTTCGTGTCTTCTATGGAATGAAGAAGATCAAAAAAATATTAGTGAAGTAACATCAAAGCCTCAAGAAATTACCGATTTATATACTTTACAGTCTCCAGACATTAGTCCGTATTTTTTGAATAATAGAGTTGACAGCGCGGTTACTAAAAAGGGCTTTTTATAGTAGCTATCGAAATATGCATACTTGGATTGAATGTAATTTAAACAGTATCATATCATACCACCCACAGTTACACACTAAATATCATCAAGGGTAATATACTATTAAATAATACCAGTTGTCAAACTCTGTCTCATGAGGTCCTTCGAGGAAACAACCATCTACCCTGCCATTTTGGAGCCTCTACTGCTCATGAGATATGTTAAGATTTTTTCCCAAGCCAGAGAGAGGGGACGTTGTTGTTGCATATCTCACTACAACCTGATTAATCAAACCTATTAGTTAAACTACGTGGCGTAAGGGAAAAAACCTAATGATAAAAATGAAAAAAAAAAGTTAATGATACAATGAAAGGTCGCTTGCATCTCAGCAAGCATTGGTCTAATTTTTCTAAAGGCTTTTGGATACTGCTAGTGTGATTCCAAAACTTCACAAATACGACCAGTTTCCTATTGAATTTACATAGAACACTAAAGTAGATAATTTTTTGGAAATAAAAAACGGCAGTGCCAATGGTTTTTGTAAGATTATAAAACTAGTTTTTATGTTTGCTTAATTACACTTTTGTTAAAATAAGTTTGTTTGCTCATGATATTTCAATGTATATAGATTTATTGTGGAATAAACTAGTTTTAAGGAAGAATCACGACTATATTACATTTTACTTTTTCAAACAAAAAATAACAGAAATAAATAAACTTTATCTTATTAAGTTCATAGCCTAATAATTTGAAAAATAAGTGTTATCATCAATAACATACTTGTTAACATTTAATTGGGCGAAATTTAACAAGATGGAAATTAAAGTAAATTTAACAAATAATTAGGTGATATGTTTAGTACGTTTTTATAGTACGACTATTTTATTATTTTAATCGGTAATGTTTATATATGCCTTATTCAATAATTTTAATTTTAAAACCTTTGATATTCAATGACTTTTAGTTACCTAAAATTTTGTTCTACCATCATGCTAGTAATCCGAGATATCTCAAATCTGATTATGTCTTAGCAGCATACAAGAAAAGAACATCGCTTATGCCGGAAATTCTTAAATCGGAAGCGTACGAACGAAATCCACTTAACCGAAATGTCAAGATAAGCATGCATTTAATTGCAGTTGGTTTGTTTCCTACGATCTGTTCTATTAATAGATAATTATTTAAACTAGATTTTTACGTAATAAATTCCTAAATTTAGAAAAATATATGGTGTTATTATGTATACATATACAAGGTATACAAAAATTTACTAATAATGGGAAACACGCAACAATAAACAGAAAACTATTTGTATTTGTCAATTTGCGAGAGAAAGGAATTTTTCATTTGAAAAAGTTAGGGATTCGGTATATTTGGGGAGTAATAATAGATGAAACAGGTAAAAAAATAATTGAAATTGAAAACCCGAATAACAAAAGGGAACCAAAAATATATCATAGGACCTTATGTTTTTATTTTGCTGAAATGACAATCTTATCATTAGATCAGTCAATGAGTAATGGCGTGCTCTTGGCAAATTTGCTAATGGTTTGGTTAACGGTGTCCATTTCCAACTCCCTGTGGAGGTCACTGTTTCTAGTATACCAAGGAGCATTGGCAATGCTATTTAATATTTTGTTTTGAAATCATTATGAAAAGTATTATTTCTAAATTGTTCTTTTTAGCGCAATCACACATTTATTTGTACATAAGTACTTTGTTGCAGATTGGCATGGTTGAATTTCGCCCAAACAGGCAATATTTTTTTTAAATTTAATATTCAATTCTTTTTTGTTTTTCTTTTTTGACGTTGAGCTCTCTAGCATAGTTTGGCATCCTATGTCATACCCAAATAGTTTGCTGTATCATATAATACTCAAATATAATTTGTCATGAGCACATTTAGATTAATGATTTAGCCTCATTCAGTTTAATTCGACATTGCTTAGCCCAGGTGTTAATTTTGTTAACTGAGGCTGGCAGATTTATTGCCCCTTCTTCATGATCTCACAGTCATTATAGATCTACAGTCATTACAGCAGTGTCGTCGGAATATGTTGCGTGTGGTACTTTTGTGTTAATTTCTTTTGGTTAAGAGTAAACATCTTCTTTGCTTCTTCTTCTATAAGCAATATATATATATATATATATATATATATATATATATATATATATATATATATATATGTATATATAATTTTCTCTTAAGTATGTGATCATGCGGACTCGGTATATGATATAATGGTTCTCTCTAAAGCCAAACTGGTGGGTTGTCTAGGAATACGTTTTTATCTTCAGTAACTGGTTTCAATATATCAAGTAGTATTATTCAAGAATTTTCGAGATGTAATCTCCGTTTTGCAGTAGCAAGTTTGATGGGCAAGATTTTCTCAGGTAAATATATTTTTCCCTCATTCGGCTGGAAGCTATTTGGCATATCATTAACCTTTTGTATATTGTTTTTTACCCATATATCATCTCTATTTTTAATTGTTGGATTCTGCAAGGTTAGAAGATCTTAATGAAGTCAAAATATGTATTGAGAAAGACAGAGGCTGTAATTTATAAGACGGTGATTAGAACTACATTTAAAAAGGTGGGTATAATAAATAGTAAGACTTATTTACGGATTGAAAAATATGAAAAAGACTTGAAGAAGAACATTTAAAGAAGTGGAGAAGCTTTATAAAGAACTCAACGGCAGCACCCACTCCAGGGCAGAAAGAACAGGATTCCTAAGACATGTTGAACTGCTTGGAAGATAGACAAAGTCATCAGCGCTCTGCAAAGATCCTATCGGTAGAAGAAAAAGGGGAGACTGAAGAATAGTTAACATAGCAATGTTATGAAAAATGTCAAGACCTGGAAAAAAAGCACTAAATAGAGAAGAGTGGAGAAGGATTAATGGGTATTCAGAGAAAAAGATTGAAAACAGATGTGAATTGTATTGTTAATGAAACGTATTGTTTTTGTAAATAGCCCTGATTGAGATTTAAATACATCCAAAAATTTAGAATATAAAATTTTATTTTAAAGTATACGTTTTGTATTGATGCAAAAATTCGTCCATGTTTTTGAGAAATAAATGAAGAAAAGTCTATTTACTGAAAATTACATTTAATCAATATGTGCCGTTCTGCCTGATGCCTTTTATCATCTCTTCGGTAGCTGCATAATCCCGCTCTCATAGAAGCTATGAGATATCTGACTAAATAACTGATCTTACAAATCAAGTTATAACGGCTTGTGTGGGTGGCAAAAGACACATGTGGTCTAGCATTGCCTCAATGAACCGCAATTCCCTTTCTAGTCGATTACGCGTTTTAATTCACCTTATTGCGAATAGTATAATTATATAGTTGAACAGACACCTCCGAGCTTACACAATGATTTCTTACGTTTAACATTGTTTAGTATATACAATCAATTTTTTATCACCGGGAAGTATTCGCAAAATTTTCTCACTTGCCTGATGCAGCACCCATACACCTTGACATTATGGATTGCTTGATTCCAAGATTTTCCTGATCTATCGAGTTATTATATGACGATCACTTTCAGTTAGCGCCAATAATTCATTGCTATCAGCCCCAACCTGTCATCCAGAATGTGGTGCATCGCTAAGATTATAATTATTTTCCCGCAACTTTCTGAAACACTTACAGCACAGAGAATTAACGGCACCATCACCGTACATGGCATATATCTTCTTTTACGTCTGTGGACAATTTTTGCCTGTTTCTAAAATTAAAAAAAAACATTTGTCGAAAATACTCCTTATTTCCTTCAATTTTTAAATTCTTAACAAAATTTAGAAAACAATCAAATTACACAATTTTTAGTGTAGTCTCTGAAACTCTTTCTGTCAAACAATAACAAAACCTTACACGTGACAAGTAGATAACACGGTTTTATGATGTGGTACCATCTAGTGACAAAATCGGAACAAACTTTACCCAATAGTATACATTACCATTCTGATTTGCCATTACACGCTGGAAACAGTAGTCCAAAGCGTGGATCAGAGCAGTTGAAAGTATACCAAATAAAACGGAAACGGTTCAATCTGCAGAAAATATCATTTCTATGGTTTTTTAATATTTTTGTGGTGTGAGCTAATAGACTACCTTGCAAAAGACAAGACATCAGCGAGTAGTATTACAATTCACTAATTGTCCAATTGAAGGGTAGTTTTCAGGTTTAACGTTCACATTTGCCCAAAAAGGAACTGTTTTTCCCAGATTGAAGCACCTACTCAAAGTTCTCAATTTGTGCTGCAATTGTTCGTAATATATGCTTCGAAATTCTTCCACTTGCGCCATATTCGCCCAATTCAATTCCCAAATTAGAAGAAATTAGAAGAAAAGGCTTCCTGGACGAAGATTCAGATAAAACAATGTTGGCCCAAATATATTGAATTGCTAGGTGACTATGTTGAAAAAGAATTCTCAGATATCTTGTATTCTTTGTCAAATTAAAAACTTTTCAAGTGATCCTCGTTCAGCCTACAATTTTTTATTATTTTCGCAAAATTACTGATGTAACAAATTTTTCGTTCAAAAATAAAACTTTAATCCTAAATTCATAGAATCTTCGGAAATAACCACATCGATGAGAGGTACATTAAACATATTGTTTTTCAACTCGTCTTTTCAAGCACAGAAAAAATCAAGATAAACAACTCTGATTACCGTTATTATTAAGCTCCATCCACTTAAGCAACAGGTACTTCTGCAAACACTGTTAGAACAAATCGTAAATTCCTTTCAACCTTTTTTCTTGGATCTATTTTGGTAGAAAATTCCAGGTAAACCTTTGCGAGAACACGTCATTTTAAAAATGTGACTAATTAAATTTTAATGCTCTTTTTTCAACTTATACATTTTCGAAGATCTCTGAAAGCTACTAGGTGGGCGAAAAATAAATCCGATTTTAATAGCCTACAAGCTATGAAGTTCGTATTTCCGGAAGTTGAACTTACGCGAATTATGTGATAAAAAAAGAACGCAATTTATAAATATTGACTGATTAAATGAAATGAATGACTAACAAAATGAAATTCAACACGTTACTTAACTAAACTCAAAGAAATTTACCATTAAACATCAAATCACTGTT
Organism: Cosmopolites sordidus; assembly: GCA_031761425.1. Classification (NCBI taxonomy): domain Eukaryota; kingdom Metazoa; phylum Arthropoda; class Insecta; order Coleoptera; family Curculionidae; genus Cosmopolites; species Cosmopolites sordidus. The sequence goes on from JARFXV010000664.1 coordinate 387,110, forward strand.
TTTAAACTACTAGACGAGCGTTTCGCTAACCATATTAGCATCATCAATAAATAATGCAATTTAATTCCAAAATTAAATTACGTTCTATGTATATGACAGCCGTATCGATAGAGCGTATAAAAATCATAAGTTAGTTAACTAAACGTTACATTAATAATTCAAAAAGGTGACTGAATGGAATGGGTCCTTTTTCTCGGGTCATGGTTTGGTCTGATTATAATTATTTGTTGGCTTTCAATCTAAGACTCTGTCATATATTAATAACATATTAATTGTACTAAACTTAAAGAAATTTACCACTCGATATTACTTGTATTTAATTCCTCGAGGCACATTACGCTAATTCAATCTGAAAACTCCTAATGATGCTAACATGATTAAGATAACGCACATCGAGGAATTAAAAACAAGTGATTTGGTGTTTAGTGGTAAATCTATTTGAGTTTAGTGTTTCACACGAAAGATTCCTATAGAAGAATTGATATTAATTAAAATATTTAATTCATTATATCCTAGGTTATTGTTTTGATATTGTCATTATGTTTGTGTGATTTGTTCAACTTTTGATCGTCAAGACGCATGCATCTGTTGAAAAGTTAGACGCATGCGTTGTTGAATGAGAGGCATGCAAGGACGAACGTAAAAAGCCATGATGCATGAACACACCCAGATATAGCAGATCGACTTCCACACATGTTTGGTATTTTGCGCTTTTGCGTTCAACTTCTTCAAGTTCAAATTATTACAATAGTTTAGAAATTTAATTGAATGTAAAGTAGTTTACTTTTTCATACTATTATCAACACCAGCACAGCAGCACACATACCGGCTAACATATCAATGCCAGATGTTTCTTGAAACTGAAATTATACAGGTAACAGTAGGTACTTATAAAATAAAATGTATTTAACCTTGTCTAAAAACCGTATTTACTGAACTCGCCAGAAATTTCAAATGAAACTGACACAAATATGTGGACAGGAAGGAGGCATGCATCTTACGCTACACTAGAATGCATACGCTAACGCATACAAAGTGGTAAGTTGTAAGGCACCTTGAAACATTTTGTTGAACGGAAAAGTTGAAAAGTTGTCTCTCTTCTTCTTCGTATTCTTGTTTAGAAAAGAGTCATTTGCATATTTTTCGGACAACTTTTTGCCAGCGTTCTCTATTTATGGGTTTCTTGATTGCAAATTGGAGGGATGTGCCAGTTAGGCCTTTAAGTTGGCCTGTCCATATTTTTGGCATTCAGAAACCGCCATTCGTTCCTGTACCGCCAGTCTTTTTAGGTTGTTGCCATCCTTGCGTTCAATATGACAGAAGAATTTTAGTACTCGTTCATGAATAATTTGGGTTAGCCTTGTGAGATTATTCATTTTTTGAATAACTGATGCGTTTATTCGTCTGGCATTCCACGAAATGCAAAGCACCCGTCTCCGGCAAAGCATCCGTCTCCAGCACGAAAGTTCAAAAAAATCAATGCGCTTGATGTTTTGTTTTTAACGTTTCAACGTAATATAGCAATACTGGAACAAACTAAGGTTATTACTATATGTTTTGTGTTTTGTGTTATGTCCATCCATCCAGATTTTCCTAAACATCGTCTAATCTTATAAGTGTTACCGCCTTCATTCGATATTAGAACACCAAGATATACGAATTATCTATCTATCTTACATTGCTCTATTTGACTGATGTTGGGCATGTTATTGTTGTGCCATTATTTTCGTTTTCTCTTCGTTATGTTCTACTCCCTAAAGACCAAGACTTTCATACATTATTTTTTTGATAATTAAGCTCGGTTTTACGGCAAGAATCAAGCAACCTGTGTCAATACCTATATTTCAATATAAGTATACTGTTGTTTTAATACACCAACACACAACCCGTCCAATCCTCGAAAGCTCTACACATGATGTATTCATCATAAACATTGAAGAAAATTGGCGATAGGATGTATCCTTTTCTAGTTCTTCGATTGACATACAACTTATCGAATGTTCGATCGAATTTCACCACTACTCTGTTTTTCTCGTATAACTAACAAATTAAGTCAATCAGATGATTAGATAACTTTCAGTATTTAAACCTAATCTTTCCCAGACTTTTGATTGATCATTTGACAATCAGATTTTACAATTTTGTTTGATTGCAGTGTTTCAGATTTTACAATTTCGTTTGGTTTTAACCATCTGTAATTGTAAAATCAACATAAATATATATATATATATATATATATATATATATATATATATATATATATATATATATATATATATATATATAGAAAGTCACTGTTGGATGCGGTTTTTTGGCCGAACGAGTGAGAGAAACTTATTTTATTTTTTTATTTATTTTTAAAAACGATGATGGAAATCATATTACTGGTAATGGTAATTATTAATAATTACCATTAAATACCATACCATAATTACTGGTAAACACTGTATATAAATTGCTAATAAACTCTATTTAGCCTGAAGTAATAAACATGGATACAAACAATGTTTTCTTTCAACGAATCGGTGCGACTTGTCAAACATTTCGCCAAACGCGTTATTTCACGAAATGGTGGCTGACCGCACAGATCATGAGACCTCAGGCCCTTGGAATACTTTTGTGTGGTTACGACAAATCTTTGATTTACAGAAACAAGTCCCGAACAATTCTTGACCTTAAACGAAATATTTATACGGCCATTAAAAATATTCCACGCGATATGTGTGAAAGAGTAATCGAAAATTGGGTTCCCAGAATGCGTTCCACTAGACGAAGCCGAGAGGAACATATGAACGACATTATTTTTAAAACAAAGTGCCATTATTTGTTATTCAGGATAAAATAAAAATTACCGGATTATCACTTGTAGTTATCATTCAGGTTTATTGTAAAGTTGTGACATTCTGATTAGACAATCCTTTATTGGTACGTTGCTGTTCACCAATATTTTTTAATGAACCAAAATCGAAATCTAATATATATCTCGCATAACCATCTAATTATAGATTATTTCATAGTTCAACAATATGCGTTTGTCCTCAAAAAGGCTTAACAAAAAATTATATTACATAATAAAACTCAATTTGACACTAATGGTTTTATTAAGAAATAAAACACCCAAATTTGGGTCGTAGAGATCGTTATAGTCTTTGTAACATTTTTTTTTTCACAAGAGAAACTATATTTTGAATCACTTCAACAAAAGTTACACAGCATAATTACTGATGCTACTAGCATTTAAATACACTGACCTAAATATCATCTTGTCGATTTCTGAAATAAAATATTACTGCAGTCTAACATTGATTTTATCAAAGCAAAGATTATTTTCACAATTCGATATTTATAGTATTTCATACTTCATGAACTGACTCGAAATACTACTATTAAGATCTTGAATAACACAGTATATCGGTCGTGACAACAGCTTTACAATTATCATCATCTCTTTCTTATTCCTTTATTGAACGCAATTCTGTGTCCTTTTTAACACATTTTCCATAACTTTTGACAACTTGCGAAAGCATCGATTTCAACACTGTTATTGAAACTGACTTATTAAGATTTTTCCTTCAAAAATTCCCATAAAAAATAAGCCGGGAGATATATATATATATATATATATATATATATATATATATATATATATATATATATATATATATATATATATATATATATATATATATATATATATATTGGTGCGTATAGACCCGGTTGATTCACGTAAAGCATTCTGACTCATTTTCGAGTGTTCTTTCTAATCCTCCACACCTCTCTCATCCTTTCTCCGTGAATTCTCTTTCTCTCCTCCGTCCACTTTGTTCTCCATATCCTCGAAACTTCGCTCTCTGATGCAACGTTCCACATATGTCTTTTGTTTCTGTACGTTCTTTTATCCTCAATCTCTGTCGGACCCATTTGTGCCTTTTCCAGATCAGCTGTACTTGACTCCTTGTATGTATGTAAGAATTCTGTAGGTGAGTCTTGTCGGTGGGAGTCTACTGATATGTACATAGAATTTCAACCTTCTTTTTCTTATGTCCGCCGCTACGTTGGACATTCTCTCTGTGGTCTTTCGAGAATGTAGTCTGTATCCTTCTTCTGTCAGTTTTGGGCCGAGGATTTTCCTCATAATTTTGCGTTCTTCTTTTAGTATGTTTTCTATGCCGCTTTTTGTATGAAGTGTAAGTGTCTCGCTTGCGTATAGTACTTCTGGTTTGATTACTGTGTTGTAGCGTGTTATTTTTGCGTGTGTGGATAGGCATTTCTTATTGTAGATATTGTGTGTCTTGCCGTATGCCCTCTTCATCTTCTGTAATCGAGTCTTCTGTGCTATCTTCTCTCCTCCTGTGGGTTCGAGGATCTCGCCCAGGTATTTGAAGTGATTGACCCTATTTATTTTGCCGTATTTGGTGTTCAAATTTTGAACATCTAATTTTGAGCAGAATAATTCGGTTTTTTGAAAGGAGATTTGTAGGCCAACTTTCTTTGCACATTCCTTGAGGACTTCGATCTGTTTGGTTGCTCTTTTGTCATTGTCTGCGAGTATGGCTAGGTCGTCTGCGAAAGCCAGGCATGATATTTCTATGTTGTTTTTTGATCGTCCGAGTCGTATTGGTTTCCGGTGTCCTTGATTTTTCAGTTCTTTTTCCCATTCCCCTTATTACTTTGTCCAGCACCAGGTTGAAGAGGAGTGGGAATAACCCATCTCCTTGCCGTACTCCAGTTTTAATCAGGAAGGGTTCGGAAATTTCTCCATAAATTTTACTTTAGAGGTTGTGTCAGTCAGTGTCTGCTTGATTAATCGTAGTGTTTTGGAGTCGAGTCCTTGTTCTTTTAGGATGTTGAACAAAGATTTTCAGTCGATGCAGTAGAATGCTTTGTATTTCAATATAGTTTCAGTACAGACCTAGTCCCACCATGGGTGTTTTGTGTTCTTTTTCAATGGGATCAGTTCCTGTGCTTTTTGTGGATTTTTTCCATGTATCTGTTTGTTCCTTTTTCTATTCCTCTGTTATGTTGGATTCCTTGATCTTTTTTGTGTCGAATTTCTGTAGATGTACTTTCTTGTGATGAATTCTCCTTGGGGTGAACTTGACTTTGATTCGTGTTAGGGAGTGGTCTGAGTCAATGTTCGCACCCCGGCGAACTCGGACATCTTGGATCTCTCTTTGTTGTGGGTATGAGATCACAACGTGGTCTATCTGGAATTCTCCAATCTGTTAAATAGGCGATCTCCATGTCTGTTTTCGTGGAGATTTTCTTAGGGATGTTGACATGATCTTAAGGTTATTCTGTTCGCATAGTTCGATGAATTGTGCCGTTCTTATTGGTAAATTTGTGATCGGGGAATTTGCCTACTGTTTTCTGATGGACTTTTTCTCTATCGATTTGTACGTTAAAGTCGCCCAGTAAAATTTTGACATCATCCTTTGGGACCTTTACCATTACATTCTCTAGTGTTGCCCAGAATTTCTCTGTAGACTTGGGGTTTTTCTTGTTGTCTCCGTTTGTACGGGCATGTACATTGATCATGGTGTATTTTTATTGGCACACTGTATGCGCATTGTCATTAGTCTTTTGTTTATGGGCGTGATTTCCTTAATAGAGTTAACTATCCCTTTGTGTACCACAAAGGCCATGCCCAGAAGCGGAGCGCCCCTGACGACTCGTTCGTGTGTCCTACTTTTGAATATGCGATAGTTCCCATAGTCTACCGTGTCCTCATCCGTGATGCGTATTTCTTGTAGGACAAGCACCAGTATCTTTTGCCTGTCCTAGTTCTGAAGTTAGGTAGTGAAGTTTTCCTGGTTGGATCAGCGTGTTGACGTTGAAGGTGCCAATATATGTAGGTGTTTTATGTGGAAATTTGACGGAAAGCTCCGACTTATTTTGAGACCGTGAAAGTCCAGGTTCCCCAAAATCCGAACACCCGGTTGCCGTCTGTCGACGGGTGGATTGGTTACCACCTGGGTATAATTGTAATTGCTTGAACGAGTCATGGTTGCTTATAAGCTTATGGGTCCAGTGTTTCCACTGGGAGTTTAGAACCAGGGATTGTTAGTTCCTGGAGCGTAGTGTACGGCCGCACGTTCTGGGTGAACAGACGCCGACCTGGTTGCCGGTGGTTGCCACTGCAGACGCGACCTGGGTTTTTTTCTTATATATATATATATATATATATATATATATATATATATATATATATATATATATATATATATATATATATATATATATATATATTCATATTATTTACTATAACATCCGAAAATTATATTTGGAAAAGTTCCTAGAAATAATTTGTAACAGTGCATTCTCATTAATAGATAACTAAATGATAACACCACACTAGGTTATATTACAAAATATGTTTCAAAACATATTTTTTAAATGGTTGAAGAAGGTTATGGTTTTTATCCACTTCGTTCATCATACTCATAATTAATGTTTTTCGAACTATCGAGTTTATCATTATATGTCTTCATATTTAACACGTCTTTCAAGTTACCGAAAGCAGCGCACCGATTTACTATTAATCAAAATATGATTTATTTCAACAGATATATTAATATCTACAACAAAGTTCTTAAGTCTATTTAAGAATTTATTAGCGTCAAAGATAAATGCCAATATTCTAATAATGTTTCTAATTTGAAATATTTACCACTAGGAACGTAAAGTTATTATTCACGAAGTAATTTCCTTAAAATAATTAAGAATGCATAACACCAAATGTTGTAATTCACTAGACAAAGATATACATTTCCAGAACCGATTGCCTAGTTAAGCCGAAATGAAATAGGCATCTATGATTATAAATAAGGCTCTTCGACAGTTATGTGCCAGTCTACTAATATTAACGAATATTCCACAGATTTGGCTATATGGTACATAAAAACAAACATAGTTAATATAAGAAAAACGCAACATTCCATAAAGACACCGAGAATCAAATAAATGTATAAAATGATCATACATATGCAGGATATAACAGAGAGAAAACCCTATGAAAATGGAGACGCGCTGACCACAACGAAAGCTACTCTAATAAAAGATGAAACAACATCATTCATAACTGGAGACATCAAGGATGTTCACAAATGGGATGGGTAAACAATATCAACAAAATTGCGAGTCACAATTAATCGCAGGGTAAGAAATAGAGACAGGTAGAAAAATTTGGAGAAGGATTAGTTTCAATATTGAACAAATGCATTATAAAGAATAAATAAGAAGAAGAATGATTGAATCACTGCATTTCAAGAGATGTTGTGAACTATGAGGATATCTATGGTTCTCTACCTATGTGTATCTGCAGCTCCTCTAGGTCTTGTGACGGGAGAACGGTATTATCCGCGAATCTAGGATGGCTTAAGAATGCATTATTAAACTTTATTCTATCCTGTTCCCAGTCTAGATTACGAAACACCTCTTCGAGGCAGGCTGAGAAAACGACAGGCGATATTGCGTAGCCCTGCCATACACCCCGCTCTGCATTAATTCCAATTTCAAAATCATCAAGGTGAACTGTCGCTGTATCTTTATATTATATCGATCCTATTAAGTTTATATAGGCTCGGTCTACACCTTGGTTAAGCATCCTTTATGGCCTGCTTTGAGAATTGAATTTAATTAAATGCTTTTTCATAATCGATAAAGGTCAAGCACAGTAGCATAGTGTATTCGTAGTGCCTTTCTATAGCCTGCTGAACAATGCGACACGCTTTGTTAGTGTGTAGAAAGAAAAACAATATAAAGGAAAAGAAAATAAATTTATTATAATTTAAATGGGGTTGTAACTTAGAATGTAGTTTACAAATATACATATCTAATGAGCGAGTGCTAGCCAGAGCGCACTGTTAAGCGTGCGTTTTCGAAATTATGCTCCTTTAGCCCAGATCAACCGGAGAATAGCGGTGAGTTATGAGCGCCCCTGGTCTTACATCTAGGAGTTTCCTCTCGTTCACCCCGCCCACCGCTACAACGACGAAATTCATCATCATCAAGTCTACTAACTAGAGTACTACGTAAGTTATCAATACATTTCATATAAATATCAATGATATTGTTGTTCATCTACGTTGCCATCATGGCCCCCAAAATAAAAAGTAAAGGCTCCAAAATTAGAAGGCACCAAAAAATAAATAGAAGTAAACGTAAAAGTAAAAAAAAGGCTAACATAAAACGTCTTTTACAGCAGAAAGATTGGCCTCTTCATCATTAAAGGTAAAGGTAAAGACAATGTAATATAAGGCAATAAAAAATACGCCAGAGAAAAAGAGAATAAAAAATAGTGGTGTCGGAGTCAGCCTTCTCACAAAAGTGGTAAGGGAAGTGAAGTGGTACGGCTCATCTAAATTCCCCTCCATCTTAGGACTCTAAATTTGGCTTCGTCCATGGACTCTAAATTTAGCTCGTCCAAGTACCTTAAATTTAGTCCCGTCTAAGAACCCTGTAAAAGGTTTCAATACATTCACGATGTAGTGGGCATCTTGGTGGGGTGATAGTAACCCTCCCGTGAGTTGAGTGTTTCAAGTGCTCTCAAAAGGAGTACCCATAAGATCGCTGATCAAATCAACCCAAAACAAAAAGCACTCTCTCTTATGGAGAAAACCTCGAGGTGCAAATCTGTAAAAATACGATAAAGTATTATTACGCGTTGGAGATCATTCACTACAGGGCGCAACAGGAAAATTCACCCTTCACTTTCACCACGAGTATAACCAAACGTCGGTAATCTGCAGAAACTGCGACGAAATATAGTTGAGCAGTGGACTCAAGAGAGATCACATGCATTGAATTAGTTGGGACAAAATCGATAGCTGTTTCGTTCAAACGCACTCCACAGACAACAATACTTTACTCAGTAAATACTTTAATGATGAAAAACGAACAGCGCACGGACCTAGCCTATTCCAAATTTAAGGCTACTTTGCACCCGTTACAACAAGCTGTTTGTGGTCCATTGTATCGAATCCACTTCTAAAACCTGTTTGCTCTCTTTATTGTGAGTCATTCAATTTCCTTAACATTCTTTTAGATATTACATATTTTGATGAAGACTTTGTACACCACTGATAGTAGGCTTATTGGACGGTAGTTCTTTAAACCTTAACCCTTTCTGTGCTTTCTTATATATATATATATATATATATATATATATATATATATATATATATATATATATATATATATACCCTTATCAATCCACTGCAGGATGAAGGCCTCTTCAGCATGCTTCCAACTCTCGCAGTCCCGAGCTTACCTCTACCATTCGGGTCCAATATACTTAATAATATCATCAGTCCATCGTGTTTTCGGGCTTCTCCGTGGATGTTTGCGATCAAGCGGCATCCAGTCCAACACCGCCCTGGTCCATCTTTCGTCCCATCGCCTCGCTACATGTCCTGGCCACTTCCATTTCAATTGCTTTATTCTTCCAATGATATCACTCACTTTCGTTTGTTCTCTGCTCCATGTGCAGGTCTTTCTATTCCGTCTAGTAATGCCAAGCATATATCTTTCCATTCGCCTCTGTGCTACTCGAAGTTTTTGAACTGACAGTGATGTGAGTGTCCAGGTCTCACTTCCGTATGTCATAACGGGCAGGACACACTGATCAAAGACTTTTCTTTTCAGGCAAAGTGGTAGTTTGCTCTTAAACGCTATGTTGGGCTTGCCAAATGCCTGCAAGCCACATTTAACGCGTCGTTCCACCTTCCGGACGGTATTCCCTTCCATTGAAATCCTCTGCCCAAGAGATATATATATATATATATATATATATATATATATATATATATATATATATATATATATATATATATATATATATGACATGACTGTGACGCATGAACATGACCTGACTCTTCTTCTGGTTTATTTTCAAGCCAAATGGTTATCCAGCCCTTTGCAACTCTTGTACGTGTCTTTGCAGTTCCTCTGAGTCTTGTGAAAGAAGAACGATATCATCTGCGTTCTAAGATGATTTAAATATGCACCATTAATCCTTATTCCGTCCTGTTCCCAATCTAAATTACGGGACACTTCTTCCAGGCAGGCTGAGAAAAGATGAGGCGATATTGCGTCACTTTGCCCTACGCCCCGCTCTACATTTATTCCAACGTCAAGATCGTCAAAGTGGACTGTCGCTGTAGCTTCATCATATATTGATCCTAATAGATTTACATAGGCTTTCTCTACACCGTGGTTAAGCAATTCATCCATTATATCCCGCTTTGAGATTGATTCCCGCTTTGACAAATGCTTTGTCATAATCGATAATGTATCGTGTCTTTCTATGACCTGCTGTAGAACCTGGATATGATCCATTGTACTGAATCCACTTCTAAATCCTGCTTGTCCCCTTGGTTGTGCGTCATTAAGTTTTCTTAGTATTCTTTTGGATATTATCTTGGTGAAAACTTTGTACACCACTGACAGGACGCTCCTTATAGTTCTGCAAAGTTCAACGTACTCGATCCTGCCAAAAGGACTGTCTGCAATCTTCGTTGTTCGGCGTTTTTTCATTAAATGAATGGCCTCATGGGAAATTTTTGACTCTTTGAAACATTTATCTTCTGGTGCTATTGAAGCCGCCATTTTAAACACATTGTTGGCGATTCCTTCATATTGGTCTCTAATTTCCATCTCCTCTTTGTCTTGTAACACAGCAAAGCGATTCGACAAAGCAATTTCAAAATCTCTGCCCTCTCCAGCAGCTTCCCAGAATCCACTTTGCCTTTTTTTGATCTTATCAGTCTTTCGCGCTCTTTTCAGCAGCTTATCCTAATCTTTGCTCATACCATTCGGTGGTCACTTCCCACATTAAAATGGTTAAGGATAGTATAACTGCAAAATATTGCTTTATCGTTTGACATGATGTAATCAATTTCACTTGTGAGTCCAGATGGACTTTTCCATGTCCATTTTCTTTTGATCTTTTTTTATAAAGTGAATTAATAATATAGATTTATTGTCCTTCAGCAAAGTCAACCAGCCTGTCACCTCTATTGTCCCGCTCGCTTTCTATATGGGCCGGTTGCATTTTCACCAGTTCTTGCTTTTCCGATTCTGGCATTAAAGTCGCCCATCAGCATTTTATATTTACACTTCTCTTTGTCTAAAAGTTGGGTCACATCATCATAAAATTTCTCAATTTCCTCATCTCTATGGCTTATATTTGGTGCATAAGCTTGGACGATTTGAAAATTAAACTTTTTATTCAGCTGAATAACGCATTGGGCTAATCTGTCAGATATACAAAATCAAATTTGACTACACTGTCTTCCAGCTTATATGTATGTATGTATATATATATATATATATATATATATATATATATATATATATATATATATATATATATATATATATATATATATCTATATTGAGATCCTGTCATTGGGTCCTCCCAAAAGCCTGTGAAAGCCATCCGTGAAGCCCATCCGTTGTTATGGACCAAGATATGGCCGTGAATTTTGGCTCTTGTGCACCGCCATTTTCCTAAAAAGCGTAGGCCTGATGATTCCGTCCCTTCTGAGGTGCCAAGCCCTAGAACCCACTACCAATTCAAAATACAAGGGGCCTCCAGTTCTGCCATCTAGCGGTGGGGAAGCAAACCTAACCAAAAAAGACCCTCCCGTTTTTGTGGACCAAGATTGAGGTTAGGTATTTTGCGCTAGAACCTCTATAGAATAACTACTGTGATTTTTGGAAAGAAAAAATGGCCCACGTATTTGAGAATAGTGAATTACTTCACATGCTCTTAATCTATGTAGAGTGCCTTCAGAACATCGTGGAGGGTAGGTGAAAAGACCGAGGGTACCTGACAACGTGCATCGGGACAAATTTTAAATATTTTCGAGAAAGACCCAATTAGAAGTACTCGAGAAATATCACGGCATGTTCAACTGAGCCAAAAAAGGTTTTTACAACATTGCGGAAAATCAGTTGTACTCATTTCATGTGCATCGAGTTCAAGCCTTAGAGCCACCCTAACAGAGTTCAGTTCTGCGAGTGGCTGTTACATCAACATGAGACGAATCAAAACTTTACCAGATACATTTTGGTTGTGGACGAGGCTTTATTTACCCGAAATGGTATTCACAATTCCCATAATACTCTGTTTTGGTCAGTTGATAATCATTATGCTTCTTGGCAAAGAAATTTTCAACATTGATTTTCAGCCAATGTGTGCGCGGCAATTGTCATCGGTATTGTTGCCTTTTATCATGCCGAATCGTTTAAAGGGCGAAAACTATCTCGAATTTTTTACAAAATCATCTACCGAACTTCTAGAAAATGTGCCTTTGAATGTCAGATAAAACATATGGTTCTTACATGATGGTACGCCAGCCCATTTTAGGCGTGAAGTGCGGGAGTTCTTAGACATAACGTACCTAATATGTAGGTAAGTCGTTGAGGGCCAGTTGCGTGGCCGGCTAGGTCACCAGATCTTAACCCTTGTAACTTATTTATATGGGGTTACTTGAAAAACATAGTTTTTAAAACCCCACTTAATACAAGGGAAAAACTTATTGATCGCATAGAGCAGGCTGGTGAGACTAATAGGGGAAGAACTTTATCACTATTACGTACAAGCACCGACTCTTGGGTACGTCGCGCCCAACTTTGCGTGGTACAGATCAGCAACCACTTTGAACTTTTTCTTTAAGTACAAAGCGCAGGACCGGAATGACTGTTGTTTTCGAAATTAATATAATAAAATTTTTATCTTTGAGTTAGCTTGATATTATTAGAAAAAATGTTTATTTTGTTGTATATGCCGTTAAAAAAATCTTATATTAGGAAACACCCTGTATACATAAAAAATCACTTACTGTAATACTAATTGTAATTAGATGGCTGTCGTATTACTTTCAGAACATTATCATATAATGTAGGCCATATTACTCCATTTTGCATAAATTTACATTTTTTCTGTGTTTTAATTTTGTTTCCATCTTTAAAGAACTGACACTCCTATTTAAAATCTTTATTGTTTCTTAGTCATAGAATTCCCACGCATTTTGTGTGTCCCATCATATAATAATGTCCTCCAAACTTTAGTATAAAGAAGCACCAAAAGCAAAAGACCTTTAAATATAATTAAACAAAAATATCAACTTAGTTCATTAATTCTATTAATATATCCAATGTATTTAATGAGAAATTTGCTTTACATGATGCTAAATATATCCAGCTGGCTTGTTTATTACTTAGCAAAACACCTTTGTAGTTTACAACTAAAATAATTAAAATAAAATCCGTTTAAATGCTAGTTACAAGTAATTTCATGGTGAGAGGAGGTAAATTTATTCTTACGAGGTAAAACATGCAACTTGTTTTCCTTGTTAATGTTTTTTCGTGTAAAATATTTCAAAACTTATTGGCTGTAGAAATTCATTGAGTATCTTTGCATAGCTTTTAGAATTTTTTTATACTAAAAAAAATGAACTTATTTAATTTTTTCATTGAATATCTTTTTTTATGATATTTATATTGAATAATAGAAATTGAGCCAATAAACACAATATGGCTACAAGAAACATATTATAACTACATAGATACAATACATGTATGTATTATACATGTATATCATACGCTTCGTGCGTTGGACAGTTGTGTCTAATATATATTTCATGCTCATTAATGAATGGGCATTATATAGAATTCAAAATGTAATGAAATATTTTGGCGACTAACTAAAATTTAATGAAACATATATTTTAAAATGTAATTCACTGAAGTTCCATGTAAATAATACATACAGTTGAACCGCTGAAAGATTACCCGTGCGTCATGAATGTATGCCTATATCATAGACATTGTCTGAATATGTTCTTTTTATTTTACCGAACGAGAGAGAAAGAGATAAAAAATCAATATGTATGTCTTCGTGTATGAGATATCGTTACAGCGTACTAGAAAGGGAAAATAAGAAATAATTAAAAGGTGTTTGTTCATACCGCTAGCTAAATGTTCTCTATTGAGTTCAGCGGTCCTGTTCATTTGATTTGTTTTGTTATTGTGTTTTTTTAGTGAAATTTTGTGCTGTAAAGTCCAGTTTTATTGTAAAATAAGTTCTTATGAGAACTACTGTTATTTATTATTTTGTTACCGGTAAGTATTTATAAAGATTTATAAAGTTTCTTCCTTCAATAATTCTAACCTGACCAAAGACATTTTAATATAAATGTTTAATAAAATGGAATTTGTCTTGACTCATTCTAAAAACATACTGAATGATAAACAACTGTTTCAAAATCATAACGTAAATATAGAAGTGCGAATTTTTAAGACATCTATTTTAAGATATTTAAATAAACATTTTGTGTGATTTCAGATATCAGGGAAAACACTGAAATCGCAAGCCCAACAATTTGTGCTCAATGCTTTTGAGTATTTCGAAATGGAAAAAAGCAATGGGGGACCTTTACAGCCTTTTTTAACCATTCAAGAGGTAAAGAATACTTAATTTGATTACGTTTTATTTATTTTGCGTAATTTATCATATCCTAATTTTTTTTTGTAGAGAATTGCAGCAGCATTAAAAAGTCAAGGAAAACTGCGTAGTCTATTAAGAAAAGAAAAGAATATATTCAAGTTATTTCTTCTTCTGGAACAAGCAGGCCTCGTGCAAAGGCCGAAACAACAGACTAACCAGAAGAAAGTAAAATGGACGTTTGAAATAGCTTAGACAATATGTGTATTTAAGTGTATGATATGTTTGTAATAAATGTGTAATGCAACTGTTTAAGGTTTTGCAACAGTTTAGTAACATTTTCATCTTATAAAAATGAGTCTCAACAACAATGTTTATTGAGTAGATAAAATAATGATTTTGACCAATAACAAAATAATTTAATTCCTTGTTTTGACCAATAACAAAACTATTTAATTCATTGGCTACTTTCCTAAAATTTTCTACAAAATACCCCGTTCGATCTATTATATAAAACTTTACAATTTTATGGCACACACTCGAAATGTTACGTTAAAATATTTATTTATAACAGGACGTTCTATAATTTCATTTTATAAATATGTACATATAAATCGTGAATTTAAATCATAAACATAAATATCCGCCTTTCGAGGCACCAACCACGTCCATTATGAAAGTTAGCACTAATTTGACTAATCATTTTTGATTTGATTCATATGGGTAAAATTGATGACGCATGGGTAATAGTTCGGCGGTTCAACTGTAGGATAAATAGCAAATAATACACAGTTCATTGAGAAGCAGAAATGAACGAATTGTCTACTAATCTACTCTTTCATTGAAGTTTGATATATTGTAAATACGCCAGTAGCAATTGCTTTTCACCAGTATTTTAGTAACTATGAAATACAATCCAATGTAATACCTCAGATGTACAAGTACCGGGAACGAAAATACTATCAAGCTATAATTTTTAAAAATATGGTTATATGAAAATTACTATTTGCTGGGGTTACATTCTATATTTTGCGATTAAGCACTATATTAAGAAATTCCTACACTATCAATAACCAGAAGTGATAGTGTAACAAGTAACATCAACAATATAGTGTAAGTTACAAGATAGTGTAAGTAACAAATCAGTTACACCAAGCAAATTGATTAGAGTTCACATAATTGTTAGCTTTGAATTGCATCATCATCATCAATTAACAGAACAGCAAAAAGTATGTTAAAAATTCCTTTCCAAGAATTCTTAATTCTAAGGGATAACCCTCATGATATTCTAAGCACTTAGTGTGCATATTTTTTATGACCTAATCCATAAGCTTAATTGAATTGTTTTAATTATTCCAACTATTATCAGAGTACTTTGTTATCCGTTAAGCACACGTTGTTAAACTGGTAGAAATTGATGGATGTTATTTAATATGTGTCTGTTAGTTTTGGCTTAGATCTTTTGTTAATATTTTAGAAATACTACACTAATCCGCTCAAAATACCATTTATCATTGACTGACTGACATTGACAACTGATTCATTGTTTGTACAAGCTCAACAAAATAGTATTAGTGGGGTGAGGTAGAGGTAGTTACAGTTCTAACTGGAAAAACAAATAAAATTAAATAAACCTAAAAAAATCGGAGTATAAGATCCTACCTAAACAGAAGTTTAGGGACTTAATAACCCAAAATTGTTCTGGGGACCTTGCCTAAACAGAAGTTTAGGGACCTAAGTGTCCAAAATTGTTATGGGGAATCCTGCCTAAACAGAACTTTAGGGACCTAGCTGCCCAGCATTGTTTTGAGGTCCTACCTAAGCAGAAGTTTAAGAGCCTAATAACCCAAAAGTGTTCTATGAATTTATTTGAAATTTAGCATGAAGTCGTTTAACAGTGTGCAGTATAGGACGGTAATGTCAATTTCACTCTCATAAAATACACTCTGATGAAAATGCGACCCATTAGAGAGCTCAAGATTTTAAAAGAACATCCAAGTCATGTGGATTCCGTCTTGGAAAATTGTTAATTTTTCTTCCCATCAAGATGCTATTTCAGTAAGTGTACAAAAATCACAATAGAATGTAATGAAAACTATTTAGTAGTTAGAAACTAGTTAGGTCTGTAATGTAGTAGGTCAGTAATAAGTGTAGTAGTTAGGTCTGTAATGTATAAGTTATTTTATTATTGTCATTTTCTAAGACCTACCTATTTCGAGAGAGTGGAAGGAATATTTAATGGTACCAAAAAAGTTTTGTAGAAAAACAGCTCAAACCTACTATGAGGGATTTCGTTCAAAATTAAAAAAATTAAATGTTATACTATATTTTTACTAAGTAATTCAATTTTGAGTTTTAATAAAACACGTTTTATACAAACATAAAATAACATGTCGTTTTGAATCGCATATGCTCTATCATCCTTCATTGACTTAACACGTTGTTTCCCATCAAAATTGTGGGTTACTTTTTTGTTTTAACTGTGACCTGTATAGGCGTTTTGTTGAATGACTCAAAAAATGTATACATTATCGTTCGATACACATTGCAGATAAAACAAGACACAAAAGAGACAGTTTTAAAATAGTTCGTGATAATATTCAGTTTTTTAAGTTTAAATATTGATTTCTGCAAAGTTGAAAAAAATTGACTACACGATTTTTTTTCTCTGGGCCTTCATATATAAGATAAATTTAAAACAGTTAGTGCCAGACAAATTCTTTATAACAACTAATTATAATCGGGCTATCGAGTGTTACATGTCGATAATAAAACAATGGATGTCAGTAATTTTATTCGCAAAAAAAATAATGATAAACCGGTACCATGATTCCGCGGCAGAGGGGAGTGTCAGGACACGGTTTTATATTAAAGTTTAATGTTAGTTATTCAAATAAATCACGAGGCAAAAAGATTTTGTTAAAGGTTATTTGCACAGACGAGAACGGTTGAGTGGGACGGTCGGTATTGGGTCAGATTCTCGGAATGTTTTGGAAGCTCGACGATTATTTGCATGGGATTCGGAATCTGGGTTGTATATCGAACCCATCATATATTCACCCTATTCAAATTTATGAATGTAATTTAGTTTAACTTATTTTCAATTCATTTGTCGTGGGATCACAAAAGATTTTATTCCATTTTCAAATTGATTTGTATTTAAAAAGGAGATGGGTATTTACCATTGATTTTCTTGGAAATTATTCAAATCTATTGTCTGATTATCAAAATACACTATTCGACAGCCATTTATTTCAAAATTACTTACGGTAATTCAATGAAATGGACTGTTTTTGAACTTCAATTAGGGGAAAAATTACTTGAACATATCGATTTGTCTAAATTTCCTTTATACTAAAACATTTTAATTTTTTAATGATATATCAATACAAACTACAACTAACTTTCAACATAATGAATAAAATTGTAGCTTAATTAAATAAATTATAAAGTTAGATAAAGTTAAATTATATCAGTTCATGAAACAATAATTTTGAATAGGAAATTGGTATTTAAAAACGCGAAAAGTTTCTAAAAATGTAAAAAGACGTTTAGTATTTTGTTGTGCATCTATGTTCCATTATTCTGACAGTTCAAACTGTATCCATTGAATGGTTCAAACGGTATACATTGTTCATTGTGAAAACAAATTTTCTTAAAGTTTGTCCATCTAATTCTAATTTACAAAAATCTAACTGGTAATTTACGTACTTTTAGTGAACGGGAGTTGGTCCCAAATAATGGCAAATATGTACATAAGAGTGCCTTATGTACCTGAGTACATAAGAAAGTTACCTTGAGACGTAATAGCGGCAACAATATTTAAAATGTAAATGTCACTACTCATAGATTGCTGTGTTCAGTACATTGCGCAAATTGATCATGAAATATACACATTCGCGAATTAGGCTTTTGAGGGGTTCGAAGGCTACAGCGGAATGAACAAACTGCAGTTTCTTGGCTGATGAAAATCCTGAATTTATTCAAAAGTTACCTCTTCATCCCCGGAAAGTCAATGTTTGGTGCGGTTTTTTGGCTGAAGAAGTGATAAGACCTTATTTTTTTTAAGACGATTATCGAAATTAATGATGAAGGCTATAGGAATATGCTAACAGAATACCTTTGTGCTGAACTGATAAATGTGAATATAAACAATTATTCATTGCAAGTTTCCTGGACATGGTATTTCGCAAAATAGGCCACCAAGATTATGTGATCTCACGCCCGTGACTTATTTTTATGAAGAAAATTATTTTCAAAACATTATAACATTTATTTGTTCTTCAATATAAAATAGAAATTATCGAATTATCACTTCTAGATATAATTGTGCTTCATTTTAAAATTTTGACACTCTTACTGACAATCCTTGACGATGAGCCTGAACATCAAGAGGCGAAACATGTGCCGTCCTTTTGCAGGGATGGGTGGGGCTGGTGCCCAGTCGGGCACCTGACAATATATATATATATATATATATATATATATATATATATATATATATATATATATATATATATATATATATATATATATATATATATATATATATATAGTTAGCTAGTTATGTGACACTATCAAATGATGATAAGCCGTTTCATCTAATTACTTTAAATAACTCGATAATTTGATAAAAATGAGAAAAAAACGCTTTCCCTCGATCACATTAAAATTTAAAAAATTATTTATACACCCGGTAGAAAAATGAAAGTTAATGTTATTTAATCTTATTTTATTTTAGAACTATTAAATTTCTCTTCGGATGATTTGATTTAATACATCATAATCTATTAAATAACCGGAGTGTATTTTATTTAAAGAAAGCAGTTCTGCAGTTATAACGCAACATTAATAATTTGAAAACTAGGACCAACTGATTCGTTTTTGGGGCGGTTCTTTTATGCAACATATATACTGGATGTACGATAACAATAAATTAGAATATTTGGTTTATTTGTTTGAGTTTGGTGTGACTGGTTTTTGGAGTTGGTATGCCTTTAAAATTTATGTAGAATGCCAGGCTTATGAAAACTTAATGAAAATTTGGATATACGATTTGATAATTCCAGTAAAATTCAATTTTTTTGTTTTGGTGCCTATTTTGGTTTTTGATAACATAACTAACTTCATCTCTTTAGGAAGGTGATACTAGACTTTGAAATATATCCTCTTCGTCTTCCTGATGTACCCCACTAGTAAAAGGTTGAAATGCATTTACAAGATAATCTGCAAACGCAGCTACTTCTTCTTTATTACCTTTTGCACATAATATTTTTCTGTCTCTTATTGGTGAAATTTCTAAGTGAGATCTTTTTTAATTTTTTTGTGGTTTTAGTCCCATGAGTATGAATGAATTAACATGTTTGTGGATTGCCTTGATGGTTACCAAGACAGTGCACCTTACTTCGGCTACCATAATTACTATTGAGAAATGGAATATACTCCTGGGGCACCGTCTATGAGACCTGATACCCTCAAGCACCACCTCTATCCACCGGTACGTCTAACAACTTGGCTTAAGGAATTGACTTGGACTCTGAAGGCGTAACTTTTCTTATCTGGATAAAAACTCAAGATCGCGTCGAGTATACAATTATCAAGAGGCAAATTCTTAATTACAATATATGCTGTCAATATTGTGTTGTACTAGATATGCTTAATATTGGTGCGTCATAAGAGTATTGCATTTATTATAATACTTCTTGGTTACAAACATCTTTGGTTATTTGGCAGAAATGACTGTAAATTTCGTGTGATATGTTGTCACATAAATAATATAGTATACTACCATGTATATTAAATTATGTACACTATTACACGTTTGCACTTATATTGTAGCATTATACTTTTTTCGAACTGCGAAACATCTACTCAGTGCTAAATTGCAATAAATACGGCTTTTTGCGGATACAAAATAAAAGGCTTTTCGAAAATCGATTCATACACTTACCTAAGAGATTTCAAATAATTATTGCACAAACTGACCAAGACTGTTACTTCACTGCAAATAAAGTCATTTATTTTATGGGAGCAACCCAGAAATTACCTGATCGTTCTGTAGAAAATGATAGAGATGTTGAATCGCAAATATTGTATACTTTATTTCGCATTCATAATTGTGTTGTTGGAATTACTTCCAAGTGAAAGACTAGTAACATCAAACAATGGGCTGCAGCTTGTTTAAAACATGATTTTATTTCGCACTGTTTCTTGTTTATGTCCTTTATAATTTCTTGGCTGATAACATTATCTTTCCGTCTGCTGAAATGATTTTGGCACTTCACTGATGATGTTTCTCATTTCACATTAAAGTCTCTTCCAGTAATAAACCGGTTACCTAGTGTCTGGAAATAGTTATATTATTTTTTTTATATTGTGTTTTAGGGTAGACTGCAGATATATTCAGTGTTGTTGCCTTTTACTTTTGTTAATTATTAAGTAAAAGATGTCATCAAGAGGGGCACCGTCCTTTCCCTTCAGGAATATCTGATGAATATGATACTTGGAGTAGATTTTTTTGTAAAAAATTGATAAATAATTATTTACAATGTACGATGGCGTGTTAACAAAAACAATAAATTGCTTTACCACAAATCTATACTTTTTTTACGAATGGACTCACGCAAATGACACATAACGCTTAAATATCATTCTTTATTAACTTCGACCAGTCTGAAGAAACTCTTTGTAGATGATAAGAGGATAATAAATAATAATCCAAGAAAACAATTAACATGACTTTAGTTTTTAACCGGCTTTGGTTTGGTTTTTTTCGGCTTTCGTTTATCTTTAGCACAATACTCATTTTACTGTTAAGGTGTTTCTGGATTATAAACATAGATCTAAGCATTGTTATCAGTCATTATGCATTTCAGATAGCAACTACTCAACGATTTCAACACGACGTTTTTCAAAAACATTCAGTGTTTTCGGAACAAGACGATAAAACACACGAGATAAGTCTAAATTGTTCTACAATTTCTCTAATACCAAATACATTTCTTTTTCAAATTAAAATTTTTTAAATTCAGTTTTATCTGCCTCTCTACCATCATCAATGTCTTTGTATGACTTAAATATTTGTTTTAAATAGTTTCATCGCCCTAATACTTTCTTAACATTTTAAATGCATCAAGAAAGAAATTTCATAGACATTTTTTTTTTTAATAAAATTTTAAGAAGAAATGTTTGTCTCCTACAAAAAATATTAAACAATTTCGAAAGACGCTGTAATTTCTAAACTGACAAGCCAAATAATATAAAACTTCTGTCAGCTGTAAAGTACAATAATACCAACTTAAACAACTAATTATTATATCGATAAGTAAAACGCTCGAATTTTTAAAACAGGTTATCTTACTTGTTGATCATAGTAGTATATCAATCATAGCTACTAATTATTCCATGTTTTGTTACGTTTGTTACTATTAATAAGTACATCCTATCTATCTACTATCTTTCTATCATCATACTATCTTTTCGACTATATCTGGAATGCATGATATCAGATATATAAAAGATAACATTCATTCAGTCACGGATACAAATAAAACCAAAAGAAAAGTTTAATTATGATAGTAGAGTAAACGCCGTCCTTCTTGTCACAATTTAACCAGATCAATTCCGTTTTGATTGTTTTTACAGTTCTTTTAAACAATTTACAGAGGAAAAACTCGATGACATATCCTACAAGCAGGAACCTACATTTTTTTTCAATGGCATTTGCTTAACGAAGAAATTGCATTTTACTTTTAACATGAACCCGTATCGTAACCAGTCTTAATTGACATAAAAAGCGGAAATTGACCTGGAGCACGATTTAAAATGTTAGAAAGCGGCACACGGAAAAATACACAACATTCCTCGCCGTTTACACGACAATATGTTATATTTTGTTTACATTCTCCGTATATATTATTCGGTTATTGTCATATTTTTCGTTCCTGGTAGTGGATTAAATGAGATGAAAGTATTTCCTGTTCTTGAAGTTCGTTAAAAATCATTAATTTTACAAAATTGCATTTATTGTGACCACCACCATTATTTAAGTGACCACCTCGATTCTTATTGCACTGGTTAATCCGATTGAATGGTTGATCAGAATAAAAATATAGTCCGTCCGCATCAATTTCATCAATTTTCGGAAAGACCAAATCCAATAACATGGCACGATAGCATTCGCCATTCACAGTGACGCTCCGTCCTTCGGCGTTCTTGGAAAAATACGGCTCGGTAATGTCATAGTACTATAATACACACCTAACAGTGATTATTTCGGGATGAAATGGGGCCTGATGAATCACTTGTGGGTTTGACTCACACCAATAACGACAATTTTACTTATTGACCTGTAATAATTGATAAGCCTCATCGGAGAAGATGCGTTTACGATGAAAATCTATATCGTTTTCCATTGCTTCCAACACCCAATTTGCTCCCGACGTAATCGATGGTCAGTTGGCTTAAGTTCTTGTACTAATAAAATCTTGTATATGTGTAAACCGAAATCCAAACACAAAATACGTCAAGTGGTTATCCTGGATAAGCCAAACTCTTGAGAACGTCGTGGAACAGACACATTGTCGTTCTCGACAACACTTTTACGAACAGCCGCGATATTGTCTTCTGTATGGCCACTACGAAATCGTGACGATGGCTTTTGGTCATAAAGACTAAACTCACGTTCAAACTTATAAACTATGTGGCTGATGGCTTGATAAGAAGGAGCAGAATGACGACCCTGTTTTGAACGAAATATTCTTTGAGTAGCAACAAAATTTTTCGAATTTTGATAAAATGTTTGGACAGTTTCCGAACGTTATGGCAATGAAAACTTATTCATGGTGACCTTTCACCTTACTGAAAACTTGTTTCACCTTACTGAAAACAATGTCTAGAATTCGTCGTCTGTCATCCTTATTGGGAAGCACTTTACTTACATAATATTTACTTTAAAATGATTTTCTTTTCTTAATTCGAAAGTTCAGTATTTACCATTTCTGTTTTCAAAATATTTTCACTTAAATGTGCTTCTCTTACTGCTACAAATAGTTATTCGTTTGTTAACATTATTTGGTGGTAATCACGTTGCCAACCTCATCTTTGAAACCATATTACCCAATACCAATGTAAACCTCGTCCAAATCACAAACCACGCCATAACATGAATTTCTTAGACTTCAATCCTAATTCAATAAGCATTTTGAATTCAGCATTTCACCCCATAATACAACTTTATTTGCATATCAATTTAAATGAAAATGTGCCGGAATTGAAATAAAATGTTTTTTTTTCTTTTTTTAGGGGTTTTCACCACGATCAAAAACTCAAAAAATATCAAGAATATATGTTCTTATGTAAAAATAAAAGAATCACTCGGTAAAAAACAAACCGGAGACTAATTTCTCTTAGGTTTTTTACCTTTTACTAATTTCTCAGTGATTATTTTTCTGTAATAAATTGGCCTAACGAACAAAAATTTAAAACATACAAAATTTTCTAAAATAAACACAAACTTTTGAACGTTAACGTTTCGGGAGGTCTTCTCTTCCCGTTTTTAAAACGAATTTAAAAATAATTTATATTTATTTATAATTTATATTATTTTAATTTATATTAATTTCTATATAATACTCTAAAAGATAGTAAGTAAATATATTTTGTATATGTCAATAATACTTACATTGACAATAAGATTTTTTACTGACAGTGACATACTATCAAAAAAATTATATAGGTGAGGTATGCCGTGTGATTATTGTATATTGAAATAATTAAAAGTTTTTAATTGTATTCCTTAGAATCGGAAACCATATTGAATTTAAATCTACCGAAAGCATAGCAATACACTTATTTTTATGTAAATTAATTATAGCATTTTTTTTAATCTTCTGCATTTAGTTACCGATTCTTTTAATGCCGTTTTGGGAATTATTCCAATTGATTTTATGAGCCGATTCCCTTGCGTGTTGGCAAATTCTAGACTTTATATTAAAATCACTCTTTCTATGAAGGTTTTTATGTTCTTTTATTCTAACATCTAACGGTCTAGATGTCTCGCCTATATAAAATTTGCCAAATTCGCAATTTTATAAACCACATTTTTGGTATACTTTTCTGTGTTTTTTGATTTGGTTTTTGTCAATATAGATCTAAGAGTATTTTTTTGTCAAAACCAAAAAAAAACCCAAAAAAAGAAAAAAATAGATGAACACGCCACAACCACTTAGACAATAATAAAATGTCATCTTGTATCTACATGTGTCAAATATGTACTGCATTAACTGTAGAAAAAAATATTTGTTGGAAAATGCTGCCACAAAATTTTCTTCTAGCACAGCACAAATCATTTCCATATGTATAAAGTGTATATAAATAAAGCAATAAGACCGGTGGCATAGCGTTCAAATCTCATAACACTATTGACCTCCCCTTTGGATGAAAGACAAACGAACATATGATAAGTCTTCAGTGCGAGTTTGAACTACTTAGAGTCATGAGGCACCTAGAGAGGCGGTCCGTAGCAAATTATTTTCGTGAACCGAATTTTTCTGATGGGTTCTGCAGGAAATCAGCATGTTTATGATCTTTGATTTGCCCATTCTTGCTTATTTAGTCATAGTGATATTGGAGTATACCATTTCTGGCTCTGGCGTTTCGTTTCCGAATATTATTCAAAAAACACTGATCACCAATTATGACACGTTCCAGAAAAAGATCATTTTTGGTCCGCCATAAAAAATTATAGATACGTTTTACTGCTGTCCTTTTACAAATGATATTTCAGACGTCATTTAGGAGTAACCTCGAGTGCGCTGTAGAGTCGTTTCTGTTTGATGTAGCATTAATGAAAATTACGGACGGATAGAGAGAACTAAAAACAAAAGAATACACTTTTCGGAATTAACTTTTTCACTTCTTTAATTCCACTTGCACCAAACCGGTATAAGTATTTTCATATCAATATCCGTTTAATTCATACCAATATCCGTTTAACGATTTGAACGTTTGAAAAAACTTTTCGCTTCTGCGAAAGGTTTGGTTTGGTTTGGTTTTTAGCTTTTAAAATTAGCAATGGCTCCGAGAAAAATAGTGCAAATAATATTTTAAAAGCTATCTTTTCAAAATTAATAAATTTCAATGCGGGAGATCAGCCTATGTTTATTATTTAATTCGGCATTCAATTACGTTGCACTCCATAATGTCCAGCCAATATTAGTTGCCAATATTATGAAATTCACATTAAAATTAATTTGGTGAAATAAAATTGTATTTTCAGAAGGCAAGACTTAATATACCGACGACTAGACTAACTGGATCGGCTATCCGTTTTCAAAATATTAAAACGTCCAAATTGGAATTCCGCGGCAATACTTTAGTGTTTTTCGTTTAAAAACTTCAAGATTTTTCATTAAACTGACTTGATATAAAAAGAGTTATATAGGTTTGGTACATGCTAAATTAAAGAATTGAAAGAGTTGATTCTAGAAAGTTTATTCTCAGTATTCAGTTCTCTCTCTTTCATCGTCATTTTGATCCTACATTAAACCAAAACGGCTTTAGAGCACATTCCAGACGAAATGAAGTGTTCAAATATGAAATGATATATTTATTTACAGATTTATTTACAGATATTTTTGAGTTTTAGATCCTGGCGAAAAACCCAAGAAAAATATGCAATTATAATATAGTGTAAAGTGAAGATAGATACTTGTATACCCGAGTATATATATATATATATATATATATATATATATATATATATATATATATATATATATATATATATATACCAGGTGTCCCATTAAGGATGGATCGCGGCCGTATCTTGAAAACTATTTATCCCACAGCTTTGGGGAAAAAAAATTGTACTAAAAATGATCATGAGAAATTCACCAAAAATAATTTTAAGCTTCTAAAATGACCGCAAGAGGACGTGACGAGTTAAACATTTTTAAAAATCTTTTTTTTGTGTATTTTCAAGTGTTAACCGAGTAAGAAAAATTCTCAGTTATACTTAGCAAACTGTCTCCTACAACTTTGTTTTATGACATTTTGTCGTAATTTCACGAATAGAGTGGTGGGGGGAGTTTTACCTATTGAGATAAAAAGTCGTCTAAAATCCGTTTGCCTAAACTGATTTTCCTCAATTTGGATTCATTTAAAAGGCAATTGCTGGGACAATCAGATAATCTGGGAGATAAATTATTTAGTTTATAAATGAAACCGCGAGGTGGCGTTACATTCAACAATAGTTTTTTTGAGGTTTTGTTCAGTTTTTTCAAATGGAATGGTACAGCTTTTATTACATGGCTAGAAAGGTAATTTAAAGAGGAATCATCCAGTGAAAACCCGAAATCGATATCTCTGACATGTCAAGAGATATTTCGATTTTTCTGAAAAAATCAGTTATTATTTCACTACTACCTGCATTAAGTTAAAAAAATATTAACCTAATGTTTGCCTTCCTTCACACTTTACCCAGGCTTAGGACTGGTCCAAATTCTGCGTGCCATATTAATTTGGAGCGTGTTTAAAGGCCAACGGGCCAACAACGAAGATAATAATAATAACAACAGTCAAATAAAATTAACAGCACAACAGTCTAATAATTAACAGAATCTGAACTTTACCGCCTTTCTAAATGTTCAAAATGCCTTCACCACAGAAATCAACCACCAAAATAGAGAGTGAACGTATAATGTGGTGTCTTGGGAGACAAAATTATTGGTCCCTTTATTTTTAATGGACATTTCAATAGTGAAACATATTTAAATTTTTTAGAAAATGGACTGCCAGAACTAATGGAAGATGTTTCGTTGGAAACAAGAAGACAAATGTGGTACTAGCATGATGGATGCCCTGCCCACTTCTCGCAGGTGGTTCGAAACTTCTTGGATGCTTCGTTTCCAAATCGTTGGATAGGACGGGGTTCTTTATTTTCGTGGCCGGCGCGCTCACCGAATTTGACAGTCCTCGATTTTTTACTTGTGGGGAAGACTAAAAGACCTTGTTTTTCAAACTCGTTCTACCACACGAGAAAACATGATTGAAAGAATTCAAAATTCAATAACCAGCATTTCAAGAGCGGAAATTGAAGCTGCCGTTTTTAGTACTCGTCGAAAAATAAATCTTTGCATTTCTAAGGACGGGAGGCATTTTGAACATTTAGAAAGGCGTTAAAGTTCAGATTCTGTTAATTATTAGACTGTTGTGCTCTTAATTTTATTTGACTGTTATTATTATTATCTTCGTTGTTGGCCCGTTGGCCTTTAAACACGCTCCAAATTAATATGGCACGAAGAATTTGGACCAGTCCTAAGCCTGGGTAAAGTGTGAAGGAAGGCAAACATTAGGTTATTATTTTTTTAACTTAATGCATGTATTAATGAAATAATAACTGATTTTTTCAGAAAAATCGAAATATCTCTTGACATGTCAGAGATATCGATTTCGGGTTTTCACTGGATGATTTCTCTTTAAATTACCTTTCTAGCCATGTATTAAAAGCTGTACCATTCCATTTGAAAAAACTGAACAAAACCTGAATTTTTCTTACTCGGTTAACACTTGAAAATACACAAAAAAAAAGATTTTTAAAAATGTTTAACTCGTCACGCCCTCTTGCGGTCGTTTTAGAAGCTTAAAAATATTTTTGGTAAATTTCTCATGATCATTTTTAGTACAATTTTTTTTCCCCAAAGCTGTGGGATAAATAGTTTTCAAGATATGGCCGCGATTCATCTTTAATGGGACACCTGGTATATATATATATATATATATATATATATATATATATATATATATATATATATATATATATATATATATATTCATATATAATCAACATCATCATTATCATCCTCAGTCCGTGTCGATCCACTGCAAGATAAAGGCCTCTTCAGCATGCTTCCAACTCTCACGGTCTTGGGCTTGCCTCTACCACTCAGGTCCAATATAATTAACGATGTCATCAGTCCATCGTGATTTCGGTGAGCTTCGCGGATGTTTGCGATCAAGCGGTATCCACTCCAGGATTACCTTGGTCCATCTGTCTTACCATCGCCTTGCTATATGGCCAATCCATCTCCATTTAATTTGCTTTACTCTTCCAATTATGTCAGATACTTTAATTTGTTTCCTGATCCATGTCCAGGGCTTTCTGTCTCGTCTTGTAATGCCAAGCATACATCTTTCCATTCCCCTCTATGCTACCCGTTGTTTTTAAATTGTTTGCGATGTGAGTATCCAGGTTTCACTTCCGTATGTCATAACGGATAGGACGCACTGATCGAAGACTTTTCTTTTCGAGCGATATTCCTTCTATTGAAATCCTTTGTCCAAGACATATAAAATGATCGGCAATCTCCAAATCCCTTCCTAAAACTGAAATTCTTTTGTCCTCAGCAAATTTATTGAACATGATCTGACTCTTCTTCTGAGTTATTTTCAAGCCAAATGGTTCTCCAGCCCTTTGCAGCTCTTGCACGTGTCTTTGCAGTTCCTCTGAGTCTTGTGAAAGGAGAATGATATCATCTGCAAATCTAAGATGGTTTTAGTTTGCACCATTATCTTTACACCATTCTGTTCCCAATCCAGATTACGAAATGCTTCTTCAAGGCCATGCCGATAAAAGCACAGGCGATATTGTGTCACACTGCCATACACCTCGCTCTACATTAATTCCAACTTCAAGATCATCAAGGTGAATTGTCACTGTAGATCCATCATATATCGATCCTAATAGTTTTACATATGCTTTGTCCATCCCCTCGCTAAGCAATGCATCCGTTATGGCCTGCTTTGAGATTGAGTCAAATGCTTTTTCGTAGTCGATAAAAGTGAAACACAGTGGCATGGTGTATTCTTTGTGCCTTTCTATGGCCTGATGTATAACCTAAATGTGATCCATTGTACTGAATCCACTTCGGAATCCTACTTGTTCTCGTGTCTTGGTGTTCTATGGTTCTATGGTCTCTAAATCATTCCGGGTGTCGATCCGTTCGTTCTGTGAAGAGTGTGGTCTCTTCAGTCGAAGCGGACAACACTTGAAAATGCCAATGTGACTTTACAGAATGAACGAATCGACACCCGGAATGATTTAGAGACCTTAACTTTAAATTTAAATAAAACTAAATCCACCAACCAATCCTTGAAAATAACATTCAGTGACATTAACTTTTGAAAACATTTTCGAATATATATCCGCTGCGACTACTTCTGACAAAGTCCATTCTGTCAATCCAATTTCCGACCACTTTTTCAAGCAATTGGGGTCTTATAACCGCAATTGTCCCACTTATGTTAGCTTCCAAAGCGTCTATAGTTTCTGTTTTGTCGGCATGGATCAAAGATTCAACATAACCTCAAAGAAAATAATCTAATGGCATTAAATCAGATGATCTTGGTGGCCAATTAACAGGTCTGTTCTTCGAAATCATTTTCTTGCCGAATTATTTATTCCCAGTATGGCTGTATGATATGTGAAGCCGTCCTCTTGGACCCACAACTCTAGATAAGTTTTCTGATCTAGAGTTGTAGAGTTGAGTTTTTTGATCATCTAGGTCAAATTTGGAATTAAATAATCATTTATCATCGCTTTGTAACGATCCCCATTTACGGATTGAAAAATTTGTATCTTCGTCAGCACTACCAACAGCGGCTATATTTGCTTTGGAACACATAGTTTTTGTTTTAATATGGAACAGCGTGAGATGCATTCAGGATTTGTCGATAATTCGGCGAATACATCGCTCGATTGGGCGATTATGTGCACCATAAAATATTCTAGAAGTTTGATTTTAATAATGAATTTCGACAATTTTCAAGCGTTGCTCTGATGTGAAACGTTCCATAATGATTTACTATACATTTGATTTACCATAATGATTTGACACCGACCCTTATCGCAAATTAAGACACAAACAAATAATACAACAAAAACACCTTAACATTGACTGACGAATGATAAAAATATCGAATTACTAATTATAGTGGAAACTATATTTCTCTTCCATTAAATGATGGGTTATTAGTACACCAAAATTTCATCATATACGTGCTGACCAAATATATATATATATATTTTGTCAAAAAAGTACCGGGAATTGGTCAATAAAACACAAAATGTTTATTATTTATTCAAATTTATTGTATCGCCTTCAGAGTAAGCCCCTTCCGAAATAAAAACTTATGCCAACGAATAATCCGATTGCCAAACCATTTTTTAAATGCATTTTCCGGAATCGACTTCAGTTCTTTCCGCGAATTCTCTTTCATCGCCAGTTACAATGAGTTTTATGAATGTGTGGTCGAAATTGACCCATTCTAACATGTCTCCAGCGACATTTACGCGATTGAGTTTCTGAAGAAAATCTGTCTTTCGAGCAGCAAAATGAGCAGCAAAATGATACGAAATGATTCGTGAGACACAGAAAGATCAGTGGCTATCTATCTAAAACTTAAATGACGATTTTCAGTCACCATTTCATTCACTTTAGCGATGTTAACTTCAGTTGAAGACGTTGATGGCCGACCAGAGCGAGGCAAATCTTTCACCACATCTCGACCGCTTTTGAATGCACTGTACCACTCACATGCACGTGTTTTTGATAAAGTCGATTTACCGTAAGCCTTCTGCAACATTTTCAGTGACTCAGCTCACGAAATTCCATTTATAATGCAAAATTTAGAAAAAATTCTTTGTTCGATGTTTTATCCACTGTAAAAATCGCAAAACACACTTGAGATGAACTGACAAAATCGAGCACTGTAAACAAACAGAATGGCAAATGACGTTCAAACTCCGTGTCAGTATAGAGGACAGTTGTGCCAACTTAGCGATAAAAATAATTTTGACAATCTCTTTAAGCGTGCTTTTCAAATGATCAATTCCCGATACTATTTTGACAGAATGCGCGTTAGATAAACTTTTAATGTGGAATAATCATATCCCCATAAAACGAACCAAACTTTTGTTCTAAAACTATATATGGTTTTATATAATAATATGCAGTTGATTGACAAAACATAATTATTCTGCATTAATAATAAGCGCTTAATATTTTTAGCGTCCCATAATTAATGTTTTTTTTTCAAATTTTATATACATTTCCATCTACTGACAATTTAAATTAATATGACATAACATATATTCTAGTTAAATATGTTGATATTTAGTGTGCTTATAGTTAAATTTTGAAAAAAAATTAAACAAACTCTGTAAAATGAAAGAACAATATGTGAATAAGCTCCATATTAGACATTAGATGCGTGATGTGTTTCGAAAGCATAATAAAGCCTCAAATATCATTAATGTTGGTCATCTTAGTACAAGGGTCGTTCAATAAGTCCTTAGAAAATCCAAAAGAAGGCGTTCGTAGCATCGAAAATGGTTTGTTGTTAGTAAGCATCATTATTCACTAGATAGTTCTCAAAGTCTCAGTTATATTCATCACATGGTTTAATTTTTATTGTCGATTGAGGCAAAAAAATTTGTTTATTTAGAAAAATAGAATGGAGTGGTGATTAAACATTTATATTTAAAAAGCTTAACTTTGAAAGAGATCAAAGCTGAGTTGGATGAAGTTCATGGCACGTCTGCTCCTGTGTTTGCAACTTTATAATTAGACTGATGAGTTTAAACGTATACGTACATCTACAAAAGATGAACATCGTTCAGAATGTCCAGTGGAAGCCGAAATGATTGAGAAAATCCACGAAAGGTTTTAAGTGATCGATGAATCAAAGTGGGAAAACAAATTGAGGCCCCCTGGCTTATTGCAAGGTACAGTGTTTTTTGTACAGTGGTTTTTTTTGCATTGTGCACAAAAAATTGGATGTGAAAAAAATTTCGACAAGATGGATGCCGCATTTGCTCTTTGTGGAAAATAAACGCAATCGTGTGGTCGACTCTGAGGCGGTTTTGGCGCTTTTTCGTCGAAATCCTGATGAGTCTCTGCATCGATACAAAAGTGTGGATGAAACATGGATACACTACTACACTCCAGACACCAAGGAATAAACAAAACAGTGGGGTTTTCACCGGATTTGGCCGCCAGTGACTTTTTTTTATTTCCCAACTTACCAACTACCCCTTATTTTACAACTTACATACAAAAATGGTTTAGCGGACAACAGTTCATATCGAACGAGAAGGAGGTCATTGCCCAAACAGATGCCTATTTTGCGGACCATCCGAAATTTTACTTTTTAGACGGATTAAAAAATGGTAGAAACACTTGGGAAAGTGTACAGAGCTAAAAGGAGATTATGTTGAAAAAAAAATCTACTTAAAATAATTTGTTTTTCTGTCTTTTTTAAAGCACTTATCGTTAGTGCTTGTTCAAAAATGTATGAACAGGGATTTCTATTTTTCGGCGATATTAAAATCTGCAAAAGCTATTGCGTTTGCATAAGCGTCTGTTTTTGCATTCAAACCATCCAGGAATTAGCCACAAAGCTCAAAACTTCATATTCTACTATATAAAGGCGTCTAAAGCAAATGAACAAAGTAGAAAGAGAAGAAATGAAAAATCAACTTTCAATTGAAAACAAAATTCAACTTAATCTGAAGTGCACTTTTGTACCGGTTAGGCACAAATAAGTTGTTTTCTTCAATAAATTATTACCGAAGATGAACAGTGGATTCTATATAGTAATTCACATAAGAAAGATGCTTTTAAATTTACTTTTAAGGCAGTCGAAATTTTTGATTTATTATATATTATACTTGTGATGCCAAAGAATCTGATGGTTTGACTCTGCAGATGATAAAACAATGCATGCCTGCTATTGACAAGTATTTATGTCATATCATAAACTGTTGTTTGGTGTGTGACTTTTTCCCTTCAATGTGAAAAGAAGCTCTTGTAATTCCTCTTCCTAAATAATCTAATACGTCTGAGCTTGGCAATCTACGACCAATAAGCTTGTTGCCGACTTTGTCAAAGATCCTGGAGAAGGTCGTGTATAACCATATTAATGAGCATTTAACTAATATTAATATATTTTCTGCTACTCAATTTGGTTTTAGAAAGGGCTATAGTACGGAAACTTGCTTGCTGAAAAGCGACCGCTCTTGTTTTGTTGGATTTTAGTAAGGCATTTGATACAGTTAATCATGCTCTATTGATCGCCAAATGTGGATATCTTGGCTTTAACGAAACATCAATTAATTTTCTTCATATGTACTTGAGTAATCGTACTCAAAAGACATTTTTAAATAATCTACTGTCTTCAACCTTGAATACAAGTTCTGGTGTACCTCAAAGTATCCCTATTGGGTCCATTGGGTTTCTTAATTTACACCTTCGATTTACAGGCAGTTATTGTAAATTGTATATCCACATTTTTTGCGAATGACACACATCTGTACGATTTTGGTTTTATTTGTTGACGAAAAGTTTCGCGTTAGTGAACATATAACTTTATTGACAAGACAAAGTTATGCTAGCCTAAAACTTTTGTACTCTGCTGGAGATGTACTATCCTTTAACATAAAAAAGACACACACTGCGAAAATCTTGTAACGTCGAGATTACGTTACTGTATCACTGTGTATTTTCCTTGCTTAGATGTCGCAATCCGCTACCGTCTCCAGAAGATACAAAATTCTTGTTGCCGCTTTGTATATGGTTTGCGCAAGTATGATTACGTTTCAGGAAAAATAACTGACTGGAAAAATAACTGGTTTCTGGAAAAATAACTGGTGGTTAAACATGGACTCTTTAATTAAATATTGCTTACTATCGAGCGTTGAACGCTTAATGATTACGTCCTCTCCCCTTTGCCTTAGAAATAATTGGATTTTCGACGAATTATTCATGATTCATACCTTCATCACAGTGTCCTTCTTATGGTGCTACATTATAGCACAGCCATGTTTTATCGATCTTTTAGCTACAATGCTGCTAAATTGTTTAACTCTCCAAGTAAATATTTAAGATGTCTAAAAAATATCTGCTATCAGCTCAGAGATAGAGCCTTGTATGTTATTTTATGATTATCTTCATTTTTCATTGATGAACTTTAGTTATTTTCCTTGTTATAATTGTTTTGTAATTTTTAATATGGGCTGAGTTATTATTTGTTATTACTTGTTTTTGTTTGTTTGTTTTATATTCGCACAATACGTTGTTATTATTTGTATTTTTATCTGCAGAATTGTAATTTATGTTTATATACTTTATTTACGTTGAGAACTATGTATTGTAATTGGTTTTTTATACGGGTTGAGTATGAGTGACTCGTTGAGCTAGACTTCGCCCTTTTCATTAACATTTAATTAATTAATAAAGGCATTTATTATTATTATTATTATTAAGTTATTATTCAGAAGTGGGCAAATCGCATTATGATGTGGGTGTTAGAAGTTGAAACATCTTTATACTAAATATTTAAAATTATAATTTTAATAACATAGATCAAGAAATTTAAACTTTTTTAAGGTAACATTGATGAAAATAGGTGTATATGAAGTATTTTGTAGTGCTAAATCCCAAAATGATAAGATGCTATTACTGTAGCACGTACAGTTTTTTTGTTACAGGGTGTCGGTGGTGGGGAAAAAAAGGAGACGACATATATTTACAATCTAATATTTATTTAATATAAACCTGTACAACAATCTAATAGATATTTAATATAAGCATATAAAATGCAAAGACATTACTGATGATTATGTGAATAAAAAATATATTACATGAGATGCATGCGATACAGCGACAAAAACTTTCACTTTTTCCTTTTATGTTCTATAACATAATCTCTTTTTAAAAGCTAGCAGTAGTCGCCCAACATAGATGGATTCCAACGTTCCTGGTATCTTGCTTCCATCGTCCTGATATCCTGGTGAAACCTCTCTCATTCGTCGCTTACTGCACCCAAATTTTCCGGAAAAAAGCCAAATGGGAATGTAAGAAATACATTTTTCTTGTTGCCCAGAAATCCTTTCACTGCACTTACAAAACACTTCCAAGCTGCCAATTAATTTTCATTTAATTTTTCTTGAAAACGGAAATCACCTAGAAGCTTCCTTATTTGAGGTCTAATAAATATGCATTCTTTTAGTTTTGCATCACTTAATTAAGAAAATATTTTTTTAAATACTTGAAACCATTACGTTCTTCAATTCTTCTATTGGAACCTTTGGTGTGAAACACTAAATTTGAAGAGATTTACCACTAAACACCAAAACACTTTTTTCAACTGCTCGACGCACTTTTCGCTAACATGGTTAACATGGTTCAAAAAAGTGTTTTGGTGTTTAGTGGTAAATCTCTTCAAGTTTAGCATTACGTTCTTTGTTCATGGCTTTGACATGGCTTTTCAAGTTTTTCATTAGTCAAAAATTAATATTAAGAGGCGGAAGAAGCACTTTTTTGGATTACCAATGGGGGCATATTTTATGTTTGAAGTATCAAATTCAAAAGAAGTTCTATGACGCCAATCTTTCTTGCTGCAATGCTCTTCTATTCTGCTGTAGTGCTGTAATGCTGTAATTTTTTAGCCCCGCTGTTCCATAGACTCAAAAAACAGCAATTCCTTGTACCAACGAGAAAACGTTGTAAACGTTGAAAACGAGTACGTAAAGAGAAGCCGGTACTTAAAAATTGGATGTCTTTGACCATTTCTATGAAAAGGTGTTTTAATATCTACCTAAATGAAACGTAAAAAGAGCATTATCATCAATGTTACAAAAATCATGTCGACCTGCGTAATCGTGTAACAAAGATCAATCAGTTATAATAAAGATTAAGTAAGGTAAAAATGGTTTATTCAAAGTATGCGCCATCGCTAGCTGCATATTTTCCAATCTCTTTGGCAATTTGTGGATGCCCTCCCTGAAAAAACGTACATCTTTTAAGGTGATCCAGTCACAAACCATTTTTCGACATCTCCGTAATTGTTGAACTGTTTTATGAAAAGTGCATGAGACATCAATGAAAACAAGTGGTAGTCGGTAAGAGGCTAAGTCTGGTACGGCGGGTGGGCGCCAAGTACGGCGGGTGGGGCCAAAGGTCCTAGCCAAGTGCAGAAATGGTGCCTCTAGCCGATTTCGCTGTGTCTGACGCTGCGTTGTCGTGCTGCAAAATCACTTTTCCGTGTCTTGTAACCCATTCTGATCGGTTTTTAATCAATGCATGGTTCACATTGATTTGTTGACGGTAGCGAATAGTATTAACTGTTTTACCTGATTGCGACTCAAAGCGATTCGGTCTTGCGGTCGTTGTAGATGGTTGTTTTTGGTCAAATCATGATTTTCTGCGTTTTGGATGCTCGAAAGATATCCTTTTTTTGTTTCCAGTCACGACATAAGAGATTAGGCTGTGAACAAACCCTTGTTTCGAGAGGCATCTGGTAATATCAAAGTAACTAAAATTTCTACACCAGACTAAAGTCTATCTTGAGTTTCCATCAAAAAGATTGTATTGAAACTTTTTAGAACATATATTTTAATGCGTAAAAAAACCCTATTAAAAAGTCATATTGCTCTTTTTATTTCCGTATTTCCCGGGCAATATCAGTTGTCACGTAATTTACATCGAAATTAATTTCGCGAAATAAAATTCCTGCTGTTTTCAGCAGGTGTGGCGTAATTTGCGAAGTCTAACCTGATTGTATCCGCATTCCCTGCAAAATATTGATGCATCTAATTGAGATTCCCCCGATCTACGTTGATGCCGATATGACCTTCCATCGAACGATTACACAATATTTCCAATATTACTATTCAAGGATCAACAAGAAGAAATGATTTTTATTGGGGCGACATATGCTGATCATACGTATATATATATATATATATATATATATATATATATATATATATATATATATATATATATATATATATATATATATGCAAATACATACATATATATTTATGGTATAGTGTTTTCCAATAAGAGTGTCAGAACTTTGAAACGTAGTAGCTTAGTAGCGTAGCACACTATATCATAGCGTAGTACGTAGCGTAGTACACTATATCATACTGACACTTAACGCTGAAAGGTGTATCCGATTATATATATATATATATATATATATATATATATATATATATATATATATATATATATATATATATATATATATATATATATATATATATATATAAGTGAGTGGGCTCGTGGAGAAAGATTTTAAAAACAAAGGAAATACACCCGCGCTCCACGTTGGTGCTTTGTCATTCCCCCATCCAGCACCGGTTTCTGGCCTTAAGCCGTCATCAGCTCTGCTTAGGCTGAACGCCCGGAGAGCGGATGAAGGGGACGACTAGAGCCATGACCATATAAATCGGCTTTGTTGAATGGTGGCAGCAGTCACATACAGCACTGCCATCCTGTGGTAAACGGCCGCGACAGATAAACTGTGCGAGACCATTCGTGACCTGAAATCAATTGTTACAGGAGATGAAACATGGTGATTTCAATACGATCCAGAATCTAAACGCCAAAATGCGGAATGGAAGTCGAAAAACTCACCACAGGCAAAAAAATACGAAAAACTCCTTCAAAAAACAGGACAACGTTCATTGTTTTCTTCGATAGAAAAGGCATCATCCACAAAAAGTTCATTCCAACTGGTCAAACTGTCACTGGGCAGTACTACTTAGAAGTCGTGAAACGATTGATGCCAAGAATTCGTAGAATTCGGCCAGAATATCGCGATCCAAACAACTGAACTTTGTTGCACTACACAAATTTTGTTTTAAAAATAAAACTGATAGATAACAAAGTAAAAAATTGTTTTATTCCTTTTTAAAAAATGAACTATCACAAAGTAGTGGACAAATCAACTAATACTATTTATATCCAATTCCTCGAGGATTTTCCAAAAATATTTAATATTACTACCATAGAATTGTACACAAAAATTTAAATATATCTGTTTTTCTCGCTTTATTTCACTTGTTGTTGCATCCTTAATTATTTTTTTAACATTTCCAAGCTTCTGGAAGTATTTTCGTCTATATTCTTATTAAGTGCATTGTTCTTCATATCCACTATTTTTTTTTGTAACTGGAGAAACCATGGAGGATTAATTTTCTTAACACTATACTCTCTAATAGGAAAGACGGTTTGAAATAAAGCAATTATTAGGTTATTTAAATACAGTCAAAGCCCCTTATTACCGGTTCCATTATTCGCGGATTAAATAATGAAATAATAAATTTCAGTATTCGTGGATTAACTACCTATGACACTTTTGTATTTACGGCTAAAAATTTACGTTACGATTAATGCTATGGCTTTTGATAAAAGCCATCTTTGCACAGTTGGTACCGAATCTTTTATTTTATTGCTTCAATAATAGATACAAAACTGAACAAGTGTTTAAGACAGACGAAACTGCCCTATTCGCTCAAAAGAATACCAAACAAAATTTTTATATCCAAAATCTAAAGCAATCTAAAGCAGCAAAAGCTAGAGTTACACAACTAGTTTGTACTAAAGCAGGAGGTTTGTTTAATTAAGCCACTTATATGCTTTACACATCGCTAAATCATCGTGCTTAGAAACATAATAACAATGACAACCTACCAGTGTTTCGGCATTCAAACAAGACAACGTGGGTTACAAGTGTCATTTTCTGTGACTGATTCCGGGATTGTTTTGTTCCTGAAGTTGAAACTTATTTAAAGAAAAGTAATTTAGATTTCAAGGCAGTTCTAGTTTTGGACAAACAATGCTCTGTGTTACCTTCGTTAGCTTGAAGCTATTCATCCAAATATTTTTGCTTGCTAACGCTACAGCCTTACTCAATCCTTTAATCGTACACAAATCTTTAAAACGATAATCACAATCAAACACAATCCTTTAAAATCGTGAGTGTTATACAAGCGAAGTACATTGTTAACATAAAAGAATCATGGCAAGAGCTGAAGCCATACACATTTAAATCATGCTGGAGAAAATTGTGGTCTGATCTAATTGTCAGTAATGATGAAGAATCCGTGCAAATTCAAACATCAACTGAAAATATCGATCGAGTTGCGAATGGCATAGGACGAGATCGTTTTTTTGGATGATTTGGAAATGCTTAATTTTTTACTTAATACTTAAATTAATCAATTCCATTGAAGAGGAAGCCTCAACGAGCACTAAAAAGTTGACATTAAACTTAAAAACCTGAGTGTAGGTTTACGAATGGCAATTAAGCTTTGTAGTTTCTTCATAAAAATTGATCCGTCTATGGAAGGAAGTCTTAGTTTTATCAGGCAAATTGTTAATGCCATAACCGAATATCAGTCCGAATTGAAAGACCTTTTAAAAGTGGCAAAACAAGAACAAATTACTAAATTCTTTAAACCATTGGCTAAGCCTGATAATAATAATTAATATTATTACAAAAACTTTCATTAAATTGCTTTCATTATATATTTTTTCTTTTTATTTTGTAACCTTGGAACATATCCCCTATAATCTTGTACAAATTGCCGCTCTGTATTCGCGGCATATTTACGGAACGTATCCCTCGCGAATAAGGAGCTTTGACTGAACAATAATTTTAAGTTCAGATCATGCTGATAAAAGACTTCCTGAAATGGTGTCATGTGTAAAGGTTCGTTTATTAAATTAATATCTACAGTTTTAAGGCATCTCAATTAAAATTTATTTAATGTCAA
Organism: Cosmopolites sordidus; assembly: GCA_031761425.1. NCBI lineage: Eukaryota > Metazoa > Arthropoda > Insecta > Coleoptera > Curculionidae > Cosmopolites > Cosmopolites sordidus. Next base: position 427,192 of record JARFXV010000664.1, read on the forward strand.
TTTATTTAATTTTGCAATATTCTGTTTATGACTACAATTCAATATGCAAAAATGTATCTGTTCTGATGTTATAATTAAGTCAATGAGTGTAGCAGATTTATCTGTTATGCGAGTACGTGAATCAATGTGCTGCTTAAAACTAAAACTTTCCAGGGTAATGTTAAGCCTGCTTGTCATATTATCATCTCAGTTTATCATATTAATGTTAAAGTTATACATAACATTGTTGAATCTTAATCTCAGCTATAAATGTTCAAGCGAAGGTTCCGCACTTCTGGATAATAACTGGCAATAAAAATTGGTTTTAACATTAATCGCAACACCACAACCATGTGTACCAATAAACTGTCTCTAAACTTTGATAATAATCGTGTTTCACATAACTCCATTATATCTCATGTCCAAATGTCCTCATAAGTAAATAAACCTTAAAGTCAGCAAATCTACCAAGGCAAAGATGCTATATTATAGAAAGCATAATTCACCCAATGCATAATTTATCATACAAATATAAATAAAAAAGGGACACAAAAAGTTAAAAGGAAGAAAAAACATTTTAATGGTGTCAAATAAAGAAAGTAATTTTTAAAAATCATTAAAATTACCTATTGAATATTAAACTTTACGGCTATCCGTATTTACTTATGATATATTAATATCCTGCCAATGTACCATCTTTTGCCAATGAGTATATATCAATATCCTCGGTGTATGTGTAGTGCATCTTATCTTTAACTTTAGCAAAACTCTCCATCATCTCTGCCAATGAGTGCCAAAGGACCATCTTTTGCCAATGAGTATAATTCGTAGCGCTCTCTCGTAACTTCTTGGAATCGATCTGGTTTTCTTTTGACCCACTCTGTAACAGTAATCTATGTCTTCTGCAGTATTCCAAAATGATTTTCTATTATATAGAAATACAAGTCTCTACATATATATACCTGTACGTAGAGATGATGTGATGAGATATGTAACTCTACACATATATACATATATATATATATATATATATATATATATATATATATATATATATATATATATATATATATATATATATATATATATATATATATATATATATATATGAAATCATTTTTTATTATTTTTAAATTTTATTTATTTATTCATATCTCATTTGTTACAGGTGAGTGATTTAGCAACATTAAATACAACACACACTTTGAAGATAGACTATTCCAAAACCAACAAGCGGTGAGGTGAGCGATACCATTAATTATAATATTACTACTAAATTAATATTAAAAAATTCACATATGGTAATAAGGTATTTTTACAAGTTTAATATAAAATACTTTTTTGTCAAACTTCCATATATTCTTAATGTTTGACGCGTTTCTCTAGCACTGTAGCTTCGTCTGAAATGAATTGTTTTGTTATTCAAATGGCTATATATACAGACCGTTTCTACAATAACTTAATGTTTATGCAGCATTGACAATTGGTAAAATTAAAGTAATTAATTTTTTTTTTTTTGCTTATTTGTCCTCTTAAAATGTTATTTGGAAACAAAATGAAATATTTTTATAGCCATTTATTTCATATGTTTCAGCATAAATTTGATTTGATTTTTTACAGGAAAAAATTAAAACTTACACAGTAATCTCATTTAATGTCAAAGTTCGAATTACTAGTACTACATTTCTACAACATTACACATTTTAAACGATTCACGTTAATTCATATAGTTAATTGTTTTATTAAACTAAATGTTTAATATATCCACCGAACATGTCTGATCCGGTTGGCAGCAGCTTCTCCGTAAATAAGAAGTATATCGATATATACGCATATAATACAATTTTGCTTTCAAATAGAATTTAAAACATACTAACACACACCGAAATATTTTAACATATCATAAGAACACTCTTTATGGTGAGGATTATCTCATTTAGTCAATGCGACATTGCCATTTCCAATAAAAAAAATGTTTTAACAATATTCATTAGTTTATTCGTTAAATATATACATTGTACCAATTATTATTTTATTATTAATTATCAGTTATTAATTGGCAAATATACTTTTACACATATTTGCTTAAAATGATAATTCCTATAATAGCTTTTCGATTGGTAATGTAATAACAATTTACAATTTTTTTTGCGACCCTTGTTGTATGGAACTTTTATCTTTCAAACGATATAAAGAATCGTTGGTTAAATTTACGATAGTTATATAGTGTTTTTCAATAAGATTGTCAGAATTTTGTGACGTAATAGCGGTAACACTGTACTCACATACATAAGTGTCACTCGTTGACTTCTGTGTTCAGTATAACGTGTCAATTCAAGAGTGCGTAGAAATTTTCCCTATCAACCATTAAAATGCATGTTCAGTTCACCTGACTCTTTGAGCATTGCGTGACGTTTATGACCAACATAATCAATCAATCATAAATGCATAAATTTGGACGGATTCAAGTGATTGAAAGTTTCGTCTTTCATCCTCAGAAAGTCACATTTTGTCAACTGGCCACCAAGATCATGCGATCTCACACCCTTGGATTAGTTTTTGTGGGGTTATATTAAATACCTGATTTACAGAAATAAACCCCGAACATTTCTTGACCTTAAACGAAACATTCGGGCCACCATTGAAAATATACCACGCGATATGTGTAATCGATAAGAGTAATCGAAAATTGGATGCCCAAAACGCGTACCATCAGACGAAGCCGAGGAAGACATTTCAACGATTATTTTCAAAACCTAATGTCACTATTTGTTCGTCAATATAAAATAAAATATACCGGTTTATCACTTGTAGCATTATAACCAAGTGGGCCTCATTTTAAAGTTCCGGCACACTTATTGGACAACCCTTTACATGGTATAATAGAGTGGAATAGTTATAAAAACCTATAAAATATTTAAACAATATGGGAAATTTATAAATGCACTACATTCTTTTACTCGAAACATTGTTTCGCAATAGCTTCCATCCACAAATCTACCTTTATTCAATTCTTTCAACTTTCCAAGAATAATAAATGCCTCTCTCTTTAATTTTCATTTTGTCGTTAAAGGTGTGCCTCTTGTACCCAATAATTTACAAGCAATAAGTCCCATATCAGTTCTCGCATAATTCACATGAAAATTAATTTCGCGAAATAAAATTCCTATTGTTTTCAAAAGGTACGACGCAATATGTCGACGAGTGGTTTGACCGAATTCTCTTTTCCTAGGAGACATTGATGGGAGTCAATTGGAATTCCGAAGGCATATGTGTATATGTTATTATCGATATAGTCTTTCGTTGAATAACTTCTGAATGGTTCCTATATCATTCGAATTGATCTTCTATTAAAATGTGGAAGAAAATAATAAAAATAAGATTTCGAAATAGTTAAAAAAACCTTTTGTAAATGTTAAAAAACAAACATAATAACGCGTCCAGGAAAATTTCATTTCAATAAAGCGATTGTCCATCGAGATGTGTGACAAGTCGTACTCTCTTGTTAAAATATAAGTTTTTATATTCACATTTATCAGTTCAGGCCTACGATATTCTGAGAGTATATTCCTATATCCTTCATGATGAACAGTAACACGATTTCCATTATCGTCTTCAAAAAAATAAGGTCTTATAACTCCTTTAGCCCAAAAACCGCACCAAACAGAAACTTTCTGTGGATAAAAAAGTAACTCCTGAATCATACGAGGATATTCATCAGCCCAAATCCTGCAGTTATGTTTCTTCACAAAACAATTAAGCCAACAGACCACTTTATCGAATTTTTTTTTTTCTCTAAGTGGGGAACACGCATTTTGACTGTAGATACGAATAATTTCTACGCGCTGTTGAATCATGTGTCTTTCCATAGTGAATTAACATGCCGAACATGTTGAAGATGTAGATTTGCAAGCTTTATTCGATGAAGACTCAACTAATACATTGAAACAATCGGCGGAAGCACTAAATGTTGCCCAATCCACCATTTCCGAACGTTTACCCCACGTTGGAAAAGATACAGAAGGAACGAAAATGGATTTTATATGAATTGAAGGAAAGAGGAATTGAAAGGCGAAAAACCACTTGTGAAATTTTACTTGTTAGACAGAAATGAAAAGGTTTTTTGCGTCGAATTGTGATAGGTGATAAAAAGTGTATCTATTTTGACAACCCAAAGCGCAAAAAATCATGGGTAGACCCAGGCCAGCCTTCAACATTATAACCAGTGCGCAATATACATCGAAAGAAGGCTTTGCTGTGTATTTGGTGGAGTAGTAGAGAAACTGCGCGTTACAAGCTGCTGAAACCTGGTGACACGATAACTGGTGATCGATACTAACAACAATTCTTAAAATTGAACCGAGTATGGAAAAAAAAACGACCAGAATAATCGTCAGTCATTTTTCAACATGACAATGCTTGCCCCATATTATAAAATATGTGAAAAACTATTTGGAAAACGTTAGATGTGACGTTCAATCCCACCCGCCGTATTCACCGAACTTAACCCCCTTCGAACTACCATTTATTTCGATCGATGCTTTCAGCACTTACATTCTTACGAAGTGAAAATTTGGCTTGATGAATGGTTGGTCTCAAGAAGCCAAAAGTTCTTCTGGCGCGGAATCGATTCTTTAACAGAAAGATAGGAAAAAGTAGTAGCTAATGATGGCCAATACTCTGATCATTAAGGTAATTTATTTTGTTATGCAAATAAACTATCAAAAATATATATATATATATATATATATATATATATATATATATATATATATATATATATATATATATATACATATACATATATACATATATATATATATATATATATATATATATATATATATATATATATATATATATATATATACATATACATATATACATATATATATATATATATATATATATATATATATATATATATATATATATATATATATATATATATATATATATATATATATATATATATATATATATATATATATATATATATATATATATATATATATATATATATATATATATATATATATATATCACTAAGTGATACATTGATAATTGAAAATGTTGACTGAACGGAATATGTCCTTTATCCCGGTTCATGGTTTTCATACATGTTTTCTATTTGAATTCTTTCATACGCATCCAGAGCCGTATTATTATGTATACTTTTAATTAGCCTTAAATTACTAATACCTATATCCATAGGTCGCTAACCTTTTCAATGTGTTGAACCACTTTAATAATATTCAAATAGAAAAAGCTATCTAAGCTTGTTTTATGCAATAATGGAAACACATTTTCGACGCACAAGATACCAAAATTGGTATATCAAGCTACCGAAAATGTCCACGCGAGCTACCGGTAGCTCGCGATCAGTATAGCGACCCCTGACCTATATTATGGTCATATTCTGGTGCGGTGCATGTTGGGCAACACCAAGATTTTTCATTTTTTCCTATCTAATATGGGTAATGTGTTCTTTATATCTGGTTAATATGGATCTTATAATTGATCTAATATACCTTCAATCGCAATTTTGATAACTAATTATATAAATCCCCGTTTTTCACGTTTTACGCAGGACTTCTCTTAACCCATTAGTGAGAAAAGTTATTTTTTACTCAATATCAACGTTTTTTTTCAATATTTTTATGAAGGAGAAGGCTGTATTAATAATACGTGATATAACATAATACGTTAAATATGTTTTTATTTATTACTTTGTAAGATTTTGACCGTCCCTTTTAAGGGACGCTACGCATAAAGACAATTTAAACACAACACAGTCAGAATATAAATTAAAATAAAATAAGTCAGAATACAAATGAATATAAAATAAAAAATGACAACAAAGTCAACCTACGCAGTATGGTAACTGTAAAAGCATATTTTGTGATACAAAGCCGTATTACATTTTCTGCAGATAAGTTACTTTTCTTGGTGCAAAATACACAACGGCGATCATTGTAGACAATCAAATCTTACATCTTCTAGAGGGCGTATTATTCGTCTTTGTTGTGGTCTTATACCAAATGATTTCAAAAAGACCAGAGCTATTGATCTCCGAAAAATCAATTGACTTTCTGCATTTCGGTCAACTTTTTTTTATTAACAACCACGCATTAACCACCGAAACATCTAAGAAATAGGCAACTAGTGCCTTTATTATAGGTTACTACAATTTTAGGTTGAAGGTGTTTTTTTTTTAGATTTAGCACGGTCCCATCGCGAAACAGATACACTGATTCAAAATTGGTAGCAACAGATACAACTTTGTTGTTTTTCCACTGCACTAAAAGAGTTTGATCGTTTCTATAATAGTTATATATATTATAAAAAATATACAAAAGAGGGGACAAAAGAGGTAAACTGTTAAAAAAATTGTCAAAATAAAGTTTATACTCTTGATTTTTTAGCACGTCGACTTGGTCTAATAGGAGTATTACGACATCACCATCCAAATCATTTTTTTTCCTCATTACCACCTTTTCCAGTGTATATATCAAAAACATACATGTAACAATTATTTGAACATAGAACCCAGTTTTTTTAGTCAAACCTTATTGGCTTTCCCCATATAAACTATTTGGCATAATGCTTGCCATAATAGGGCACCATGCTTTCGTCTTTTCATAGATATTCATCAAGTCCTCCATGTGATTTAAAATTTTGAAGAAGTTCAAGAGCACTCTGAGTTTGTAGAGTATAGCGCCTGTCGGAAGTATAGAATTATCATTGAAATGAATACATCTAGTATCACCTCAAAACGTTTCAATCGCATACCTCTGTTTGTGTAATTTCCATAACCAGTTAGTAACAATATACAAGTAACCTAAAAATACAAGAAGCTCTAGCATTGTTAAATTTAAATGGTTATTTCGTTGGCCAGGATATATATCTGTTACTTTCTTGAATTATCAGATTCATTATGTCTTCTTAAAAAAATAGCCGAAAAAATTCACTGGGATTAATCGAATTTAGGGCCTTATCAGAGGGTCGTAATGGGTCGCAGTTTGTGTTTATATTATTGTTTGGCAATTCTTCAGTATCGACGGTTTATCTTGTTCGCTTGTAGAGGGAACTAACGTTGGTTTCCTTTCTCTCTTCCATGATGACTTGCTTTCTGAGTTCGGATAACGGGATCAAATCCTCAGAATCATAATCATTATCGCTTACGGAAGCAATGGTTGACTTAGAATTCCTTGAGGTAAATTATTTACGTTGCCATTATGCTTCTCATCTGAGTCATCACTGTCAATATCAGTGGCGTTTGCATTTTCTACCGGCGGAAGTAGAAGCAGAAGCCGGTAGAAGTTTCCATCAGATTTTTCTTCTAAACAGTCTACAAGCTCATCTAGCCAATCTGAAAATTATTTGTCATTACCATTTCCGGACCTAGACGTCCATTTAATGAGACGCAACATATTTTGACATACTGTTGGTGAGATATAATAGTTTACGCATTCTCTTTACTGATACTAAATCTAGATATATTATGATATAACTTTTATAAGGCTCAAAAAATATTATTAGTTAGGACTTTGCTGAACTTACCGGTCATGTTGAGTTGAATACAAACTAGGGTCCATATTTCTAATGAAACACGTAAATCTCACTTTCTGTCGCTATTACATACAAACTAACAGGTCGATGCAGGTCTGCATTACTTCTTCCACTCCCAGAGACACCTTATGCTCCCACTACTTTTATTGCATGACGTGTTTTAGATGCGTCCCTTTAAAGGGATGCTGTCCACTTATGAGTTAATTTATTATATGGTTTCTAGTTTAACTTAATGTTTACTTTTTTCAAAATCTTATCTAGCTCTCGTGATAATTTAGCATGAATTTACTTTTGTTCTGGTCCTTTTGAACATAAAAAATCGGGGGTTTATTAAATTAGTTGTCAACATTGTGATCGAAGATATATTGGGCAACCAAACCAGATATAAAGAACACATTATCTCTATTAGATATGAATAAATGACCGTAAAGCCGATGCTACACATTGTTCCACATGGCCAGGCCAATGTTTGACCCACACATTGCCTATACACTTGCCATATCATCAACTCGCAAGAAACTGAGCAAACGTCAACATCATTGATAAAACAAAGTAAAAATTGCTTCGACGCATTGAGAAGATAGCACACGGTGTGGGCAATGTGTGGATGAGGAGTTAGCATATATATCAACGTGCACCACTTCCCTTAATGTGGAACACAAAACCAACAACCCATCGGCAAGTGGCCAACGCAAACGCCAACCTCTGCCAGCGCCTTCGCAAACGCCAACTTTTCCATCCACACATGGGCAATATATAGCGCCGGGCGAAGGACCATAATATTGATATTAGTAATTTAAAACTTGTTAAAAAATAGTTAGTTAACTTCATAATTAGTTAACGCATAGTTAACTTCATGATTCACGATTTTTACACGCTTCATTAGGTATGGTTGCCATATAAATAAAACATAGGTTAGTTTTAGAATTAGATTGAATCATCTCCTGATGATGCTAACATGGTTAGCGAAACGCGCATTGAGAAGTTTTAAAATTTGATTTGGTGTTTAGTGATCTCTCGGTTTAGTGTCTAGTGATGTTTTAGAAATCTCTTTGAGTTTATTGTTTCCCACCGAAGGTTCCAATAGAAGAATTGACATATGCTATAGATTATGTTATGAAATTTTATTTATATTTTTAATAAATTTAGTTTATTTTTTTGTAGATTCTCGATTATCATTTTTATTTCGAGCTTAAAAAATACCAAGCATGAAGTTTAAAGTATAATTATTAAAGTGTTTAAAGATAGTGAAAATCTCTTAATAAACCATAGAATAATTACGAACTAACCCCAATTACTCATAATTTATAAATATCCAAAATGTATTTATAACTAGGTAGCGCTAAAAAACCGATTGTAAAAATCACGTTTTAAAATACAGTGACACCGAATTTGATTTCACTATCTACCGCTAAAAGCTCATCGTTAATTTCCAAAAAGTATTATACTAACATTTCAGTGAGTAGCTTTTCGAGCGTAACAAAACCACATTCACAAATCCATATTCGATTATTTATTATTCATTCCGACACTAAAAGTATTCCGGTCATTGCACTCAATAATTCCCGGGCAAAATCAGTTGTCGCGTAATTCACAATTAAATTAATTGAGCGGATTATGCAATGGTATGGTTTAAACTAAACATTCGAGAGTACACCACAAATGAATGTTTTAAATGCAGTAACCTTTGACCGACAAATAAAAAAAATGTTGAGTTATTTATTGGTATTAATGCACACAAGTTTCAAGTGTCTACATTCATTTAATAGTGGATAATAAAGTTAAAATATGGGCTGTCATAAAGTATTAGGTTGATGAAAAAGTACCATCCTATTTTTCGAGAAAAACTGAAAAAAAAAAAATTTACTAAAAATTACATTTAAACAAACTAGTATGTTATTTGTGTTCGATAACTTTTTTCCCAACTCTCCGGTAGCTACAGTATTCTGCGCTCATAGAAATGTTCAAGTTTCGAAAGAACTGATTCGTGGCGAAAGAACTGATCCAGGTGATTTTTCAAGTCTTCCAAAGAAGTAACGTATTTACCATTACATTATCAGTGGGGGCCAGATCGGGAGAGTACGAGAGTATATCCCAGTCAAGTTTTAAAAGTTTGTATCAGATAGCCAAATAGCCAAAGCCATATTCTTACCTTTTCAGAAATAAATAAGCAAAATATGTCGAAAATGCTCCTTGTTTTCTGTCATTTTAAAATGTAACAAAATTTTAAAAATACAACCAAAGAACACATTTTTTTCCTTGCTGTCAAGTTCCTTCTGTCAAATAGTATCAACACTTTACACATGTGAAGTATATATATATATATATATATATATATATATATATATATATATATATATATATATATATATATATATATATATATATATATATATATATATATATATATATATCGGCCAGGCGGGATGTAAAGCAGAATTAAGGTCGGATGTAAAGCGAGCCGGACTGGTGATGGCTTCATACAAGAAACCGGTCGCATGAGACGCTTGTTGAAGTTTGATCGCAACTGAAGGATTAACCAATTTTTATGGGGAGCTCGGGCCCTTGTTTTATTTTTAATCTTCTCCATGCAATGTTTCACGCTCACGCAATTCTCTGTACAATGTTCCATGCATACCTGATACCAGAATGGGGCCTAGGAGGGGTCACGAATGTTTTCACACAGTACTGTGTGAAGTGTAGTACGAACCACCGAATGGCGTGAACTGCATTTAAATGATGCTTTACATCATTCTTGGCCGATATATATGATTAGGACCCTTGGTCAGTCAGTCAGTTGCTTTCGAGCAGCGTATCAGTTGCTTTCGAATATATGAAATTCAGGCAGAAAAGCTCTCCGCTTCCATTAAAATGTCGGATCACTTTTTTCAGGATCACATCAACAATTTTGTGGAACTTGGAAAATAAATATTTTAGAGATGATTTATCTCGTGGCCACTCCATCATAAGCCAGTATTAGGTAGATCTTATGTTGGAAGTTTTTGAAGCAAATCAAAATATAAAACCAATGAAAACTCACCAAAGGCATTTTGTTTCAAAATGATAAAATATTTTATTAGTAATTTAGTATTTGAATTTTGTATAAAGTGTTTTAGTTTCTAATCTAAAGTAAATTTTTCAGGGAATTATTTTTTCTAATGAAGATGTAGGATGGAAATTTTATTCCAAAAGTATCAAAATATTCTCCAAAAACATCACAATTTTTGTTCCAAAAGGATCATCATAGATCCATTATATATAGAGCTTGGGGCAACAGTAGGTATCCCAAATTTTATAAATCGCAATTAGAAATCATGAAAGTTAAACTCTTGCACTAGCTGGATTTATATAGATATCTTGTTCTAAAATAGGCTGTAGGGGCTTTCTTTTTATTCTCAATTGAACAAAACGTTACCGGGTTGATATTTCTAGAGCGTTCTAAATACGTTCCCTTATACGATGAATGTTTTCCACTGATCTTTTTTTTTTTCAATTGAACAAAAGGTTGCCAGGTTGATATTTCTAGAGCTTTCTAAAAATGTTCCTTTATACGATGAATATTTTCCGCTGATCTTTTTTCGTTATTCGTAGTCTATCATGTGTTCTAACATGACCCAGAAATGTAGTCTCCAAACAAAAGTTTAGCTACCTATTTGCATATTGTGTGCTTCGAAGATGCAACTATAACGTTAAAAATTCATCAAAATTGACGTTAAGTTGAAATAATGCTTCTACCATTTTCAAAACAAAGCCGAAAAGTCTTAAACCAATACCATATTTTAATTTATAGTTTAACCTTTTTTTGCGTTACCCTATATTTTCCAATTTTAAGACCAATATGTGATTGTAGGGATTAATTTTAGTTGCCATTAATACCCTTTTAAACCGATCTAGGGTAGGTAAATAGTTTTCACCTATTTTTTTCAGTGCTCTACCTGTACAAAACGTTTCATTAAAAATTGAACAGGAAAAGTTCTATCATTTAGCTTTTGTGTATGGATAATATCAATCACTCGAGTATTTCAAATCGAAATTAATTTTGCGAAATAAAATTCCTGCTTTTCTCAGCAAGAGGTTCGTAATTTTCAGACGTCTGATCCGATTGGATCCGCTTTCCCTGCAAAATATTGATTTCTACTAATTGGAATTCCGTCAGTATACGTTGGTGCCGATATGGACTTTAGTTGAGCGATTCCAAGATGTTTCCAATACCATCATACAAGGTCCAGTAAAATCCAATAAAACGAACATCCAATTCGAACTAAATTATAACCGAGGGATATATGTCAAATAATAAAGTACTGTAGTTCATTTTTGAAAGTCTATTTTCAAAGAATTTTCGAATAAGGGTGTCAGAAATTTACAAGTTAAAATTACAAGCAATAATCCATTAATTTTTATTTAAATAAACAAAGATTAATCTCTAAAGCCGGTGCCACACATTGGCCCACATAACTAGGCCAATATATGACCCAAAGTTGGATGTTCTTTCACACATCACAGATGACCACACATTGGCTCACCACAACGTTAGTTCACAAAAACCTCAGGCTACGCGTCTCTACGCATTGAGCAAATATAGCAAATATAGCACGCAAATATATCACACGGTGTGGCTAATGTGTGTGTAAGGACTTGGCATATGTACCAGAATGCACTAGTTCCTTTGATGTGGGTCAGAAAATCGACTACCCATCGGCGAATGGCCATCTCAAACGCCAACCTCCGCCAGCGCCATCAGAAGCGCCAACTTTTCCATCCACACAATGGCCAAGTGACGTCAACACCTCTGATAAAACAAAATAAAAACTGTCTCTACATGTTGAAAATATAGCATACGGCGTGGCTAATGTGTGGACGAGGACTTGGCATATGTACCAGCATGTGCTAGTTCCTTTGAAGTGGGACACAAAATCGACAACCCATCGGCGAATGACCACCTGCAACGCAACGGCAAACGCCAACCTCCGCCAGCGCCATCATAAACGTCAATTTTACCATCCATAAAATGGCCAAGTGACGCTTTCTAGAACGTATGGCTGTATGTAACATAGGCTGTGTATATAATGTGTAGCGCCAGTTTAACATTTTCCCTATATTTAAAATTGTGTATATGTTATCGTCAGTTTCTTGTAAACTGATGATATGATAAGTGTGTAGTTAATCTGTAGGAGCTCACTTGTGAAGTGTGAAATGACAGCCAACGTTGCATCAAACATTAACTTGTGGACTAATGTGTGGCTTAACCATGTGGACTAATGTGTGGCCCTGGCTTAACAATTGTTTCGACACACAGTGCCTTTTCAAATACGAACTATATTAAATTGTTTAGTATAGTTAACAAATTTAAACAGTTTAATATAGTGTAACGTTTTGTTACACCTTAATAGCTGCTCCAGTGTTCTTAGTTCGTAGGCGTTATGTGGTCGTGGTTGCGGGTTCCAATCAAACAAACGATAAGGGCGCCGGCCAATTTAATAATCCAGATTGGCAAATGGTTTATAAATATATATATATATATATATATATATATATATATATATATATATATATATATATATATATATATATATATATATATATATACATCGCAATCAATTCAAAAACTTCGGGTGGCACAGAGGGGAATGGAAAGATGTATGCTTGGCATTACAAGACGAGACAGAAAGTCCTGCGCATGGATCAGGGAACAAACAAAAGTCTGTGACATCATTGGAAGAGTAAAACAGTTGAAATGGAGATGGGCAGGCCATATAGCGAGGCGATGGGACGACAGATGGACCAAGGCAATCCTGGAGTGGATACCGCTTGATCGCAAACGTCCGCGAAGAAGACCGAAAGCACGATGGACTGATGACATCGTTAAGTATATAGGACCCGAGTGGCAGAGGAAAGCCCAGGACCGTGAAGGTTGGAAGCATGCTGAAGAGGCCTTCATCCTGCAGTGGATCGATACGGGCTGATGATGATAATGATGATGATATATATATATATATATATATATATATATATATATATATATATATATATATATATATATATATATATATATATATATATATACATACTTCACTACCATCCGTGAAAATATTAAATGTAACATATATATTACATAAATATTACAGGAAAAAAACTTGTTTCGTTTAAAAGTTAGAAATAATAAAAATTTTAACGTGATACTTGTCTTGCTCTTTATGTATAGCATTATTTGCGTGGAATTAGCAGTTTTGCCACTATTAAAACCTAAATGAATAATGATAATATAATTTATTAGCTGTTAAAATCAAATAGATTTTAATAATACTATATAATTAAATTGAATCTGATTTCAAGTATTCCAATAAACACAACTTTTATGCAAACATTTCAACTGATTGCTTTCACAACATCTGTCGAAAGGTCATATTAGTAAATTTATTTTTTATTCAGGCATTAGAAATATACCCGTCCCTCTACTTAATATCATTTGTCGCGTAATTCATAGCGACGTTAATTTTTCGAAATTTAATTTATACCATTTCCAGCAGGTGCGGTATAATATGCCGACAACTGGATTGACTGGGCCCGCTTTCCCTGCAAAATATCGATGCGTCCTAATTGGAATTCCGTCGGTATGCGTTAATGCCGACAGGGCCTTTCGCTGAGCGACTTCAAAATTTTTCCAATATCATCAATTCAAACCAACAAAATCTAATAAAACCTTTTTAATCTGAAATTGATTATATCGGACTGATGTATGCTGAAATATAAAAATATATTGAATAGTTGTATTGGAGGTTATCTATATATCTTATATTAAAAAAAATACATTAACATTTATAGTAGATCTATTATGATTAAAATTTATATTTATATTCTAAGGTGAATTTTCTTATTTTAACTTTTTCATTTTCTTTTTAACTTTTGATATTTTTTTGTTTCAACTGATTATCTCCTCTCGCTTTTACCATTCTGTGATAAAATATCATGTGACAAAATAAAAACTATCCCAAAAAATGTCTTTCATTTCATCTGCATCGAACATTTGCGAATTGGGCTTTAGAGAACTTAGAAGGCAACCACCACTTACCACCTCTTTGGAGAAAAAATAACACTAGTCAACAGTGACTTTGTTGTCCTTGATATAACAGTGGTTCTAGAATGATTTTATACTGATAATTACGCAACTACAAATGGTTTCCCGAAATTGGCTCTACTATTTTTTTAAATAATCGCCATTTTCGTACGGGGCTAACATAGGACAGTAGGTATTTATGAAATATATATTAAATTGTTGTTTTTAATATGCATGGTTTATTGAAAATCACTTAATTATTCTATTAAAATATTTATTTTAAATATATAAAAGTAAAAAAAGATAATAAAAATAAAAAAGGGAGAAAAAGTATCTTACACCTCGAAAAAGCCTCCTCTTATGGGATTCTTGAGAACAATCTCTTTGTAGAAACCAACAGTAATCCATCAAATGTTGATCCCATCTGCCTTGATTTCTCTTCTCTATGACTTTTAAATCCTGGTAAAAGCGCTCTCCCTGCTCCTCGCTAAAATCTCCCAGGTTTTCAAGAAACCTGTCCATGTGACTGTAGAGATAATGCATTTTTTTGCTCATAGTTACTCATAAAATCCTTAAGCTTTCTAACATATTTTGACAATATCTTCATAATTTGACGCTCTATGGTTATCAAGAAAGTTACTTATAACAGAAGAAGAAGAAGAAGAAGCGGGGGGTCCCACCATATCCCTCCACCGCCTGACCCTGAAGGGGGCAGACGGTGCCCCTGTTGGTCTTTATTAAGAAAGGTTTTTTAAATAATTAATTAATTTAAAAATAAATAAATCGTGCCAGACATGAAAAAAGAGAAAACAAGACTTTGAACGAGGTATCGCAAGTATTTGAAACGCTTCTTCTTATTCAATGTGCAAATAAATACAAATAATTCTTTATTAATTTAATACAAGATTAAATTTTGCTTAAAAATTTTCTCTCGCTCAACCCTGAAATCCCAAACAACTTGAATTAAAAGGAGGGTGGATCCCACAGAAATGGTCCGCAGCCCGGGAAGTACCTATAACCTTCCCTTTTGAGCCCCAGAACATGTAACTATTTAATTTTTAAATGTGCTAACCTTGAAGGGGGTGAGCTTTACACAGAAAGCAACATGAAAATTTTTAAGCAAATCAGACAACTGAATCTAAAAAACTAAAAACGATACATAAAAAATATTAGAAAAGCCTAACCTAAGACCTGAACTAAAAACTTTATTATAAATCAAAACTAAAACGTCAATTCTCATAACAGTCAGGCTGTTTCCGGCTCTGCCGCCACGAAGCCCTCCAAAAGAGCAGTCATCTTCCTTTCCATCAGTGTTCGCAGTATTCTATCGGGTGTTGCTTGCCAGTGCGGACCAAGGACCTCAGCTATGGCGAGTCTCGGCACGTCGAAAGCGCTACAATTTAATATTCTATGTATTGGGTCATCTACTGCTCCATTTGCGCATGCTGCGCAACACGCATCATCAATCCTGCCAATTCTCTTCAAGTGTCCCAGGAACTGGCTGTGCCCGGTCAGCAGCTGAGTCAGTTTTCTATTGAATCGAAAATGGGCCTCAAGCCAGTCCGACACATTCGGCACAAAGCCAAAAGTCAACCTCCCGACCTCTTCCTCCTCCCATTCGGCCTGCCATCTAGTAATGGTTCTATTCCTCAGAGCACCTTTAATTGTTTTCCTGTTGAGCCGAGGCTCACCAGGTATCAAAAGACCATATCTGTCCAGCTGTCTGCCAGACAGATGTGCCCGGAGGTCCAAAGCCTCATAAATAAGCTCCTCGATCGGAGGAATCCCAGCCAAGGTCGAAGCAGAAGTCGTGGAAGTGGAAACGTATGCCCCGATGATAGTTCGGGGCACCATCCCCCTCACCGATTGTAGTTTGGCTGGATTTCTGACGTGCAACAACTTATCTACAAAAACGTCGGAACCATATGTCAGGACCGACATAACCGCCCCAAAGAAAATAGTTCGCAGAGAGTCCGCAGGTGTTTCATAAACTCTACTCAAGGATCTCCTCAGCATCTGGAACAGTCTCTTAGCCTTCTCACAGGAATATGTGATGTGAGCTGCAAAAGACAGCTTGTCGTCAACCAAAACACCAAGATATTTAAACTTTGATGACCTTCCAATTTTGTTCGGTCCAATTCTGACAGTAGGGTTTCTTGTCAATTTCCTGCCGAAAACCAGATATGTTGACTTATTGGCGGCTATTTCCAATTTACTCGAGCACGCCCATTCGTGGACCAAATTCAGCGCCTCATTCAATTTAACTTCAAGGGCAGGGCGACTATTGCCCCCCACCACAATTGCCAGGTCGTCTACATAGGCAATAATCTCAAATTCAGGCTGATTGTCGAAGATGTACAACAGTTGATCCACGACCAAGTTCCAGATCATCGGACCCAGCTTAGAGCCCTGCAGACGGCCTCTCTGCAAAACTTTATGAGCCGCGTCTGGCCCCAAGTCTAATCTAACGGATCTGTCCGAGAGATACGACGCAACTATACGAAATAACCGGCAGGACGGGTTCTTAAGCTTGAGAGCGTGCAGCACAGCAGACCACCATACGTTGTTAAAAGCCCCTCTGATATCCAGGAAAATGCTTGCGGTGTATCTGTACTGACTGCGCCCAACAGTCTCAACAAGCCTGCTGATCGCTTGTTTAGTGCCTTTTCCTCTAACAAAGCCATACTGACTTCGGTGATGGAACTCCTCCTCGCCGGTCGTCGCGAGAAGCCGCAGTCTCAAAAAATGTTCCAATGCTTTACCCAGAATAGGTAGAAGCGTAATCGGCCTTATTGCTCCCAGGCTGTCCGGACTCTTTCCTTGTTTGGAGATGGTGGTGAGAAGCCCCTTCTTCCATCTTCTCGGGAAGAACGCAAGCAGCAAGCAGTCGCTAAAAATCCGACTAACATAGTCAGAAATAGCAACCGCCACCGTCCGCAGCACAATGCCCGGAATGCCATCCGGACCCGGAGCTTTTCTGATGTTCAATCCGAGTAAGTATTCTTCGATCTCCTCTCTGGACACCGAGGGGGCCTCAGTTCCAGGACGCTCATAATCGAGAGCGGTCATTCTGATTAATGCCAACTCGGGTGTATCCTCCGCTAAGCTATCATTAATAATGAATTCGTTTACTATGGCCTCCGCTGTCTGGTCAAAGTCGAAAGTGCCATCATTATCAGGATCTGCTCTAATATTGTTGATGATGTTCCTGGTACCCTTAAATTTTCCAGATGCTATCTTATATGGGATGCTCCAAGGGTCCTCCCTTAGTTGATCGTTAACAAATGTGCTCCAAGAGTTCGACTTGGCCCTGGCTATTTCCTTTCTGAGCTTAGAAGCCGTATTCATATATATATATATATATATATATATATATATATATATATATATATATATATATATATATATATATATATATATATATATATATATATATATATCTTTAAGTCTAGTTCTTTCAATCATATCAACTGAGTTTTGGTACGCTCTTCTCTGTCTAAGCCCGGCACGCCTCAGTTCGTCAAGATGTTCTGTCCACCATATCGGCTTGGTAGGAAAAATCTTCCTTTTTGGCACAGTCTCCTCCGTGACATTCCTCAACAAACGCTCCAGCCCTGAAACTCTTCTGTCAATATGAGCAACTGTAGGCTCCCATAGTAACCTTTCCAAGTCCGCCAGGCCCACAATAACCATGTCCAATGCCCTCTCCACATTGATCTTGCAAAGGGAACTTCTAAGAATCGTACGGAAAATGTCGTAGTTGAGTTTCCACTGAAACACTATCAAACGATGATCGCTCAGGGAATCTTCCAACACATTCCAATCGCATATCTTGTTGTTCGTATTAAGATTACCTAAGGTAACGTCAATGTTGCTGTTCCCAAGTGGGCTGCTAAAGGTAGTAAGAGCTCCGGCAATGTTGTGAACCTGCAGATCTTCCAAGGAGAAAAACTCGGCCAATGCATCGCCTCGATCATTGGCCACATCAGAATGCCACATCGGATGGTGCGCGTTAGTATCAATGGCCCAAATAATTGGACCATTCCTGAATTTATAATTGACGTCCGTCAACAAGTCTAGCTGCTCTTGCAGACGAAAATCCCTAGCCGGTGACCAGTAAGCGCTACACAAAACTATCTTACTACTGCAGAGCGAAACCCTTGCAGTAGCCATCACTTCATTGGTGAATTGGGATATTTTCAAGCCAGAAAAAGTTGGATTAATGATGACTATACAAGCCTTAAACTTAACAGCCTGATCAGCTACAAGACCAAAATTCCCCAAACCGGGGAGACTGCAGACTCCATCTCTCATGAAAGTGTAGGGCTCTTGAATGAGAAGAATGTCAATCTTTCTCTCCACAGCATTTCTTAAACAGTCAAGCGTTGCCGCCTGACTGTGATGCAAGTTTTGCTGCCCAATGAAGACGCGATCTTTACGCATCATCACCAAAGTCAATACGTGCAACAAAGGCCTCCATCCTTCTTTTGAAGACCGTACATTTAGCATCTCTGGGCCTGTGTTTAAAATCGGTTAATTTAGCCTGCAAACATAAAACGCACTTGTGTTCTTCAATCTTGCCAGCACTGGGGCAGCTCCTAGAGTCGTGCCCACCAGCACAGAACCCGCACGCCAACTCAGCCGTACACTTCGTCGATGTATGCCCGAACCCCTGGCATTTAAAACACTTGGTAATCTGGACCCTGTCCTCAATTCTGCAGGAGTGCCAGCCAAGGTACTACATGCTCTTTTCTAGTAACTTTTTCCTGGTCAGACCATCAACTTCTACAACCCAATGGACATAGTGCCTGTCTCTCGGGCCAAACTTATACACCGGGTTAATACAAGGTTCTGCCTCATCCCACGTCTCCAGAAGATTCTGCTCTACAATCTCCTGCTTAAGTTCTTCCTTCCTAATGCTGGACGGAACGTTAAAAATTGTCAGCCTGGGTTTAAGTTTATCAACAGAAGATACGTTCAAATCAAGTTTCTTGATGTCTTCCGAACGAGATAGCTTCTCGATGTCGTTTGATGCTGATTCGATGACCACTTTGTTGTTACGTGTGGAATAAATTCTGGTTGGTTTGATACCGAGCTTGCTGGGATTTAACTTCTGCATTAATAGCTTCTTAAGCTCCTCTCCCTGCATTTCTTTCCCATCTGAAGGCTTAGAAATCTGAATCTTAAAATTTTTAGCGACAGGAACTAACTTCTTGATGCCACTTACCCTAACTGCGCTGGTCGAGGCCACACTGGCATAAGTATGCTCCTTTTTGCGGCTAAGATTATCTTCCAATAGCCTGCTCTGCTCTTTCGCCCTCTCATTCTGGTCGGATAGCAGTTCTTTAATTACCTGTAATTCCTCCCTTATATCGCCATCTTGTCTGTTGTCGATAATGCCAGTCACCTGGTGACTCATCTCATCTAGTTTGATGATCATGAGCCTAGTGATTTTATTAAGCTTCTTCTTTTTATTCTTATCCTCCGACGAGTCAAAGCTTAATTCTAACTTTCTAATGCAGTCCACTACAATCTCCATTCTCTCCAAGAATGTTGCCTTCTCTTCCTTGGAATTTCTCGGCAGATTTTCTTTGACTCTTTTCCCAATGGGAAAGTCAGATTCTTCCTGAGACCCCGGACCAGGAGTCGGGTCTCTCATCCTCTTCTGTTTGGAATTTTCAGCTTCCATTCTGCTCATATTTTTCAAGCTTCGCGACGCCAGACCGGCCTGACCAGAACTTTGGCAGAGCCCACCGGCCCGCCCTTGTGAAAGGGGTTCCCCAACCCCTTCCTATACACCTCTTAGCCGTAGGCCGGAGCTTATGGCGTGTTACAGGTCTAATAACCCGACTAATTGCCGGCCAGTCGTTTCCACCAGGAGCCCACGAGGAGGGGGGTGTCGTCTTTAACCAATAGTAATTTATAGAGAAAATCACATTAACGTCTCCTAGCAATAATCGCACCTCGGATAAACCTCATCGGTTACGATAATGCCACTGCGCAAAGCTACTTATAACAGAAGCAAAATTTTTGCAGGCTTCAATTTCCACAGCAGTCAAGTTTGCATCTTTAATGAATATTCGCATCTTGACTTAAGAAATGCCCCGCAAATGTATTCAAAACATTTTCCATTCTTATCCAGTGCTTTGCCAAACTGTTTCATTATACCTAGTTTAATGTGGAGTGGCCGAAGTATAATTTTGTCCCTACTCAGTAATGGTTTATTTATTAAGTAGCTTTACTTACAGTTAAGGATTCTCCCAAAGACCACAACTTTTGTTCCCAGTGATTTTGGTTTGCTCAACTGTCCCAGGGCCAAATGAAGCAGGGTATTTTGTGTATCCACTTTGCCGACCAAGTAAGAAATTTTACCATTTTCAAATCAACACAAACTGACCATTGATGGGCGTAATATGTTTTTTTCAAAAACTAATCTAATATTCTCGTATTTTTTTGGGATTTATTCAATGGGCAATTGGGACAGATGTATATCGGTTTTCATTGTGAAATAAAACGCATTTCAAACTTCTTTTCGGGCTATCAATAAAGAGCCTCGTCAGCGGCACAATGGTTTTCTAAAAATTAAATTGATTAAATACGAGATCTGAATTTATCAAAACAGTTCTAACCCCTGTTTTGATAAATTCAGGTCTCGTATTTAATCAATTTAATTTTTAGAAAACCATTGTCCCGCTGACGAGTGTCCTTCATATTTACTTCTACTTGTACTTATAGATTGTAAGGAACAATGCGATTCCGAAAACGCTGTTACTTCTGGCGGCATACACTGCTGTGAGGCGTAAATAGGCGGAAGAATCATAGGAATGCCAGAATTTAACCCTGAGCGTTCTCCTTTCTTCCATAAGCGCAATGATTCAACACAAGATTTGCAAACCCTGTAAGGAACCCATGGCTATAAACCTCTTTCACGAAGTCGGTAATATTTCGTCTGTTTTACTATTGCATACACACCACAGATATAGCAAAATGCATCAAGTTGATATTGGCATTTTCTTCGCGAGAAACTTTTCTATAGACAATTTGTATTATAAAAATCAATAAAGAAAATCAGTGGCGGGTCGTGGGTTTTGAAAGTGTGAGGGCATAGAAGAAAATAGTGGTGCTGAAGAATTTTTTTTTGCTTTCCCCTTTCTCCTTTTTACTTTTCGTGCTATTGAAACCTTACGCTGGAGATGAACCAGGAAAATGACTTAAAGGAAAGAAATTGAACGGAAATAACATATGTTGTTTTGCTCTGAAAGACTGTTTACTGTAATAAATGCTGGAGGGGTGTCGCCCCAACGCCCTCCCTCACTAGTCGCTACTGCTGAAAAGGTAAGAATACTTCACAAACGCAAAAGCAGACAGGTGAAGGCCCTCCGTCACGAATCACCACAGAAGGAAATATAAATTAAATTTTACATAATGCTTCAGTAACTTACCAAAATGCACGTTGTGCGTACATCAACCTTGTTAAAAGACTGAATATTTTGGCCTAAGGAAAATTAAGGTCACGTGCACAGCCACGTGATGTGCAGATGCACATTAATCACGATCTAACTTGTAACTAGGGTTAAAAAATTGAATATTATTATGACTTCTAAATATACTTCAATAACATAAAAAGTAGAGCCAATCTGATACACTTATGATTTAATTCTTAAATGGTGTATTCTAAAGTACGAAAATTTACAGAGATAATGTTTTGTTTTTGTGGGGATATGTTAAATATCTGGTTTAAACAAATAAACCCCCCACACAATTTTTGACAAAACAAAACATTCAGATCACCAATGAAAATATACCACGCAATATGCTTGAAAGTATAATCCAAAACTGGGTCTCCAAAATGATAATGTAGTTGCATGATACTTGATAATGTAGTTCATTGTGCTTCATTTTAAAGTTCTGACACGTATTCGACAATCCTTTATAGCTATTATTATCACTTGATTTAAAACAGCACAATTATTTACAGAAACATATATAATCTTCTAATTATTTTCTGAGATTTTAATGTGGATCGCGCGATAGAAGAATTATCTAATAGGTTGCTGCAAAACTATTCCAATATATTGATATTTAATAGTTATACCATTCTTATTTAGACTTAGTCCACATTTGATAAAAGTGCCACACATTTTACCCATGTTGTTACCATTTTTGCAATGGAAAGGCAAATGCCATATACAGAAAATAGGTGACGATTTTCTAACAAAATTGTATCAGATTCATGGGCAGTTATTCAATAAACTAAGTGAAACTGGTGTTTGTTCAAGTCATACTTTCCTTTTTAAATGTGCATTTGATCATAGTTCTTGAATAGAATTTTTTAATGCGCAGATCCCGGTTCATTCACATATTGCTGAAGTGCATTCACTTGAATTTCTGCATAAAATAATATAATTTTTGCTTGTTTATCTTCCTGTTTCTGTATGTGCTTACAAAAAATGTGGAAAAATAAATGGATAATACATTTTTGATATTATCTTATTATGACTTATTTTTCATATGACATTAAGTTAAGCACTATAGTCCATACTCCCTTGTAGTCCTAATTATCCGAATTTGAACAGAGACGAAGTAACAAATAAATAGGTTGAAATTTTCGTGAAATAACGATTAATGCATCTACCGTTATGAGAACATTATTAAGATTGTTTCAGGCTCCGAGTTATATGCTAGTACAAAGTTCTGGTCGTCCTAGAAATATTCATGATCAAAGTGTGCAGATTGTCTAAATCTCATCTTTCAGAACGATGTCAGTGCGGTTTTCAGAAAAACCTGTCACATCATAGGTTCTTCTACTGGGATATATATATATATATATATATATATATATATATATATATATATATATATATATATATATATATATATATATATATATATATAATATTAATATTAATATATATTAATATATAATATATTAATATATTAATATATAATAATATATATATATATATATATATATATATATATATATATATATATATATATATATATATATATATATATATATATATAATATATAATAATATATATATATATATATATATATATATATATATATATATATATATATATATATATATATATATATTAATATATAATAATATATATATATATATATATATATATATATATATATATATATATATATATATATATATATATATATATATATATATATGATGGAAAAGCAAGAAATGGTGAAAATGCAACTGGTCCATATGGAAATTGTGATCGGAACAATAGAGGTGACAAGCTAGTTGATTTTGCTGAATGACAAGAACCCTATATTATGTATTAATTTTATAAGGAAAAGATCAACAGAAAATGAACATGGAAAAGTCCATCTGGACTCATAAGTGAAATTGATTACATCATGTCAAACGATAAACCAATATTTTGCAATTGTACTGTCCGAAACAATTTTAATGTTGGAAGTAACCACTGAATGGTACGACCAAATATTTGCATACACTGCCGAAAAGAGCGCGAAAGAATGATCAGATCAAAAAGGAGCAAAGTAGATTCTCGGAACCTGCTGGGCAGGGGCAGATATTTTGAAATTGCTCTGTCGGACTGTTTTGTTGTGTTGCAAGACCCGGAGGAGACGGAAATTACAGACCAATATGCTAGAAATCGGCAACAATATGCTAGAAACGGCTGGTTCAATAGCACCAGAAGATAAATATTTCAGAGTCAAAAATCTCCGAGACTATTAATTCAATGAAAAAACGACGGACAATGAAGAATGCAGGCAGTCCTTTTGGCATAGTTATCCCAGCATCCCAGAGGAAACGTGCCGATTCAACATGCAGCTAGTGCAAAAGAACTCTGAAAGAAAACAGGGGAATTAAAAAGGCTAAACAGAAGCTGAGAAAAAAAAGTACAAACATTTCTTCCTTAATGCGTGAGGACGGTACAGAGTGTAGAGAGCCGACGGAAATGTTAGAGGTTGTCCGAAGATTTTATTCAAAGTTATATAAGGATCAGAACCAGTCAAAAACAGTAATGCCTACTGAAGAACAAGTGCTGAATATCTTGGTGGAGGAAGTGACAAAGGCTATAGCCTCGATTAATAATGGCAAGGGTCCAAGAACGGATAATATAGCTGTTGAGATGCTAAAAGCTAATGGTTGGACTTAGATTTAAAGAACTACCGTCCAATAAGCCTTCTATCAGTGGTGTACAAAGTTTTCACCAAAAAATATCCAAAAGAATATTTAAAAAACTTAAGGAAGCACAACCAACAAAGCAAGCATGATTTAGCGAATACACTATGCCACTCTGCCTGGCTTTTATCGATTATGAAAAAGCATTTAATTCAATTTCAAGGCAGGCTATAATGGATGAATTGCTTAACCAAGGTGTGGGAAAGCCTATATAAACCTATCGATATATAATGAAGCTACAGCAACAGTCCATCTTGATGATCTTGAGGCTGGAATTAATGTAGAGCGGGGCGTACGGCAGGGACTCAATATCGCCTCTTCTTTTTTCACCCTACCTGGAAGAAATGTTCCGTAATCTGGATTGGGATCAGGATGGAGTAAGGATCAATAGTGAATACTTAAACAATCTTAGATTCGCAGATGATATTGTTCTTCTTTCACAAGACCCAGAGGAGCTGCGAATCTTGAGCAGAGTATTTCAATGGAAGGGCATACCGTCCGGGAGGTGGAACGATGCGTTAAATGTGGGTGACAGGCATTTGGCAGGCTCAACATAGTGTTTAAGATCAAATACCACTTTGCCTGAAAAGAAAAGTCTTTGATCAGTGTATCCTGCCCGACACGGAAGTGAGACCTGGACACTCACATCGCATTCACTTCAAAAACTTCGGCTGACACAGAGGGGAATAGAAAGATGTATGCTTGGCGTTCTTAGATGGGATAGAAAGACCTGCACATGTATCAGAGAACAAACGAAAGTGAATAGCATCGTTAGAAGAATAAATTAATTGAAATGGAAATGGGCAGGCCATGTAGCGAGGCGATGGGACGAAAAATGGGTCAAGACGGTTCTGGAGTGGATACCGCTTGATCGCAAACGTCCACAGAGAAGACCGCAAACACGATGGACTGATGACATCATTAAGTATATCGGACCCGAATTCTGGAGGAAAGCTCAAGACCGCGAGAGTTGGAAACATGCTGAAAAGCATGTTCCAATGTAAGGGATTATGCTCCATTGTAAGGGATGGGTGTGGCTTCCTCCGGGTCAAGCAACTAACCATTGCTCATTATGGCGGAGACGCAGGTTGTTGTGCGTTCCACATGAGATTGTGGAACCCAAAGGTCGTGGGTGTATAATTCCTGACTACTATTGTCTCGTTGGACGCAGTCCAAAGAAGTAAAAAAACTCGGTATATATATATATATATATATATATATATATATATATATATATATATATATATATATATATATATATATGTATATGTATATGTATATATATATATATATATATATATATATATATATATATATATATATATATATATATATATATATATATATATATATATATATATATTGTCAGAAAGTTTTATTCCCAGTTATATGAAGATCAGAGCCAGTCAGGGACAGCAATACCCACGGAAGAACAATATATAATACCAGATATCCTAGTGGAGGAAGTAACAAACGCTATAGAATTGATGAAGAACGGCAAGGCTCCAGGAAAGGATAGTGTAACTGTCGAAATGCTAAAAGCTGGTGGTCGGACGTTACATAAAACACTGGCAAAATTATACTCAAAATGCCTCAAAGAACAAAAGGTACCTGACTTATGGAAAAATGCAGAAGTGATCCTTTTACATAAAAAGGAGCACAGGAAGATTTAAAGAACTACCGTCCAATAAGCCTCCTATCAGTGATGTACAAAGTTTTCACTAAGATAATTTCTAAAAGAATATTAAAAAAACTGAATGACGCACAACCAAGAGAACAAGCAGGATTCAGAAGTGGATTCAGTACAATGGATCACATCCAGGTTGTACAGCAGGTCATAGAAAGGCACAACGAATACACCATGCCACTGTGCTTGGCTTTTATCGACTACGAAAAAGCATTTGATTCCATCTCAAAGCATGCGATAATGGATGCACTGCTTAGCCAAGGTGTAGAGAGAGCCTATGTAAACCTATTAGAATCGATATATGATGGAGCTACAGCCACAATTCACCTTGATGATCTTGAAGTGGGAATTAATATAGAACGAGGTGTACGGCAGGGTGACGCAATATCGCCTATTCTTTTCTCGGCTGGCCTTGAAGAAGTATTCCGTAAACTGGATTGGGAACAGGATGGGGTAAAGATCAATGGTGCAAACTTAAACCATCTTAGATTTGCAGATGATATTATTCTCATTTCACAAGACCCAGAGGAGCTGCAAAGACGCATACAAGAACTGCAAAGGGCTGGCGAACCATTTGGCTTGAAAATAAACCTGAAAAAGAGTCAGGTTATGTTCAATAACTTCGCTCAGGACAGAAGAATTTCAGTTTTAGGAAGGGATTTAGAGATTGTGGACAGCTTTGTATATCTTGGGCAGAGGATTTCCATGGAGGGGAATACCGCCCGGGAGGTGGAACGGCGTGTTAAATGTAGCTGGCAGGCATTTGGTAGGCTCAACATAATGTTTAAGAGCAGACTCCCACTTTGCCTGAAAAGAAAAGTATTCGATCAGTGCGTTCTACCCGTTATGACATACGGAAGTGAAACCTGGACACTCACATCGCAATCAATTCAAAAACTTCGGGTGGCACAGAGGGGAATGGAAAGATGTATGCTTGGCATTACAAGACGAGACAGAAAGTCCTGCGCATGGATCAGGGAACAAACAAAAGTCTGTGACATCATTGGAAGAGTAAAACAGTTGAAATGGAGATGGGCAGGCCATATAGCGAGGCGATGGGACGACAGATGGACCAAGGCAATCCTGGAGTGGATACCGCTTGATCGCAAACGTCCGCGAAGAAGACCGAAAGCACGATGGACTGATGACATCGTTAAGTATATTGGACCCGAGTGGCAGAGGAAAGCCCAGGACCGTGAAGGTTGGAAGCATGCTGAAGAGGCCTTCATCCTGCAGTGGATCGATACGGGCTGATGATGATGATGATGATGATGATGATGATATATATATATATATATATATATATATATATATATATATATATATATATATATATATATATATATATAAATATATATATCAACATCATCATCATCAGCCTGTATCATCATATCATATCATCATGATTCACGGTCCTGGGCTTTCCTCTGCCACTCGGGTCCAATATACTTAACGATGTCATCAATCCATCGTGCTTTCGGTCTTCTTCGCGGACGTTTGCGATCAAGCGGTATCCACTCTAGGATTGCCTTGGTCCATTTGACGTCCCATCGCCTCGCTATATAGCCTGCCCATCTCCATTTCAATTGCTTTACTCTTCCAATGATGTCATAGACTTTTGTTTGTTCCCTGATCCATGCGCAGGACTTTCTGTCTCGTCTTGTAATACCAAGCATACATCTTTCCATTCCCCTCTGTGCCACCCGAAGTTTTTGAATTGATTGCGATGTGAGTGTCCAGGTTTCACTTCAGTATGTTATAACTGGTAGAACGCACTAATCGAAGACATTTCTTTTCAGGCAAAGTGGGAGTCTGCTCTTAAACACTATGTTGAGCCTACCAAATGCCTGCCAGCCACATTTAACATATATATATATATATATATATATATATATATATATATATATATATATATATATATATATATATATATATATATATGCAGTGTTAGAATTCTTTGGACTGCGTCCAATAAGACAACAGTGCTGGGTGACATCAGACACCCAACTGCTGGGTTCCACAATCTCATGTGGAAACCACAACAAGCTGCGTCTCGCCCTAAATAAGCATTTTGTTGATTGTTTGACTGTTGACGGATCCCACCCATCCCTTCCATTGGAGGGCACATCTTTCGTCTCTTGATGTTTAGACTCTTCGGGGTACCGACATCTGCTCTCTCGTCAAGAACAGGAAGAACCGATCCACAATACTGCGTCCAATGAGACCAACAGTGATATGTGGGACCCGTCACCAATCAAACAATCAACAAAATGCTCATATATATATATATATATATATATATATATATATATATATATATATATATATATATATATATATATATATATATATATATATATATATCATTCCAATCAGAGCAGCCGTAGAGTGCGGACGTGTTTTTCAGAGCATCCTATAGGCTAATAGCTCTTGACTACCTAATCTATTGTGTGGCGTGACTCGTGACGCCACCAATGATTTTTCTTGATTAATTACTCTGTTTTTTTGAAAACAGTTTAATTTTTCACAGTTTTAACGAGAATCGCATTCACTTGCTACCGTGTGAAGTGAATTGTGTTGGTTTGGCTGCCGAACGGGTACCCCAACTAATAAATCGAGAAGATACCACGACGATCCTGGCCAGTGAGTAATTTTGGGCATATTTAAGTATATTTTTTGAAACTTTAGGTTTCTGTTTAGACATTTTTTGGTGTTTATTTAGTTATTTAAAGTGTTCAAAGTATTACTGGTGACATTGTTGATATATAATATAGCTACACGGGCGTCGGGCCCTAGCTGTAGGCCCGACAAGATCATTGCGAGCGTGCATAATGAAACTTTAGTTGAATAGCTATATTCGCTTTTTTTGTTCAGCATCAAAAATATTCGCATAGATGCATTCTGTAACTCGCAAACAATGTTAGTTGTCACGTTATTTACATCAGAATTAATTTCTTGACATAAAACTCCTACTGTTTTCAGCAGGTGAGACGTAACGTGCTGAAGTCTGGCCTGTCTGGATCCGCTTTTCTTACAACATATTGATGATTGGTAATTAGAATTTCGACGGGCTGCTTCAAATTTGCCAGATCAAGACCAGCAATTTATAATAACATAAATTTCATCTAAAATGACTTAAATTAGGTTTAAATATGCCGAAAGATTAAAAATAGCAGTGAAAGGAAAGTTTTTAAGCTAGTATGTTTCCTTTATTTTCTCCGCTGACACAGCCATATATTCTGAGACACTATTTACTAGTTAAACTACATGACCAAGAATTACAGCAACAAAAGAAAGTGCAACACATGAGCATGTATACGAAGAATAAATCATGGAACGCTTTGTGGTTTGTACCTAATCATGTTTTCAATCATAAACTTCAAGTCTACACTATTAAAGAGAAACTCCAAAGTAGTTAAAAAGATAACCAAATTGGAGTCACATTTTCATAGCCTAGCAAGAAACCTGATGAAGCCAGAAGAAAACTTAAGAAGCACCTTCAATCTAACAGTACTTAAAAATGAGGCACAATGATAACTACAAGGGATAATCCAGTATTTTTTATTTTGTCTTGAAGAACACTTTAGGATTTTTATCAGTCCAAATCCTGCAATTTGGTTTGTTCACAAGCTCATTAAGCTAGAAATGCGCTTTGTTGAATAATACTATTTCTTCTGAAAGTAGCGGTCGCCTTCCAACTACTCTAAGGCCCAATTCGCGAATGTTCAACGCACATGATGATGGTCAATTAACTTTAATCGAGTTAATTGAATGTTATAAACCTTACAATGAAGATCATGATGCAAAATGCTCCACGTACTCGTCTGAAAAAATCGAGTATTTGGGAACGACGTCGAATAGATATATTCGGATATTCTCTATGCCCCGTCTTACAGCAACGATGTTCTTCAGTGATCGTTTGATTCGAGGACGCACAGCTACTAACTCATCTGTAACTGAGCCAGTTCATTCAAATTTTTCGACAAGATGATGAATAGACCGTTTGTTTGGTCGATTATGTTGACTTATTGATTATGTTGATTATGTTGATTAAGTTCACACAACTATCGAAAAGTCTGGCACGCCAAACACGCATTTTGATGGCAAATACGAATACTTTCTACACGCTAAATGGTATATCTTTCCATTGTGAATTAAGGAAATGTACTGAAAACCGCAGTCTATGAGTAATATTTACACTTATTGAACAAGTACCTCGATTTTTGATCAATATCCCAATCTTAACTCAAATACATACCTAATGACAAAGTCACACGATATTGTATAACGACAGTCGTAATATATTGTCCCTAGACTGTCGCTATACAATCTCGAGTGTCCACACTTAGTTGGGCTATAGAAAGCAGCACATAAAATCCCTAGAAATTGATCTTTTTGTGTATAATGTATATTTAAATACATACAGTGTGGTGTAGCAATGATCTTCTCGACAAATTAAAACTAGATGATATGGGTTTCAGAATTTTTTTAATGAGCACTGTCGATCTTGAAACATTTTCGCTGATAGTTAAAGCACTATATTTAGAAAAACCATTTCATCTTTTTCCATTTTCAAAGATATGGGAGGCCTTGAAAATGCATAATGCTTGTCAGGTAGAAACTGACTCGGGACAAGTACACGCTAGGGTATTTTGTGCGACATTGCATTTTGTTCCCCGTTTCGATGAGAAATCAGCGATTTGAGACTTTTGTATCGGGACAGTCGGCGAATTTTTTCCTCTCTTATCACATTTTTGGAATGATTACTAGTGGGACTATGTATATAACACATCGGTCAATAAGTCCCTGGTCTGATAAATAAAACACACTTTTTTTCCAATTTCTAATTTATTCATCAACATATTCTCATTGAAGAGCAATACAATAATTTCAAATCTTTTCTAACATTTCTACACCTTTTTATAAAACAATTTCTCTTTGCCTTCAAAGTATCCTTTTGTAGTTACCTCTTCATTGGAGCGAAATTTATTTCCAGCGAGCACGATTTTTTTTTCCATGTTTTGAAAATAACAAAACTTGCGTCACTTAAACCACAACAACTCAGAAACTAGTAGACAGATAGTCATGAAATTTTGACACATGACGTTTGAAGGTTGACACGAGAGAACGGGAACTTATTGACCGATGTGTTAATTATCACTCTCTAGTTTTTTTTAGAAGTAACATATCGAGAGGATTATCCGGAGAGGAGTTACCGCATGATCCTTTATTAGAATAGGACTCCACAGTATGTTTATCCTCCTCATTCTGATTACAGAATGAGGGGGATAAACATACTGTGGGGTACGATTCTAATAAAGGATCACAAGGTTACCGTATGAGCCTTTATTAGAATCCTATCCCACAGTATGTTTATCCTACTAATTCAGTAATCAGAATGAAGAGGATAAACATAATCGGTAACCCATAATCGTCTCGATGTATTACTTCTAAAAAGAAGCATATTATGCTTGAGGTGTTTATTTGTAGTACTGCAACCTTGCAACGAGTTGATATTTGACACAAAATTTTTGAGTCTTCTGTCTTCTTTATATTTCGTATAATTTGTTTTGCAATATTTACACAGTTAAGATAGTCCGGATATTATAATCTCTTGAAGCTTTGTCTTGAACCATGATAGTACGCTGGAAGTACATACAGATATAGTTTTTACTGTGGTATTACTAGGCTTATTGAGAAGTGCGCGAAGCAACACCTATAGAGCAGTAAAAAAACTATACAATCTACTACATTTTGAAGTTTTACCCTTCGTATAAACGTATGTGAAGTTTCAAGTCGATCTGTCAATTCATTCGTACAAAGACGGCAGCTTAAAGTAAACGTATTAGTGTTATTTTTTTAAATGAACATTATTGAAAATCGTGCAGTGATTAAATTATTTGTAAAAAAAGGTTTAAAGGCAATAGAAATTCATAGTGAAATGGTAAATGTATTACGGGGGTCTGCTCCTTCAAAAACAATGGTTTACAAGTGGGCAGGTGAATTTCAACGTGGTCGTACATGCCTGGATAATGACTCGCGTTCTGGACGTCTAATAAGTTCAACTACTGAACAAATAATTAATTCTATACATGATATGGTTATGGATTGCAGACAATTGACTTTGAGTGAAATTGCTAAGTCCATGAACATCTCAACTAAACGGGTGTTTCATTTGTTTGAAAAAGGAATTAGGCTTGAGAAAACTATGTGCAGATGGGTGCCTCATTTGTTAAATTCTGATCAAAAACGACTTCGAGTAAAATTTTCTAACAATTGGATCTTTTTCGAAAGAATAAAGATGAGGCTTGGGTTTACCACTATAATTCTGAACTGCGACAACAAACCACAGTCTGGGCTGAGCCCGGTTGTTCAGCTCCGAAACAGCCGAAGTGGTCAAAAGGCATTTTGTTAATTGATTACCTTCAAAGCGGTAAAACAATAACGACAGTATTATTCAAACCTTTTAAATCAATTGAATATAAAAATTCGTAAGACCTGGTTTAACGAAGAAAAAATTTCCGGCGAAAACATTTTAGCGCCGGCTAACACAGGTATCCTTGCAATAACCAAATTGAAGGAGTTACACCAAGAATCATTAGAGCACCCTCCATATTCACCAGATCTGATCCCTCTGACTTTTATCTGTTCCCAAATCTCAAAAAATTCCTACATGGCAAGTGTTTTCATCAAATGAAGAAGTTATACTAGCCGTAGATGAGTATTTTGAAAGACTTCCAGAAAATCATTACAGAGATGGAATAAATGAATTGGAGAATCGCTGGAAAAAATGTATTGAGCTTAAGGGAGAATATACGGAAGAATAGAGTCATTTTTTCAACTCTAAACTTGTTTTACCATTTGCGCTCTGCGAACTTTTCAATTTGCCTACTAATAATTTTAAATATTATTTTCCATAACCTTATTATTATTATTTAACGCTACAGACCTTGAGTTTCGAAAATTATGTTTAATCTTGTAAGCAACTACTCCTTAAACATGTTGGTTTATCTATGTTTAATCATATGAATTCGAATTTATAAAATAGTAAAGTTTGCAATATTCTATATTTTCTTAATATTCTTTCTTTATAATTATTATCTATAATATAGCACGATCGTGTCTGATTTCATATGACCTCTAATTTCCCATTAAAGTCCATTACCCAGCTAATAATTTTTATTCAAGTATATCATTGTCAACTTCCATTTTCAACAATGTTTGTTCAAAGATCCCGGCTAACGTTTTTTCAAGTGGAACAAAACATTTGGCGGAATGTCCTGTTCGCTTTTTATATTTAATTTCGACAAATAGTGTGCTCGACGTTTCACTTCACTTCATTTTAAAAAACAAAATTCCTGCTATTTTCAGCAGATGCGATGTAACATACCATGAAGTAAATAGGAATCCACTTTTCGTGCAAATTATTGATGCGCGCTAATATCAATTCCTCTTGATGTCTAGTTGGCCTTTCATCGAGTGATTTTCATATTCTTACAAAATCATCCATCGAAAACCAACAGAATGTATTATGACATGTATTATGAATGTATTATCACATAATATAGAATATATTATGTAAAATAATATATGCCATAAAATATGAAGAATTTGAATACAAAATCTAGAAAAGTGTAAATTTCAAAAATTATATTAAATTTATATTATTATATAATTATATAAATTTTAATAAATTTATAAATAATATAAATAATAATTTATATAAATAAATTTATATAAATTTATATTTATGTTATATTTACTATTACAATTCTACTACTACTACTACTAATAGTAAATTGCATTAAAACTACTATTGTTGTATGTATTAACTGCGTTTTATCACAAATAAAAACTAATACCGATTGAGACTCTTCAACATTAACGGTAACCCCATTCCTTGCCAAAATCAGGATGAATTTCCATTTGCTTGTAGAAACCTTTTATCAATTAGAAAACCAGGTAAGACACCAGTTCGTTAAAAAGTGCGTAAATTGCCCCATTGAATAATGGAAAATCAGTCATTTTTACTATCGAAAGCAAGTTTTATTTATTTTGTTTCAATGGTCATAAAATGACGCAGAGAAAAAATAAGACGACGCAGGATCTTCAAAATAACATACCAAATACCTTGGAAGTAGGGGGAAATAGAGCTAAAAAAGTTGTTTGGATTTTAAAACGTTTCGAAATTAAGTACCAGCAATGTCTTGAGATTCCAACAAGATAAGGATCTGAAGTACACGACGAGGTTACGAAAACACCGTTGGTCTACAATATCCAAAGAAGGTTGATTACGTGTCCATAGTCACCTGGGCAATTACTGTCCGCAATCACCCTTATTAATCTTGTTGAGAACTAGTGATCTTTAGTGGATCAAAAGTGCGGAAAAGCAAGTATACATGAGTAAATTATTTTAAAATATTTTAAATTATTAAAAAAAAAAGAATAGACAAATAAGTCCCAAAACTAGAAGGTAGGGCAACCCATGTTTTTACGTATTTTTACATTATACTTATTATTAATCAATATTACAATATTTTATAATAATATTAATCTCTTCTGGTATATTATAACTGGATTTATTAAATAAAAACAGTATTTTTCACTTTATTTACAATTTAGATTAATGCGAAATGTTTACAAATATTAAACATATGGTACGAGGATTGCTATTTATGTATCCGAAATTGGGAACAGTAGTATGGCTAGCCGCCATCTTACATATAAATCGCAAAATTTTGACGTCCTTGACCGTATACGTATTCAGAAAGTTTTGTCATACGGACGCTATTTGTGTTCTTTAGTGACTTGTAACTTTCATTTCAGTCAAAAAATGAAATTAACTCGTGAGAAATTTCGTACGATGATTTACTACGACTTTCGACGTGGATTTTGGATTTCGATCTAAAACCACTGTATATCACTGTTTTAGTGAATTCAATCGTAGCCGACGTTCGCTCATGGACTAATGCAAAGGAAGTCATCTAAAATCGGTTGTAGTGTCAGAAAACATCGATACTATGTGCGAACTGATAAAGAAAGATAGTAATGAGACATATCGTGAGATTGAGGCATCCCTGGGCATTAATATGAGAAGCATACACAAGATTTTACATGAACAATTTTGTTCATTGTACAGGCGTGAATAAGATTTGTGTGCGTTGGATTCTGCATAATTTGGAAATCGTTCAAAAAAGAGCTCCTGCAAAGAAATCATCAAAAAATACAGTCGTGGTGCGTTAAAAGCCGTGTGTAACATTTAGACAGGTGACGAATCTTGAATATGCGTATGCGCCTGAAAATAAACAGCAGTCAGGCAATTTTGCTCTCGCAAAAAACAGTTTGAAGTAAATGGTCGCTTGGTTTTTTAGGATAAATGGGCATATGACTACAATGCCATTGAGAATCGAAGTACAGTCAAGTCTGAATGGTACACAACCATTTGTTTGCAAGAAGTCTTTGAAGAAATAAGAGAAAATAGGTAACGAGGACCGAACAACTCAATATTTGACTGGTCAAAACATCGAATTAATGGGCCATCCGTCGTACAGTCCTGATTTGGCACCCAATGATTTTTTTTGTTCCCGTCCGTGAAGACTAAACTACGTGGTAAACGATTTTCGACGCCAGTAAAAGTGGTTTCAAAATGCATGTTTTGGAGATACCTCAATGAGAATGAAAAAGTGTATCGATCATAGCGAAGAATATTTTGAAAAACAATAAAACCATGTTGAATGATAAATATTTGTTTTTATTCCGGATACATAAATAGCAACCCTCGTAGGACAAAAAGATAAGACAACTGTTTGTTTATTTTCTAAATACACCTTGTTTATCTTTCTTCAACCTACAGTTTTAATTTAGTTTTCTTTTTTTTCTGTCGAAGTGAAAATAAATCACTCAGGGATAATCAAAATGTTTAACGCCTTGTGAGAGAAAAAAAAGTAATAAATCGATTTCAGAAATATCTCGATGTACAGACAGGAATCG
Source organism: Cosmopolites sordidus (assembly GCA_031761425.1). Classification (NCBI taxonomy): domain Eukaryota; kingdom Metazoa; phylum Arthropoda; class Insecta; order Coleoptera; family Curculionidae; genus Cosmopolites; species Cosmopolites sordidus. Next base: position 463,655 of record JARFXV010000664.1, read on the forward strand.
ACATGTAATTCGTAATAAAATTAAAATATTACTTAAGGACGCTCTGTATTAACAGACAGACCGCTCTGTATTGTTAGAGATCTGACACGAGGCTTCTAACAGAACATTGACATCTCGTTAGATAGCGTATAATGCAGATATCATTCCTTCAGTCACATATTCACATATTCAATGGAAAAAATTGAAGACTACCCCGCCCCTCAGAAATGCTTATAAAAAACATCGGAAGCAGTTGGCTTGCGACTATGTTCGTTGGAACAAAGAATATGAGCAAATAATGTTTTCTGACGAAAAGATATTTTTTGACTCGCCCGGCGGGGCTGCACTTAGTACTTCTATGACTTGAAAAATGAAGACAAATTTTTTCTCAAAGCCATAAATGAGCGGTCGTAGTGTAATGGTTTGGGCAGGTATTGGGTATGAAAAAAAATTTTGACATACTTTTTATTTCTGGTAGTTCTGAATAGTCAGAACTACTTCAATATAATCTATACACAACTAGAAAAATATTTGGAAACAACGCCAAACGATAATTTTATGCTGCATTGCTCCCGTGCATACGGCTGGGATTGTAAGGAGTATAATCAACGACAGAATATCCGCAATTTAGACTGTCCAGTAACATCGCCAAATCTAAATATCATCGAAAATATTTGAACATAGTTATCCAAAGAAGTGGGATCAACTCAAGAGGGACTTAAAAAGGCAGTTGAGTAAAAATGGGCCTAACTTCCTCAAAGTAACATCAAGCAGCTTCTAACAGCGTCAGAGAGCGTATGAAGCAGATGTGATTCCTAGCATTAAAAAAGTCCTTCAATCAGCTTCATATATTCAAAGCAAGAAAATGAAGACTACCCCAACAATAAATGGGAGCTAATCCTGTTTTCTAACGAAAAGATTTTTTTTGACTGGCCGGATTTTATTACTTTTAGTAGGGTAAGGTTGCTTAAGTCGTACCCCGATATTATCTCGTTTAAAATTTGTAAATAGCACCATCTAGTGACGTAAGCCTGAACTATTTAATCGTACAAGCAAACAAAAATAAGTGGGTGGCTAGGTGGTGGCTTCGTGAGGCAAAAATAATTAGAAAGAAAATTTTTTTCACAGTTTTCATTAAACTTTTGGGTTCATTTGTAAGCTTTTTAAGGAAAGATTATAATCCTTAAGATATTTTTAGGTTTACGTCTATTATCGTTCTCTGACAATCATTTGGGCACACTCCAATGGTAATTTTTTTAGGTTATGCCAGTTGTTTCGTTTTGAAACTTTGAAACCGTGTCGCTTAAGTCGAATCTGTAGATAATTCCTTAATCATATCGGGACGATTTAGTTATTTACTTGTTTACGAATATTTTTTTATCACCTGATGAATATGGCGAAGAGAAAATATAATTCTTAGAAACACAAGGATATGGACGAAGCTTTACTGAAACATCGGAATGGTGAAACTGAATTTAATGAATCATATAGAAGATATAATATACCGAAGTCTAGACTGTGACGACATTTGAAAGGTTTGAATAGAACAACAAAACTTGGTAGACCTAACGATATGTCATCAAGTATGGAAGAGGAATTAGCACAGCATTTAATGAATTTCCAGTCCAGTTTCTTTGGATTAACTATTACTGAATTTAGCAAGCTTGCCTTCGAGCTTGCCGAAAAATTTGAATTTCCTCTTGGCTGTAATAAGGAGAAGAAAATAGCCGGCAAACAGGTTTATGAAAGACCATCCTACTTTGTCCTTGTGTTTCAGAACCAACACCGATGGCTAGAAATAAAGGGTTCAATAAAGAGCGTGTAAATGATTTTTTTGATAAATATGAAGAAATATTGGATAAATGCAAGTTTACTGCCGAGCAAATATATAATATGGATAAAACTGCATTATCCACCATTCACAAATCTTTTAAAGTTATTGTTCAAAAGGACAAATACCAAGTAGGTGCAATTACAAGGGGACGAAGGGGTCTAACAACGACAGGCATATGTGCGACGCGAATTCATACGTCCCATGTTGATATTTAAGCGCAGCAGACTGAATGATGCTTTAAAAAAGGAGCTCCACCAAACACAGCACTTGGGTGCTCGAAAAATGGATGGATAACTTCAGAACTTTTTGCTGAATGGTTGCAACATTTCATTAAGTGCACAAGATTAGTACAAAAAAATTAAGAAAGGTACTAAGCCAACACTGGAATTAACTTCAAGTCCCTACAAAAACGAATTAGGAGCCAAGGAAAATATAAATAAGAGGAAGAAGCCTATACTGAATTTGAAAAAAGTTAAAATAGAAAAAGGCATAAAGAAAACTATAAAAGGAAGAAAGACAGATAAAACATGTAATAAGAAAAAAACGAAAGACAAAGAATCATGGTTATGCCAACTATGTAAGGAAGTTCGCGAAGAAAATATGATCGAATGTATGAAATGTAAAGGTTGGGTACATGACCTATGTGCTGAAGTGGAAAGTAAGATGAAGAAATATATTTGTGATATCTGTGTTCAGTCTCGATAATTTTTGTAGGTGTAATTGTGTTTCTTAAAATATTATAATTTTGGTTTTCTATGTGTAATTTACTTGGTAATTAAGTTCGACTTTGAGACTATGGTGATTCCAAAAAAAATTGATTGTAAGTTTATCTTAGACTAAGTAGTTTGTAGTTTTTATTTTTTAATATTATTTCTTGTTATTAAGTATTTTTCTATATAGTTTATGATGTCTTCACTGAAATCTTATTATAACTACGAATTCGGCGACCAGGCGCCTTAATCGTACCAAAGGTACTTTTTTGAAAAGTGAACGTTAAAACACCTGTTTTGATAAAAGATTTTTGGGTTTCTAGGAATGTTCATTAAAAAGCAAATAAATATAGATTCAGTAGATGCAGAAGATTTTGTTTCATTTAAATTGTACTAAAATTTACAGTATTATTTACTTAGGAGGTACGACTTAAACAACCTTACCCTACTTCCATGACATCAAAAAGGGAGAAAAATTTTTCTTAAAGCGATGAGTCGGGGGTAGTAGGGTCATGGTTTAGGCAGGCATGGAATATGAAAAAAGATTGACTTACTTTTCATTTCTGACCGAATTAACAGTCAGAACTACTTAAATATGATATATACACAACTAGAAAAATATTTGGAAATAACGCCAAACGATAACTTTATATTGCAGCCAGACAATGCTCCCGTACATGCGGCTGGAATTGTATTATCAACAAGAGAATATCTGCATTTTAGACTATCCAACAAGGTCGCAGGATTTAAATATTATCGAAAGTATTTGAGCACAATCGTGATGCGTTAAAAACCGTGTATAACATCTACACAAGCAATTTCAAATTCAAGCGGGATTAAAAAAGGTAATTGGCAAGATATATATAGACCAATAGAATCATTACAGTTTTATAGAAAGGATGGGATTCACAGGTTATTAATTTATAATTATAAATAATTTCAATAAAGTTATTTTGAAGAAATCAAAACTATCATTTGTTTTTGGTCCACTTTAAAATAATTTTATTTACAAATATTTAAGATGTAATTTTCCTCATCGCTATTAAATCATTAAGTACTTTTTTGGCTAAGTCAACCTAGTTACTCAATACAAAAAAACATAAATAATATAAAACAAGCATTTTAAAAAATCGACAAAAACAGGGGTACACACAAAAATTAATAGAATCAATCCGAAGATGGTTACAGACTGTCAGATTATAATGGATGCAGTTTAAAATACCAATTTTAAACCATTTTTAGATTTTTTAGGTGTATTTTTTTTAATAAAAAAAAATATTTTTTAAAAATTTTGACTTTAAGAACAATTATTTTTTAAACTTATAAATATTCTGTTTTAAATATGGTAAAATTTTGTTACCAATCAGTTGCAGTTTGTATTGATACATAACATAAAAAATGCAAATTAATTTAATAACGAATGACTAAAAATAAAATGAATAAACAAACCGGATGTTATTTAAATTGCCTCTTAAAAAATGTTTCTCGAAATATAATAATTAAAAAAATAGAAATTGGTTTTGAAATATGTAATTCTTCAATATGTTTTCAAATGATTCCATATTTTAATACATTTTTGCTCCTAAAATTATTTTCTATGCAAGTAAAAAAATAAAACCTTAGTTGATAACGATTCCTTGACATTTACGCATTTAATGGCAAAAAATATATAAAGCGCGCCAGTTCCACAGTGTTATTGCAGACAAAACCAAACAAAAACTTGCTTTCACCATTATTTGCATTATTTCGCAGCGAATGGTTTTCAATTTTTTTTTCTCAGCTTGTCCAGTAATTTACATAGTCGATATTGTTTTTATTCACCCGTCTATTTCGTGATAATATGCCATTGCTTTCATTATTATGTACGTTGCAATTCAATTATATAAATATAATTTTTGTTTTGAAATTTCAAAAGATTTAATACCCAAAAGCCACAAAAAATAAGATTTTTTACATAAATATAAAAAGTCAGTAAATCCCCAAACAGATATTTATTTCTGTATAGAAAAGTTTTTTTATAGCACACTTATTGTGTTTAAACATGTCTTGTTAGCGTTATAGTTCATATATACACGTCTTGTTATCATTCTTCTTCTCGGTAAAGTTCCAGAACAGAAGTGTTCCTCGCTATTTTGATAAAAATTCGTTTTTACCTTTCGAAAATATTGGCGAAAGTGATTTACCCAAACTCTTTCAAACATTAAATAATTGGGATTTTCAGTTCCGTGAAAAATTAATTTTCTACATTTTCACCACCTAAACATTGATTCCAACAAAAGTCGAACATAATTCACTGTTATTACTGTTATTATGTTATTATGTCATTATGTTATTACTGTACAATGATTCTATTCAGATTTCATAATGTGGAAAGTAGCAGTGGTCATAGTAATCCCCAAACCTAGCAAACAACCACATAAAGTTTCCTCTTATACGCCAATTTTTATCCTGCCTGTATTATCGATAATATTCGAAAAACTTCTATTAAAACGACTAAAACCAATCATGGATAAATATAATCTGATCCCATTCCATCAATTTGGGTTCGGAGAAAGTCATTTCACTATAGATCAGATTCACCGATTTACAAATATAATAGAAAATTCACTAGAAGAAAAGAAAGTCTGTTATAATCTACTTGATGTGGCACCGCCTTTCGGTAAGTTTGGCATTACGGTCTAAAACATAAAAGGAAGCTGTATTTACCTAAACAGTTTTCTGATATTCTGGCATTCTACATCTGAAAAAGACATAATAGAATTAAGCAAGGAGATTATTCTCAGCTTAAGACAATTAATGTCGTACCGCAAGGAAGTGTGATTCCTAGACTGAAAAATGACACCATAGCAACGTTTGCAGATAACACTGCTAAATTAGCAGTAGGTAATAAACACGAAGAAGAAGCAGAAAAATTGCACATATCAGTCAACAAAATTATCAATTGGGCTTTTGAACAATTTTTTTTTTCATAAATGGAAAGATCATATATAAATTTTATAACAAAACTATTTTCATTTTTATTTTTTTCCTTATAATTAAAAAGTTATATCAAATTGAAAATAAATTTTTGAACCTAGTACCGATGACGCGCCCACAAGGTATATCGGTTCGGCTCGGAACAATTCGGTTATACCGTTAAATTTTCTTTCAGGCCCTTTCTGAAAAGACGTTCGGAAAGAATCGGGTAAATAAAACAATTTATCGATCTTAGTCATTGCTCTATAGGTTTAACCTATATCTTTGACTGCATTTGTTGGTTTACCATCAATTTGAATACTTGCTTTTAATTGTTATTCAGGCTTTCGGTGCTGTTTTCGACGTTATACTCATATATCTTTACATAAGATATAGAGGCTCAAAGGTAAGTTCAAAATGACATTAGATTGGGGTTCCTTTTGTTTTTTGCATTCGTTTTTATAACTTTTATTTATATTATTTAATTCATGTAGGGAAAACAAATTAACGTGCCAAATTTATAAGAAGAGATATTCCTGCATATCCGCAAAGAATCTACATGTAGCAACACAACTGAGGGTAGTAACAATGAGAATGCCCTATAGGATCGTCTATTTTGTAGGATACGAATAATAATATTCAAGAATTAAACAAGAATAGACAAGACCAAAATTCGAATATGAAAAGTAGATGGTCGAAGAGTACAGAAATTTGTGTGATCAGTTGAATGAACATTAACTAGTTAAATTAAGGACTGCCAAAGCAGTTTTCTATGGAATCAAAACAAACATCTGAAGGGTATGCAAAAAAAAGAAAAATAGAAAAGCAAACCTAATATTTAAATAAAAAGTAAAGAAAATGGTATATTTCTATTCTAAATAAAACAAAACAGTTACAATATTTAGTGTTTTTCAGGATTTTGGTACATTTCATCTATTAATTAAACATATTTATTTGATAAGGTATGTTTAAACATAGGTTAGAAATTTCACACTTCGACTATAAAAGTTTTCCACTCAAAAATGTACCTTCTCTTATTTAGGAAATCTTTGGCTGGTCATGCATTAGAGTTAGTTGGCAGCCAGATTTATTTATATTTGCAAATATTATTAAGAGTCTAATATGATGATTTGTAAAACATGCAAGGGGAAAAGTGGCCATCGTTTTAAAAATTCTGAAAATCTTAATTAAAGCAATAATGTAGTATGGGTGGATTCTTTTTGAAAATATTGTTAATAGACTTTAGATGGTTTGGTTTAGATGGTGATGGTTTGAAGAATCGATGTGGTTTTAAAAGTATTGCAAACTTCAATAAAAACAATCAAACAAATATGTATATAATTTTGGGTAGTGTTTGTTGTTATTCTGAATTGATTATTAATGTAGTTTACATATTACAATCTACTGAAATATATTGTCCTAGTTGGAGGAAGTTTTATTATGTATATTTCACAGTGTATTTTTTATTGAAATAAAATTAGAGATTTAAACAGTATGTATATGTTTTGTTTTTCTAATTATGATTAATATTGTTTTTTCGCTCAAAAAATAATTACAAAACTACAAAATATCTTTTGGCTATTCAATATTTAACGTTTTTTTATTATTTTTGAAAACCAATATTACCAATATTTCAAATATATACAAAAGATTACTTTTTATAACATTATATAATTTTTTTTGTTTAAGTATTTATCATCTACTGAAGCTGCGCAATCGTGACATTGAGTGTCTTGAACTTTTCTTAATTTTTCATTAATAATCAAGGTAACTTTATAAGCTTTACTCCGAACTTTATGTTCTGGACATACACGTCCTTTTAAAGTGCAAATACCATTTTCGCATATAAGTTGAACAAAACCTATAGCCTTGGCACCGTAACTTTCTCGTGACACCCTACAAATAGTTTAATTATATTTAATAGAAATATTTTGTTTCTTATTTACATTTACATTATTATTATTTTTTAAAAAACTTACATCGATGCGTTAGCACCTCGAACTTCAGCTGAATTGAACGGAATGCCATTTTTCAGAAAATCTGTGACCATAATTATATCCACAGCAGGTATATTATCAAAATTAGGCTTTATGAATCCTATGTCACACATTACTGAACTAAATTAGTAATCAACAATATTTTATTTTGCACTTAACCAACAATAATGTTGACAGTATATATACGAATAGAAGCCGTTGACAGTACTGACGTGAAAACACTTTATATTCTGACGTCACAAACATAGCAGCCAATCGCGGCGCGTTCCTAGTCACGTAATTTTTTTAATTATTAATTAAAACTCAACTCAAAAACGCAATTGGACAAAAAAATGAAGAATAAAATGTAATGAATCAAAGTCTGTATTAGTAAACTTTACAAACCGAAAGGCTGGAAAGGTCATATCAAAAAGAAACATGACGAAATTACTATTAAATATATAAAAAATTGTATTGGTTGATTGGAAGGGCTCTGCCAGTTAGAGCAACATACAAACCATTCAAATATCTCAGAATAAAGTGCTAAGGAATATCACAGATGCACAATGGTACATACGAAACAGTAACCTCCATCGGAATCTGGATATGGATAGAGTTGAACAAGTTAGATCCAAGATTGCCAGGAGTCGTCAACAACGACTCCTCCAACATGTCAACGTCGAGGCGATCCAGATCCTTAAGAATGTGGGATTAACAAAAAGTCTCAAGAGAATCAAGCCATTTGAGTTAGTTCAGTGATGTGACTAAACAGAGCATTGTGCGTCTTAATGTATACATTAGTTTTAGTGTACCTAGTTTATTAAAAATCTAAGGATACTGATGAGTGAGACCTTCATTCTAAGCTTTTTAAGTAGTATTACAAGTTAGATAAAATTTACTTATTGATCTTTGTGATCAGATTGTAATATCCGTGAATGTCCTAAAAAGGCATTTCGGGCATATTTATACCGTATGTCAGAAAAATAACGGAACTTTTTAAATAAAAAAAAACATTAATTATTTTGCCAAAATTTGGACGTGTTTAATTCTTTCGCTATTTATCTCACAGTCGAGTTGGCATCGCAGGCAATCATTTCACACACTTTTTCCACCAACTCATCGCGATTTTTGTTTTTTTTTTTGACCGGCCTAATTTTTGGACGTTTTCCCAAGCATCCCGACCGCTTCACTTATACGATTCGAATACACCTCTACGGGATAAACAATCATCACCATAAACTTTATTTCAACAATTCAAAAGTTTTACCGAGCTTGAAACAAAATTTAATATTAGCTCGTTGTTCCATCGTGTTTTTTTGACAAGGTGACAAAAGTTATTGTCACATTAAGTGCTATAACTTGACAATCTCAGATTTTCGTTCTCAGTTCCGTTATTTTTCCGACATATTGTGTATTTAAAAATTTTTCTTCAAAAGCTCCCATTAGCTTCGAACCCGTGAAATCAGTGTACATGAAAATTGTTAATCTGATAGAAGTGGTTTATGATGACATTACAGAATTTTAATCACTTATTATTGTCTGTAGGCAATAGGTTTTCAACAGTTCCAATGTTCTAGGGAAACATGGGCAAGTCAGTTCGCAATATTCGGCGTAAACTGGATGGAGAAATTCATAATTGTGCACCACTCGTCGTCGAAAAGACATTTCTGGGGACTCCTCCACACATGCAATATTTTCAGCGGTTCACTCTATTCTTGGATATCTAATGCAGAGTCTATCCCAACTGTTCCGAATTCTTGAAATTGCTTATATAAACGATAAGTTGTCGTTTTATGAGGCACCCAGAATTGACTTTGACTTATCATTGATTTTTTTTAATACAAATTTCAACAATTTCACTACATTCTTTTAGCGTATATTTATTTACAACAAAACTTACACGTCTGCACTATACAACAGCCAAATTCAAATCGTGTTCAGATCGAGATGGACCAAAACAGAAAGCCAAACGTCCGTCGCCCAACAGGAAGATCAGTAAAGAAGTAGTTCAAATGCTGTACATCTGCTTCTCAAGAGAGCTAAAGGAAAAACAAAAATAATAAGACGTAGTCCTAATGAAAGAAGAAGATATTGTTTTTATTAATTAATCTATTTAGTTAATATACAATTTTTATCATTATTCTTTACAGTTGTGTAAACAGATCATTTTTGTTTGGGCGTTTTTAAATATTTAATGCTCGAAAATCACAAAAAATTAGGAAATAATATTTTTACGAAGAAAAATAATAATTAATTTAGTCTGTAGATCGCTTTTTTTTGTAGGTATAAATATTTGATTATACCCTGTTTTACTTATGTCGCTGGCTTTATGTTTAAACATATCTTACTATCATTACTCTTCTAATTGGTTTTCTTCTTTTTAGTTGTTTTTTCTCGCTTTGTTTTATTAAGATATAAAAATCTAAATATATAATAGGCATTTCGGTAAATATTCGAAAACATTTGAGCGTTTATTTTCATAACAAAATAAATTTCCTTAATAATCAAAGTATTGGCTAACGTTAGCTATTACATTTTCTCATCTTTCTGTCAAAGAATAAATACCGCGTCAAAAAAAGTTTGGTTTGTTGAGATTAACTATCCATTAAGCCAAATTTTCACTTTGTAAGAATGTAAATATTATTCTGAAAGTTCGTGGTGCATCCGTCGAAATAGGTAGCAGTCCAAAGAGGCTAAGTCCGATGATTGCGGCGGGTGGGGTAGGATGTCCCATGTAACGTTTTCAAATAATTTTTTACACATTTTACAACATACGACTGAGCATTATCATCTTGAAAAATGACTTTATAGTGTCTTTGAGCGTATTCTTGTTTTTCCTTCAATGCTCGGTTCAATTTTGTTAATTCGCCAGTATCGATCGCCAGTAATCATTTCATTAGGTTTCAGAAGTTCGTAATACACAGCTCTCCTGCTATCCTATCACATTCACAACAAAACTTGTTTCCATGTATATTGGGCACTGGTTGTGATATTGAAGGCAGCCTGGGTCTACCCATGATTTTTTGCGCTTTAGGTTGTCAAAACAGATTTACTTATCACCTGTTGCAACTCGATGTAATTTTTTTTTTTTTTTCAGTCTGGCGAGCAAAATTTTTACAAATGGTTTTTCGCTTTTCAATGTCTCTTTCCTTAAATTCATATGAAACTCATTTTACTTCCTGCTGGATCTTTCCCAATGCGTGTAGTCGTTCGGAAATGTTAGTAGCCGTTTTCTTCAAATGAAAGGTTATTAAACTTCGCCGTAAAACGTCTTTTTCTGATACACCTATGTTTTTTTGCACAATGACAATTAATAACGGACTGGTTTTTGATGGCGTGTGTTTACAATCCAAAACGCCATAGACGTCATTGGTTTATACTAATAAATAAATTAGTAACGCCATCTAACCGCAACACCTATTATATAAATATAAAATCAAAATAATAATCAAAATAATTTTGAAAATTTTAATTCTACTATAAGGATTTTATTTATTCCATATTACCATGATCAGAAAGTAAAATGACTTAAAATAAAACACAAAGTATTTATTTATTTATCGAAATTTGCTAATAGACCGTTTGTCACGTTCAAACTAATCCCCTCCACTGCGATAAACTTCTGCAACGTTTTTCCTGCCTTCGAAATAACATTTATATTGTGGAGCGGTATTTCTTGGATTGTTCGCTAATTATTAACGAATAATATTTGATGTGTACGATAGCACATAATGGTTTAATTATTTACTGTGAAGTTAATACTCAATCGTCTGCTACTCGGTACATGATCCTTAATTTAGGTAATGTTTTCTTCATTAATTGACGAGGAGGAAAATCTTTCTGAACGAAGTTCGTCTTTAAATGCTTCTCGAACGTCACTAATGTCTTGCACCATTTTTTTATTTGCATAGCTTTATCACCGTAACACTTTTAAGGTATCAACACTAGAAATTTCGTTTTTTAGACAAAATTTAATGTAAATTCTTTGCTCTATAGATTTATCGATTTTAAAATATCAGCAACAAGAATGTTTAATAATTACAAAACACTGACTTCCGTCAAATATCAAGGACAGTCATACAAACCTTAAAAACGAGTAGTTCTATCGATACGTAAAGCGCGCGAATTTCTACAACAAAAGAAACTAATGTTTTTTCTAGTGTATTTTAGTGTCTAGTTTGTTTAATCATAATAGTATATTAAACTGGAAGAGATCACTTCCAATTTAGATTTCACACCAAAGGTTTCAATAGAATTCCTCTAATATTAATTAAAATTGTATTACCTCATAGTTCAAAAACAATTGAGAAATAATTAATTTATCTCTGTATTCTCTAGAACGAGTGCAAAGGCAAATAAGTAGTTTTATTTTGCTTTTGGGGATAATATTATACAATCATTTTAGGTTTAAGATCAATCCATATAATTTAACGAAAGTGATTTTAAGAACAGAAATCGTAAATAAAATCTTGAATTTCTAAAGGGCTTTCCAATAAGGAGGTCAGAACTTTAAAATGAGACCTAATGATAACTTCAAGTGATAGCCCGGTAATTTTAATTTTATTTTGAAAAACAAATAATGTTTTTAAGGTAATGTCGTTCAAATGTCCCCCTTAACTGCGACGAACTAAAACGAGACGAGACGAGAACAAGTCGCAACGTCTTATCGAGAGAAAACATTGTTTATATCCACATTTATCAGTTCAGGCCAAAGATATTATAACAATATAACAGTAACAAGATTTCTACCATCGTATTCAAACTATCACTCTTTTAAGAATGAAGATGTAACTCCTTAATCATTAGTGACTCAATGATTAGGATTTTCATCGGGTGAAATTCTGCAGTTTTGTTTGTTCACAAACTTATTAAGCCAGAAGTGCGCTGCGTCGGAAAAAATATTTTCAACTGTCGATTGCTCTAGAGCAGGGGTCTCCAAACTTTCCAGCCTTACTGATCCATACTGATTAGTGATCCATACTGGGCCATACTGATTACTCCAATAAGTTACAAGGGCCAAAACCCTTTTTAATTTTGCTGTCATTATCTATAATTTCTAAACTAGTTGGCGAGTACGCGCCCTAAATGAGCTCTAAAAACTCTTGCATACGTTTGGAGATCTTTGCTCTAAAGCTCAATTCGTGTATCGTATACGAGGGTAATCTGAAAAATTTCTAGGATTAACATGAAAATGGTGTTACTCGTCAAAAATAGTCTGCTAATATATTTGCGCATGCTTTGAAAGATAACCTTAAAAACTTCAGCCACATTAGATGCTCGGTTGTTGATTAACAGTCATTTATATCAATCAATGATAGTGTTTCTGCAAATATGAAAACTATTGAATTTTGAGCCGTCATTAAATTCTTGCATTTGGAAAGACAATACGCCTATGGAAATTAAAGCCGAAATGGATGCTGTTTACGGGGACTCATCATTTGCCACCGTGAAATTTGGGGCAGCTGAATTTAAACGTGATCGTACGAGCTTGTTTGGCGATGAACGTTCGGGATGGCCAAAATTTGCAACCACTACCGATAGCATTGAAAAAGTTTACCAAATGGTGCTTGACGATCGTCAAATTAATGTTAGAGAGATAGCAGAAGGTGTGCGCATCTCGAAAGAACGTGTTTGTCATATATTGACTGAAGATTTGGGCATGAAAAAGCCAACAGCGCGTTGAATGTTGCGATTGTTCACTCAGGGCCAAAAACTCATTGGAATAAACATTTTCGAAACCCTGTTAAAGCAAGTTAAGTGAAGTTGGAGTTTTGGCATCGATTAATAACTGTAGATTGGACAGACCACTAAACTTGGATACACTACTACATTCCTGAAACCAAGGCATAGACGAAACAGTGGACTGTGAAGGGTGAATCGACTCCGAAAAAGGCGAAGATTGTTCCATCCCCGCCAAAGGGATGGCAACTGTTTTTTGAGATAGTCATGGTTTTGTGTTAATCGGCTATCTTGAAAAGGGAAAAACAATAACAGAGGCATATTACCCATCATTACTTGACAAGCTGAGGGCAAAAGTTGCAAAAACACGGCCGCATTTGAAGAAAAAGAAAGTTTTGTTCCATCAAGACAATGCACCGCCTTACACTTCAGTGGTCACCATGGCAAAAATTTACGATTGGTCACCCACCGTATTCACCAGATCTGGCCCCCATAGTCTGTTTCTCTTTCCTAGACTCAAATTTTCGCTCCGGAGAAGAGAGATTTTTATCGCATGAGAAGACCTTTATATTCGTAAACGACTATTTTACAGAACAAGATGTCAACTAGTATTTGGACGAATTAAAGAAATGAGAGTATCGCTGAGAAAAGTGTATAGGATTTCAAGGAGACTATGTTGAGAAATAACATTGAATTTGACAAAAAAATACTTGCTTCTGTGTTAGGCTGGAAACCTTTCAGGCTCTCTTTCCATGGTGAATTATACAATTTTACTGAACAATTTCATACAGCAGTCTATGAGTGACATTTATATTTCAAACAGTGTTGCCGCTATTACGTTTTGAATTTCTCATACTCATATTGAAAAATCCTGTATGATCTGAAAATAGTTAAATATATATAATACGGATGAATTATAAGAATCTTAACTTAAAATAAAGAAGTTGAATAAAATTGAAGGAAGGAAGGAAATCTCCCAAATTATACGTGATATCTATGTGTAAGATGTATTGTAATGTGTAATATAAATAAAAAAATTATTTATATTTTAAGTTTTAACAAAAATATGTTCTTACACTTTCCTAATGATGTTAGCAAACAAGAGATTTTTGCTGCTTTACGAATTGCAATTTTTATGAACTATGGTTTGACTACAAAATATAGATGTAAAATGAACGATCCTTATCTTCCCTTAATTCACTGTAAAGCTGAATAATTGCTTTTCTTCTTTAACTAGTTTTCAAATGCTCAGTTCGAATTGTTTTCTACAGAAACAAGATAACCATCAGTCGTTTGGAGGTCTTTGACATTTGCTCGTATACCAGCAAAAATTATATAAACCTCACCAGTCCGATAATTTTATTTCAGACAAAACAAAACCTTGATTTCACGATTATATGCGATATTTTGCAGCGAATGATTTTTGGTTTTTTTGCCAGCGCGTCCAAATGATTTACATAATCGATATTGTTTTTATTCGCCCGTCTGATTTCCTGATAATTTCCGATAACTTTCATTGTTCTTTGCATTACAATGCAATTGTATTTCGCAATTTTCAATATTATTTTTATTTCTAAGTTTCAAAATGTTTAATGTCCAAAAATTATACGAAATATTGAAAAAAACTCTTTAAAATATATGCATTAAAATATTGATTTTTTAAATATTTCCTACAATTATATTTGTATATCTATTATTTTAACACACCTTGCCAGCTTACTTTTTTTTGGAAGATTTTTATTAGATTAAACAACGACATCGTTTCTCAACATGGGGGTCGCGACCCCTTACACGCAATCGATAACAGATTTTTCCAAATCCATATTTTTGATAATACAATCTAAAGTTAAAGTGAATGCATCAAAATTGCGTTTTTCAAGGCGTATAATCCAAATACCAAGCTTGTTGATTGGCATTGACTTTGTCTGTCATTAGTTAAATGTTTTTGTTACTGTCTTGTAAACTCGTATTTAAATCATTCAAATGTTTTCACATTTCACATATATTACTGAAGTAAGCCAACAGTAATAAAGTGTCTCCATCTTGCAAAAACTCTGAAAATGAGCTATTTTTATCTGTAAAAAGGATTTTCAATTAATTTCGTAATTCAAAAAGCATTTTTAGAACTTTTCCTCGCGACAACCACCTGACTTATGGTCTGACAGTATGGTAAAACAGTGAGTCGTATTTAGCACGCATAATGCGGAAAGCAATCTAATCTGCAATGGTCGGCTTTTATTAAAATTAACAATTTTTATGGCTTCTAGCAGAACATTTTGTAAATTATCTGGTATCTTTTTTGCAATGGTGTAAAGAAAAGATTGCGTCTATTCCTATGTGGCATAATGTTTTTTAATTCTACTATCATACCACTGTTCCCCGTTATAGTTATCGCGCCATCAGTACATACCGCGACGCATTTATTAAAGTCCAAGTTTTCGTAAGTTTTCAAACTTTAAGGAGTCCTTCGCCAGTTGCACGACCAGGGATTGATTTGCAATATTTTCTTTAATTGACCTCTTGAATTCGTATTGGACAAAACACAAAAAGTTCGACACGTCCGTTGACTTGTCGAACGGAGTAACAAAAAATGTACTTAGTTTAAACTTTTCAATTATTGGATTGTCAACATCATTGGCCATTTCATTAATACGTCTCGATATTGTGTCATTTGAAAGTAGTATAGTTTTCAACTTTTTTACTTTTTCCGTACTTATTGACCATATCAATGGCAGCGGGTAAAATGAGCTTTTCTGCAATCATGTGGGGCTTACACTCCCTGACCGCTCTTAATGCTACTAAATAGGATGCTTGAAGTGCTGCGGTCTCATTACGGCTTTATTGGCTGATAGCAATTTGTTGATTTTTCAAAAACAATGATTTAGGCTTGAAAAATTCTAACGGTTTGTTTTAAAAAGGCGGGTGTTTTGTTTCCAAATGCCGGACTAATTTTGAAAGCTTTATGCAAGGTTCGATCTGGTAAAAGTAATATAAGAACGAGGGGTTATGCAGTATAAATGCATGCGGTATTTCGATATAACTGTAAGGGCTATATGTGTAAATGGACATATGTGTAAACGGATATATGTGTAAATGGACATATATCCGTCATTGACGATTCGTCATTTAATACAAAGACAAATAGATGATTCTTTTTTTCACGATTCGTAAACGTGTAAACACGCTTGAAGGAATTAAGTCATTTAAAAATAAAAACGATTCTTCATACATTACAATACTGAAAAAGGGTGTTAATTGACCAATGTAAAAGTTGCATAAACGTCAAATTAATATATTGCAATTAGGGGGTCGCAACATTTTTTACTTATCTTTTAAAAAAAAAAGCTTTGTGTAAAGTAAAGCTTTGAGCGTTTTTTATTGGCACTAGCAGTATTTATATAAGACACTTGATATATGCAAGGAAACAGTGAGATAAGCACAAGCACAAAGTGTGTATAAATACATATTCAATTTGAAAAAGTAATAAATATAGACGGAGCAAGAAATTAAGGCATAAATAACAGCTAAAAAGCTATAACGCGAGCACAGAGTGAGTATAAATCAAATTTAACTTAATGTAGAAATAATAAATAAAGATCTGCAAAAGAGCAACAAAAAATATGTATTTAGATTTCATTGTACAGGCTAATTGTAATAGTCTCCTTGAGGAAATCAATAACAACTTCCATTTTACTTCCTTCGGGTAAGTCTGTTCTTTTTAATCTGTGCACGAGATCTGCTTATGCTAGGAGAAAAAATTACTGGATTATGTTTTTTTGTAATATTATAACATGATAATTTAAAATAAGTAAAACGTAATCAAATTAAGTATTCTTTACCTATTGAATGGTTAAAAAAAGCTCTATTTTTTTCCATTTCGAAATAAATTATCTGAAATCACACAAAATTATAAATCAATTATAGATACCTTAAAAGTTCGCCCTTCTATATTTCCGTTATTTTGAATCGGTTGTTTATCTTTCAGTACGTTTTTAGAATCATCCAATATAAATTTTGTTTTACTAAATATTTGTAATAAAATGGTTTAGAATAGAATCTTTGGTTAGGATAAAATTATTGAAAAAAATAAAAATGTTTGAATTTTTATAAATACTTATCGATTTTAAAATAATCAATAACAGTAGTACTTATAAGAATTTATAGAAATTCGAACTTTACAGCACAAAATTTCATAAAAACATAGTAACAAGACAACTCAAATGACAACCAAAACAGAACCGCTGGACTCCATAGACGAACTTTTAACCAATAATAGGACCAAAAACCTTTTAATGATTTCTTATTTTCTCTTTCTTCCAAGCTGTAACGCTATCTCATATACGAAGACATACTTATTGATTTTTTATCTCCTTCTATCTCGTTGGATAAAATAAAATCAACATATTCAGACAATGTCATAATATAGGCATCATGTGCTGCGCACGGGTAATCTTTCAGCAGTTCAACAGTAATATTCTCGTTCTTCTGATGAAACTGCTACCATGCATTCGTAATTCGCACCACGCCTTTCAGGCAATTATCAGAATGTGAAAAGAAGAGGAATTATTTCAAAATCGATATGAAAGCATTCCGCAATTGCTATGCAAGTATGATGGGGGATAATGATGGAAATTTCCGTTTATCGCCTGCCGTAGTAGCACACGTTTGACCAAGAAGATGCACAGATTTATGATAATCTTGTATCTTGAAAAACTTACGACACATTCAAAATAAATTAGTACACAATGGAATGATTACACGAAATTAATTTTTGAATTTACACATTATTGTAAATTAATGTTTAATATCAATGTTGAAATTATTATCACCAATCTTTCACACCATAACACATTTTAAACGATTCACGTTTATTCACGAAATACATACTTTAGCAATTTAAGCAATTAAAAAATTACTTGCAATAAGCTTGTTTACATATAAAAGTGTTTGTAGCATGAAGTGTTCCATTTAATGATGGAATAGCATTCAAATAAAATGACTACCAAAGTAAAAGCGTAATATCTTTAATGACCGGCATCAGCTCGCAAATATGTAGCGTTAAATCAGTTGCAAAACAGATTATGTTAAAATATGCTAAATACCATGGCTAAAAATAGTAGTTATTAACATTGGAAAAGCATATTATTGCATACGTTCACTCTTCCATAAAAAAATCGAAAACAGTTAACTTTTTCTAAAAATTTGCAATAATTATTCGTGAGAAACTATTATTGGATTGTTTTTTTATGTTTAAATTATTTGTATATCAATTTTACATGTTTCGAAATATACTTGGTCAAATATTTTTAATTTTTTTACTGTTAATTATGAATAGTTAATACTAATAAATAGGCTCAAGAATGTTGTTTTGTATATCAGTCTGTTTTATTAGTTCTTGGCGACCATTTTGTTTCCACTCGATTTGTATTTAATCATTTGGATCGATAGGATAAGAAACATAATATGACCGCTATGAAATAGTTATTCTTCTTCTTCTTCTTCTTCATGTCCCCTCTCCGGTCCGGAGTTTGGCAATCATGTTAGCTATTTTGATCTTGGACACTGCCGCTCGGAACAGTTGGTTGGAGTTGCAGTTGTACCATTCTCTCAAATTACGTAACCAAGACATCCTTCTTCTACCGATGCTTCTCCTGCCCTGGATTTTTCCTTGCATAATTATTTGTATCAGTTGGTACTTCTCTCCGCGCATGACGTGACCCAGATATTGTAGTTTACGTCGCTTCACGTCTGCCAGCAGCTCATTTTCTTCCTTATTCACGCGATTCAGAACTTCCTTGTTTGTTACTTTCTTGGTCCAGGCGATTCTTAAGACCCTTCTGTACATCCACACTTCAAAGGATAGCAGTTTATTCTGTGTATATTTGTTTAATGTCCATGCCTCCATTCCGTAGAGGAGTACAGAGCAGACGTAGCATTTTATTAGTCTTAGTTTAAGAGTCAGCGACAAATCTTTGCTACATAAGACGCCTCTCAATCTTACGAAAGTACTTCTTGCCTGTTCTATTCTAGCAATAATTTCCGGTGTATTGTCGTTGTTGTCATTTATTGTTGTGCCCAAATACCGGTATTTTTTTACTCGTTCTATTTGCTCCCCCTGAATACGCAATTCTGCATTATTGATGTTTTTCTTTGTAATGACTATGAACTTTGTCTTTTTCGTGTTCAAGCTTAATCCGAGGTCTTCGCTTGCCTTTCTTACTTTTTCCATTACTCTGTTCAGGTCCTCCATTGATTCTGTCATTACAATGCTGTCATCAGCATATCTGATGTTATTGATTGGTATTCCGTTCACTATTATGCCGGCTGTTTCACCCTCAAGTGCTTCATTCATAATGTTTTCAGAATATAAATTGAACAATGTTGGAGACATTATACATCCTTGTCTTACGCCTTTCATAATCTCAATTTTCTCTGAGTTGTAGTTGTCAATGCTTACCACTGCCTTCTGATTGTAGTATAAGTTATAGATTATTCTTATATCTCGCGTGTCTACACCTTTGTCTTTCAGCAATTTTATCATGATGTCATGTTTGACATTATCGAAAGCTTTGTTATAGTCGATAAGACATATGTTAATATGTTATTACATTTTATTAATTTTTAGTATAAAAATGAGAAATGTTCGTTCCATTCTTTTGAAAAAAAAAATTGTGACTATACGAACCCAAGCACAAAGGTATTCGTACGTCGTTAAATTTATTCAATACGTTGAAAATAATTACAATTTATTTAAATTAAATTTAAGAAATAATATTCTGTAGTATAGTTCAATGGATGATATTAAATAGACGTTTAAAAGCATGAACTTCATCAAACCAAAACATTTAAGATAACTTTATCTAATAAAAACTTGACTATCTAAGAAAAACTAGGAATATGCAACAAATAAATTAGTATTTGTAATGAAAAACGTAATTAATATTGAGTTACATCTCACTTTACTTTAATTACGGTTCTCATTCTTTTATTCATTGCGTTGAGAAGTTCTTTACACTGTTCCTGTGTAATGGACTGCCAAATCTCGAATAGCGTATAGCGTAGACTGCCAAAACTCGAGTAGCGTTTCTGAGCTGATTTTTGATAATGCCCCAAAGATTGTCAATGGGGCCCAAATCAGGGCTACTGGAGGGTCAATCTAAAGTTGGTACATTGTTTCTGGCAAACCATATCTTGGTATTTCTTCTGTATGACAATTATCTTGCTAGAAAATGTAACAATTAACTGTCTGCAATTTTTTAAAGGAGAGCAACAAATTATCTTCTAAAATTTGTTGGTACTTATTAACATCGACAAGTCACTCTATGAACTCTATTTCCAATGCCTTAGCTTGACATGCAGCCTCACACCATGAATCCTTATGCGAATTTTACTGTTCTCTTCAGACAATCATCATGAAATGTTTCGAACTTGTTTCTCTATTGCGGTGATCACCGATACACACATCAAATTTACTCTCGTCGCTAAAGATTATTTTATTCCATTGGTCTTGATTCTAGGTCAAACCTTCTTTGGCACCGGTTTTTCTTTTTTTAGTTTAAAAGTTTAAAATATGACAGGGACACTAAATCGTAAATATCATTGAAAGTTTACCTTGTAAAATCATCTTTGATCGATGCTGTGGTTTCACGTCTGTTTGTTTTTAATTATACTTCTCAATTATTCTTCTTATCTATTCTTCTCATTCTCACGATCATCTTCTGAAGAAGTTTTTCTAGGAAAGCCAGATTTCGGATAAAATTTGATACTGCCTTTTGCTTTATATCTCGAAATGATGTACTACACGGTACTCTTCGCTAAATTAAAATTTGTAACAATTGTTTTATAAGAAGTGCCATCTTTGTTGGCTTTAACAATAGATGTTCATAAATCAGCACTCAACGCATGGCCCCTAACCATTTTAATAATATCATTTTAATAAATAGTTGTCACCACTACGACAGTTATTATTGGCAACAAACCAATATTATTTGTTTTGCGTAGACTGCTTGGTTTTTAACGCGTGTCATAAAATTGTTTTGCTTTAATGGGTGTGATACGAATTAATTTTTTACATGTGGGACTGGGTATACTCATACACAGTCCCACATGTAGCATTAAAAGTACTCACTTTTAATGCTACATAAATATTAATAATCTGTTTTACTAATATTTTTCTTAAAATATAATTTAAAACTTGTAGGGTACTAAAATAAAGTTCAACATTATTCTAGCTTTGACGAATAATTTAGGAAGGATATGTATAAATAAGTTAATGACTTAAATATTTTTAATACTTTATTTAAATTAATTTTGTCCCCTGGTACGAATTGAATGCTTGGGCTCGTAGATAGTTTTATAAACAATGTTAGATTATCAAACATGACTGTATGTTTTAGTCATGTTTGATAATGTATCATTGTTTACGAGTCTATTTATACTCACAAAGTTAAAAATAAAATAAGTGATAGATAGCAAAACAAAAATTGTGTTTTATTCAATTTACTAAAAAATTACATTTAATCTGTATAGTATATAACGTTCTGTTCAATAACATTTCAACTTCTCTCCGACTGCTGCATAATCCCGTGCTCGTAGAAATTCTGAGCTTTCTGGCTATAGAACTGATCGTGGTGATTTTGCAAGTCTTCGAAGGAAGTAAAGTTTCTACCATTTTAAGCTGTTTTAAAGCGATCCAAATAAATGGTAGTCGTAGGGCACAAGAGCAGGTGAGTACGGTGGACGGACCAAAACATCCTAGTCAAGTTTTTATGGATTCGGCAGTTGGTTCCTTGTGTAACATTTTGTAAATATTAGGTTTTCAAAAAATAAACTTATAGCGTTTTAATGTTTCAGATGTTTATTATAGACTAGCTGACCCGACGGACGTCTTGTCCAAATTTCAATAAATTTGTTTGTGATTATTTTTTTTCCTGAAAACATTTCCAAGACCATAACGAACAAAACAAAAAAGAAGGTTTCGCCTTACTAGGGCTTTCTCAAAAGTAGCTTGAACTAATACTAACAGTAAAACCAAGTGTTTCCCAGTATACAAGTATTTTTTTTTTTATTTTTATAACATCGAGTCTAATAATTTTTCTTCCTTTTTTTCTGACTGTCGGCTGGCAACACCCGGGCTATTCAGTTACAATATAAGCTTATCTAATATTGGGTTGTTTTGGAAATTTAGTTGGTCATTCGTGGTTATTATATGACTATTTCTTAAGGATTTTTTTATTTCTATTTGTTCTAATAGATCTAATTTTTTGGTTTTCTTTTCTGAGTGTAATAGCTTAACACTTGTTTGCATCTATAAAATTATTGTTTTCAATACAGTGTCTAGACATTCCAGTGCTTTTTATTTTATTTTAGATATATTTTTGTGCACTTTTATTCTATATCCAATACTTCTACCACATTGACTGATATACATTCTGTCAAAAATGTACCGAGAATTGATCATTTGAAAAGCCCGCTTAAAAGGATTGGCATTTTTTTTCATCGCTAAGTTGGCACAATTATCCTCTATACTGACACGGAGTTTGTTTACAGTGCTCGATTTTGTCAGTTCATTTCAAGTGTGTTTTGTGTTATTACAATGGATAAAAACATCGAACAAAGAATTTGTCTTAAATTTTGCATTGCAAATTTACTTTCGTGTACCGAGTCGCTGAAAATGTTGCAGAAGGTTTACGGTGAATCAACTTTATCAAAAATACGTGCATATGAATCATACAGTGCATTCAAAAGCACATTTGCATACGCAAGTGTATTCATCAACGTCTTCAACTGAAGTTAACATCGCTAAAGTGAAGGAAATGGTGACTGAAAATCGTCATTTAAGTTTGAGAGAGATAGCCACTGATCTTTCTTTGTCTCATGAATCAAACTAGTGCCGAAAAACCTGAATTTTCTTCAGAAACTCAATCGCGTAAAAGTCGCCGAAGGCATGCTAGAACGAGTCAATTCCGACCCCACATTCACAAAACGCATTGTAATTGGTGATGAGACATGGGTATACGAGTTTGACATGCAAACCAGTCAACAAGCTTCAGCAGCTTCCACAGCAAGCCTTCCAACTGAGCCAAAACCAACAAAAAAACACGTCAAAGTCGATCAAAAGTTAAGAAGATGTTAACTGTTTTCTTTGATTATCGCGGTGTTGTGCACTTAGAATTCTTGCCAGAAGGTCAGAAGGTAAATAAAGAATATTATCTGAACGTTATGCTGTGTTTGAGAGAGCAAATTCGTCGAAAAAGGCCAGATTTGTGGAAAGAAAACATCTCACAATGCTATCATTGTGAATGAATTTCTGCCGAAAAACTCAACTAGTACCGTTGAACAATCAACGTATTCACTTGATATGGCACCGGTCGATTTCTTTCTCTGTCCAAAACTCAAATTACCACTTCGAAGCACCCGTTTTCAGTCGATAAAGGAGATAAAAGAGAATTCGCGGCGAGAACTGAAGTCGATTCCAGAAAATGCATTTAAAAATTGTTTTGACAATTGGAATATTCATTGGCAAAAGTGTATTAGTCGAAAGAGGCCTACTTTGACGGCGATACAATAAATTTGGATAAATAATAAATATTTTGTGTTTTGTTGACCAATTCCCGGTACTTTTTCGCCAGAATGTATACCGATTTAACCCGGGGCTTCACAATTCTTACGTTAATTTTAATAAGGCGAAACATATGTAGAGTAAAATCTATAATAAACGCCTGAAACATTAAAAAACTAAAAGTTTATTATTCAATCCTAGATCACCAAACATTAGTCTCATAGACTACATGACTCCGACGCATTCGCTTTTTAAGTGTATTCCGGGTACTTCTCTTCCTTGCCACGCTCAGTACCTTCCTGATTGGGCTCTTTAGTGGCTTGTGCGTTTGCATTCGCACGCATTTTACTATCGGACATTTCGCGAAATATTAGCCTCTCTGTAAAAAATGGTACAACCCCAGTCCCTATCTGACAATCGATGGACAATTAATTAGATTCAGTGGTCGCTGTCCATTTAGAATATACTTACTAAATAAGCCTAACAAATATGGCATTAATATTATAATGGTTACAGTTCAAACTTAAAATATATATGTAATGCTACACTATATTTGGGTAAACGTAAAAATTGTAGCGAATACATGCCTCTTGCCACACACTTTGTGAAACACCTTTATGAGCCTTTCTATGGGACCAACAGAAATATAACCATGGATAGCTGGTTTACGCCCGTGCCACTTGCTTCAGAACTGCTTCAGTCTTCTGACAAACTAACAATTGTTGGCACATTACGCGGCAATAAACGTGAGATCCCGTCAGAAATGAAAAATATAAAAACTAGGAACGTCGATTGGTTTTGATGCTGAGAGGACCCTGGTATCATATAAACCAAGTTAAACAAAGTGGTTTGTCTTCTATCGACAGTGTAGACATTATCTCCACCGCAAAGAAACCTGAAATCATATATTTCTAAAACGGTACGAAAGGAGCTGTCGATACTATCCATCAGATGTGTTCAGCCATTAGCTGCAATCGTAAAACAAATAGATGGCCTCAATGTATATTTTTTAATATCTTGAGCCTCTGCATGATCAACGCGTATAGTATTTGTTCAGTTTGCCCGAACCAGAAACACAGAATGGCTAAAGTCGCGTGCCACTCCTGTAGAAAGGCCATTTGTGGCGAACACACCATTTCAGTTTGCAGAGAGTGCAAGGATTAAGTTTTTGAAATTTGCGGTAGTTTTTCAGTAAATTTAATAAATATTCTTTCATACCAGTTACTTGTTTAATAATAAATGCTATGATTTAGAAAAAAAATCATTTTGTTTCATTATGTTTGTCATTATGACTAATTGTTAGTGACACTGTTACTGGAAAATATGTTTATTTAGCTTCAGTTAAAAACCTTGTTTTAAAAGTTTTTAACTCAAGTTTTAAAAGTTTGTGTCGGTTGACCAAAGAGACCTGTGGCCCAGCAATGTTTCGATGAAAAGCAATACATTTGTATTGGCTAATTCAGGCCGCTTCTGGTCGGTTGCTAGTTTTAATTCATATGGTTGTGAATAGTATTTTACTAAATTAATCGTCTAATTTTCAGGTAACAAATCATAGCAAACGACTCCCTTCCAGTCCCACCAAATACATGCACCATGCAAATGCATTTTTTTTTCGTATGTAAATTCACCTTTGCGTTGGTTGAAACATCTTCTTGCTTACACCATGATTGATTTCTTACACTTAACATTATTATGCACAATCCATTTTTTTATCACCTGTAACCATCCACTTTGAAAATGGATCGATTTCATTGCCCTTTAATTGAGAATTGCTAGAAAAAGTTCGATCTATGAAATTATTCTCCGTCAACTCATATACACATATACAGTGGCCTTGCTAACCATTACAAATTGACTTAATCCCCTTGGCCATGTTGACTAGTTAATTCTAAAAGTTCCTACGAACTCTAGAGTTGATCTATGCCGATCACTTTCAATTATTTATATCTTCTTTTGCATCTACGAAGCATTCTTTTTTTCGAAAATAAAAAAGCATAGTCTTAAAATGCTCCATATTTTCTGTCATTTTTAACGCTTAAAAAAATATATATAAAAACAAACAACACAAGCTTTTTCAAAATACTCTCTGAGATTCCTTCTATCAAACATCAAAACCTTACATGTGCATGTTATTATACACGTACACGTGTATCTTACACGAAATACGGAAAGAACGTTTGAATAACCCAATATCTTGCTGAAACATATCAAGAATCAGTAAATTTGTATAATTGATTTGGCTTTTTAATAACACATCATTGTAACTAATTCTTACCTACAGGGCACATTACATTTGTTTAATAAATTTGTTTAATAAATATCAAAAATGAATCATTTTACTCTCATCGTGGCAACATTTGCAAACTTTTTTTACATTTATTTATATATATATATATATATATATATATATATATATATATATATATATATATATATATATATATATATATATATATATATATATACATATATATATACATACATAACTTTTTTTACATTTATTTATATATATATATATATATATATATATATATATATATATATATATATATATATATATATATATATATCTATTTTGTCAGCTTGGGTTTTGAGCTAGCCTTTGCGGCCCTTACTCATATTGACTTGATTAAACCCTTGTATGGGTACTGA